>WAAF01010441.1:62616-94707 GCA_013400475.1 Tricholaema leucomelas | reverse complement strand
CCCTGGGGGTGTTCAGGAAAAGCCTGGATGAGGCACTTAGTGCCATGGTCTGGTTGACTGGATAGGGCTGGGTGCTAGGTTGGACTGGATGAGCTTGGAGGTCTCTTCCAACCTGATTGATTCTATTCTATTCTATTCTATTCACCATGCTTGTTAGGCTGCCTTTGTGGTGCTGAGTGCAGTTGTGGTCCTCACAAGTCAAGAAAGATGTGGACAGACTGGAAAGGGTCCAAAGGAGATGATCAAAGTGCTGGAGAACATGGGTTATGAGGAGAGGATGAAAGAATCATAGAGTGGTGGTGGGGTGGAAGGGACCAGTCCAGCCCCTTGTCAAAGCAGGATTACCTAAGGCAGTGAAGGCTCAGGGAGACCTCATCATGGTTTTCTGGATACAAATTGGGTGGAGGATCTTTTTCCATCAGTCTGTGATCTTCAGTCCTACTAAGGCCAAGGATTCACAAGGAGGTACATGGAGGAAATGGGTACAGGTTGCTCCAGGAAAAGCTTTTACCTCAAGAAAATAGAACAGAATAGAATAGAATCAAGCAGGGTGGAAGAGACCTCCAAGCTCATCCAGTCCAACCTAGCACCCAGCCCTGTCCAATCAACCAGACCATGGCACTGAGTGCCTCAGCCAGGCTTGGCTTCAACACCTCCAGGGACGGTGACTCCGTCATGCACTGGGACAACCTCTCCAAGGTCCCTGTCAGTGAAGGGTTTCAGTATGCATCTGGACAAGGTGCAGTAGTCTCTTATTGCTTCCCTTTCTCACAAGAAGTTGGACCAGATGATTAGAGATGTTAGAAGGAATTTCTTCCCTGCGAAGTTGAAGCACTGGAACAGGTTGCCCAGAGAAGTTGTGGAGACTCCAATCCTGAAAGTGTTCCAAGACCAGGTTGGATTTGGCCTCCAGCAACCTAGCACTAGTAGGAGGTGTCCCTGCCCATCTGGAACCTGATAATCTTTAAAGTGCCTTCCAACCCAAACCTTTCTGTGATCTCTTGAGGTCCCTCCCAACCTGGGCTGTTCTCTGGTTCTCATTTTCTGGAATTCTTTTCTTGGTTTTCCTTCCACATGAATAAAAACCCCCAACCACCCAAGGGACATTCCATTTTAGCAGAGCAGAAACACCACAGTCTACAAGATCCAGGCTGGGTGGCGAATGGCTGAGAGCAGCCCTGAGGAGAAGGCCCTGGGGGTCTGGGTTGATGAAAAGCTCAACAGGAGCCTGCAGTGTGCACATGCAGCCCAGACAGCAACCCTGTGCTGGGCTGCAGCAAGAGCAGTGTGGGCAGCAGGGCAAGGGAGGGGATTCTGCCCCTTGGCTCTGCTCTCCTAGACCCCACCTGGAGTACTGTGTGCAGTTCTGGAGCCCCCAGCACAAGAAGGACATGGAACTGCTGGAGCCAGTCCAGAGGAGAGCCACGAAGATGCTCAGAGGGCTGCAGCAGCTCTGCTATGAGGACAGGCTGAGAGAGTTGGGGCTCTGCAGCCTGGAGAAGAGAAGGCTTCGAGGAGACCTTAGAGTGGCTTTGCAGTATCTGAAGGGAGCCTACAGGAAGGCTGGGGAGGGACTATTGACAAGGTCTGGTAATGTCAGGACGAGGGGGAATGGGTTTAAGCTGGAAGAGGGGAGATTTAGACTGGATGTTAGGAGGAAGTTCTTTACAGTGAGGGTGGTGAGACACTGGCACAGGTTGCCCAGGGAGGTTGTGGATGCTTCCTCCCTGGAGGCGTTTAAGGCCAGGCTGGATGAGGCCTTGAGCAACCTGCTCTAGTGGGAGGTGTCCCTGCCTATGGCAGGGGGTTGGAGCTGGATGATCCTTGAGGTCCCTTCCAACCTAAACCATTCTATGATTCTACAATAGATGAATTTCCTTTCTGCCTCTGGTCTCACTTCTTTAGACTTTCAAATATCTGAAAGGCTTGTGACCAGTGACCTGCAGGTTGTGTTTGGCATCCTTGGCTGGATCCTCTGGCCTCTCCCAGCTGCTCCTGGCCCTGAGCAGAGACACCATTCAGATGTTGTGGATCCTCACATAGCTCCTTTTTCTCTTGGGTGTTTTTTGGGCAGCCTGCCCTGGAAAAGAGCTGCATGATCTGAGAAGGCTGAATGCAGCTGGATGAAGGAATGGGGTTTAAGCCTTGTTCTTGGTGACCTGTTCACATTCTGCTCACCCCACTGTGTGTAAGGCACTCTGATTACATGAGTTACAAACTTATTTTGGCTGGCTGGTATGAAAAAGATGGAGCTTTAAAGACTGGAGTCAAAGTCAATATTGACTTGTCCTCTTATCTCTCCCAAGAGCTAGCAGGGTTTTGGCTTCAGCCCTTGATGTAAATCTCCTTCAGAAATCTTGCAGAAGCCAGAAGAGGAGAGATGTTCAGAATCAAGTGTGGGGGGGGAAATAATAGCAAGGTCATCTTTAGAAAGCCTGAAGGAGCCATAAAGAGGATGTGTGCTCACACCTTAGCTCATGAGGTTCAACAAGGGCAAGGTCCTGCACATGGATCTGGGTGGCAACACAGGCTGGGGGATGGAGGCCTGCAGGGCAGCCCTGTGGAGAGGGACTTGTGGGTGCTGGGAGGTGAAATGTTGGACATGAGCTGGCACTGTGAACTCACAGCCCAGAGCTAGCCTGTCCTGGGCTGGTGCTCAGCAGCATGGGCAGCAGAGGGAGGGAGGAGATTCTTCTGCTGTGCTCTGCTGAGACCCCACCTGCAGTGCTGGGACCAGCTCTGGAGTCCTCAGCACAGCAGAGACATGGAGCTGTTGGAGCAGGGCCTGAGGAGGCCACAGCAATGCTGGGAGGGCTGGAAGCCCTCTGCTGTGAGGCCAGGCTGAGAGAATTGGGGTTGTTCAGGCTGGAGAAGAGAAGGCTTCAGGGAGGCCTTCTGGTGGCCTTTCAGGTCTTAAAGGGAGCGCAGAAGAAAGCTGGGGGACAGATTTGAGAGTAGGTCCTGTTCCACCCCCCCTGCCATGGGCAGGGACACCTCCTACTTAGACCAGAATGCTCAAGGCCTCATCCAACCTGGCCTTGAACACTTCCAGGGAAAGGACATCCACAGCCTCTGTGGACAACCTGTTCCAGTGTCTCACCACCCTCCCTGTAAAGAATTTCTTCCTAAGTTGCTATTTTCTGGCAGCTTGATTGTGGTGAGGAAAAGAACTGGTTCAGGGAGGCTCTCAAACGAGCTTCATCTTAAACTCCTGGATTGGTTCTTTGTGTGGAATTAATCTGCTTTGACCATTTTTTCTCCTGTTTAACAACAAAAAAGGCCATCTGGGCTGGTGTACCAAATCCTTAGCAGGTGCTCCCCTCTTGTTGAACCTCTGCCAGTGAGATCATGCCAGTTTTTTTCCCTGCAGTCATGAAAGGCTGGGGGATGGAATGGAAAGAAGCCACCTTTATTCTTCAGAACCTGTCTTTGTTGGAAGCACCTCTCACCTTACCTTTGTGCTGCCTCTCATTCAGTGCAACCAGTTAGTGCTTGGCAGTTGAATTTTCTTCTTCTGTATCTTCATCACAGAGCTGCTGAAGAAGAGCAGAGAAGGGAAGGGCAGGGATCCATCCAGAGAAACCTGGACAGGCTGCAGAGGTGGGCACAAGACAACCTCAGGAGGTTCAACAAGACCAAGTGCAAGGTCCTGCAGCTGGGTCGAGGCAATGCCAAGCACCAATCCAGGCTGGGCAGTGACTTGGGGATGCTGCTGGAGGAGAAGCTCAACAGGAGCCAGCAGTGTGCACTTGCAGCCCAGAAAGCCAAGCAGAGCCTGGGCTGCAGCAGCAGAAGTGTGGCCAGCAGGGCCAGGGAGGGGATTCTCCTCCTCTGCTGTGCTCTGCTGAGACCCCAGCTGGAGTACTGCATCCAGCTCTGGAGCCCCTGGGACAAGAGGGATGTGGAGATGCTGGAGAGTGTCCAGAGCAGGGCCAGGAGGATGCTGAGAGGGCTGCAGCAGCTCTGCTGTGAGCACAGACTGAAAGAGTTGGGGCTGTGCAGGCTGGAGAAGAGGAGACTCCCAGGTGACCTTCTTGTGGCCTTCCAGGATCTGAAGGGGACTACAAAAAACTGGGGAGGGACTTTTTAGGCTGTCAGGGAGTGGCAGGGGGGGGGGGAATGGAGCAAAGCTAGAGGTGGGGAGAGTCAGAGTGGAGGTGAGGAGGAAGTTGTTGAGCATGAGAGTGGTGAGAGGCTGGAATGGGTTCCCAGGGAGGTGGTTGAGGCCCCATGGCTGGAGGTGTTTCAGGCCAGGCTGTCTGAGGCTGTGTGCAGCCTGCTCTAGGGTAGGGTGTCCCTGGGCATGGCAGGGGGGTTGGAACTGGCTGCTCCTTGTGGTCCCTTCCAACCCTGACTGATTCTATGATTCTATGAACGTCTTAGACTTGAGTGGAGCTGTTGACCCATGCTATGGGTCTGGATATCTGGTACCATTTTATCTGCTCTGTAACTTCAAGTATCCTCTGATTGCAGGGGATTTTTGTTCTCCAGGCCTTCAGTAGTCTTCTGTAGCTGTCAAGGGACCAGAGATGGAATTTAATGAAGTTTTAAGCTTGTGTCAGTTCAGGAAAGGAGCAGCCTTTGTGGAGCAGCAGGTGCAGTTCAGCTCTGTCCTTCCCAATAAGATGGCTGTTTTGAGTGATGGTTTTGATGGACACTCCTCAAGATGCTTTCTCTTCCAAAATAAAGAACTTGGTTATTTATTTTTCTTCATGAACATATCTGAGCCAGCAATTTGCCCTCGTGGCCAAGAAGGCAAATAGTCTCCTGGGGTGCATGAAGAATAGGTAGAGAAAGGTTTTACTTCCCCTCTACCCTCCCCTAATGAGGCCGCTTCTGGAGGACTGGGTTCAGTTCTGGGTTCCCCAGTTCAAGAGAGACAGGAAACTGCTGGAGAGAATCCAGTGGAGGCTATGAAGATGCTGAGGGGCCTGGAGCATCTCTGTGAGCAGGAAAGGCTGAGAGCCCTGGGGCTGTTGAGCCTGGAGAAGAGCAGCCCCAGAGAGGATCTGCTCAGTGCTCAGCAAGAGCTGAAGGGTGGGGGCAAGAGGATGGGGCCAGACTCTTGTCAGCAGTGCCCAGTGACAGGACAAGGGGCAGTGGGCACAGAATGGGAATCCAGGAGATTCCATCTGAACATGAGGAGAAAATTCTTTGCTGTGAGAGTGGTGGAGCCCTGATGCAGCCTGGCCAGAGTGGTTATGGAGATATTCCAACCCCACCTGGTCATTGTGATCCTGGGTAACCTGCTGTGGATGACCCTGCTTTAGCAGTGGGGTTGGGATGGATGATCTACAGAGGTCCCTTCCAACCCTTTCTTCTCACCTGTTTGTATTCAGAGTTTTTGGTGAGGTAGAAAACAAATGCCTTGTACATTGTTTGCTGTGCTGGGTCACCTGAGGGCAATAGCAGCAGATATTTATGCCACCTCTTTGGTTACTCTGCAGTTCTAATAACACCTCTTGCAGGAGAGGTGATCTGTTAGGAATCCACCTTAGCAAAGTCAATCTGGGCCACCTGAGCAGCTTCCTCTGAAGTGACTCAATGAATCACCAGAGAAGGATGAATTTAACAGGGTGTTAGCAGCTCAGTGAAGAGCCATCAGGGAAGCTCCTATCAGGTAGCCCAATCCTAAAGTATCCTTAATTATGGCCCTATTGTGCTGTTCCATCTTCCTTCTGTAAGGAGCAGGAGCAGGAAGGGGATTCTGCCCCTCTGCTCTGCTGAGAGCCCACCTGCAGTGCTAGGGCCAGCTCTGGAGTCTTCAGCACAGCCCAGACATGGACATATTGGAGCAGGGCTGGAAGAGGCAACAGCAGTGATGGGAGGGCTGGAAGCCCTCTGCTGTGAGGCCAGGCTGAAAGAGTTTGAGTTGTTCAGGCTGGAGAAGAGAAGGCTCCAGGGAAGCCTTCTGGTGGCCTTTTTGGATTTAAAGGGGGTTAGACAAGAAAGCTGGGGACAGACTTCTCATCAGGTCCTCTTGTGACAGGACAAGGAATGATGGTTTGAAACTAAAAGAGGGAGATTGAGGCTGTAGAGAAGGAAGACATTTTTTAAGCTGAAGGTGGTAAGATCCTGTCCCAGCTTGTCCACAGAGGTGGTAGAAGCCCCACCCAAGGGACCATTCTAGATCAGATTGTCNGCAGAGCCCAACCCTACCTGGCTACAGCCTCCCTTGCTGCAGACAGCAATGAGCTCTGCCCTGAGCCTCCTCTTCTGCAGGCTGCACACCCCCAGCTCCCTCAGCCTCTCCTCATAATGTCAGCAGATGTCCCTGCTGACTGCAGGGAGGTTGGACTAGAGGACTTTACAGTTCCCTTCCAGCCCAACCCATTGCATGATTCAGTGACCTCTTTCCCACCAGTCTGCCTGCACTCCATACAGGCTGCTGCTGTTTCCCCAAGAGTTCCTAGCGGAGCATGGTGCTGGTACCTTGCTGTGCTTCACTTGCTGTTGGCTGCTTCTTCAGTAGTCTGTGACAGGTCCACCTCTTGGGCAGGTGGAAGAAACTTAGCAAACCCTTGAGTGTTTCCATCTTCCTGCACCTTCTGAAGCTTGTAAGAGGCTCGCTGTGGGTCGCTGACACTGGAGCAAAAGCAGCTGCAAAGCTTGCCTGAGGAATGTCAGGAGGAGATGTGAATCATCTCCTAACACATCATTAGATGGAAATGCAGCTTTTTATTGGAGGTGCAACTCAGAGAGCTTCTCTGCTGAAGGAACTCAGCTGAGTTAACTCCTCAATCAATTCAGCTTTTAGAGGTCACTTCTTCAAGAGCATAAAACTTGAGGAATTAGGATAGAATAGAATCAACCAGGTTGGAAGAGACCTCCAAGCTCATCCAGCCAACCTAGCACCCAGCCATATCCAGTCACCCAGACCATGGCACTAAGTGCCTCAGCCAGGCTTTGCTTCAACACCTCTAGGCACGGCGACTCCACCACCTCCCTGGGCAGCCCATTCCAATGCCAATCACTCTCTCTGCCAACAACTTCCTACTCACATCCAGCCTAGACCTCCCCTGCCACAACTTGAGACTGTGTCCCCTTGTTCTGTGGCTGCTTGCCTGGCAGCAGAGCCCAACCCCACCTGGCTACAGCCTCCCTGCAGGGAGTTGTAGACAGCAATGAGCTCTGCCCTGAGCCTCCTCTTCTGCAGGCTGCACACCNNNNCTGCAGGTGCACACCCCCAGCTCCCTCAGCCTCTCCTCACAGGGTTTGTGTTCCAGCCCTCTCCCCAGCCTTGCTGCCCTTCTCTGGACACCTTCCAGCACCTCAACATCTCTCTTGAACCGAGGAGCCCAGAACTGGACACAGCACTCAAGGTGTGGCCTGAGCAGTGCTGAGCACAGGGGCAGAAGAACCTCCCTTGTCCTGCTGCCCACACTGCTCCTGAGCCAGCCCAGGATGCCATTGGCTCTGCTGCCCACCTGGGCACTGCTGCCTCATCTTCAGCTATTCTCTACCAGTATCCTTTTTCCAGTGCTTTCTTCTGAAATGACTTAAGGTCACTTCCAGTCTGAATAGAAGAGTTTGGTGACAACTTAACTTTCTTCCCCTCTTCTCCAGCCAGTGCTCATTAGTTTGTTGTCTGGGGTTCACTGCTAGACACAGTCATCACAGAAGTGTAGGGGTTGGAAAGGACCTCCAGAGATCCTCAAGTCCAACCCTGCTGCCTAGGTAGGATCACCTAGGGCACATCACACAGGAGGGTATCCAGGTGGGTCTTAAAAGTTTCCAGAGAAGGAGGCTCAACAACCTCTCTGAGCAGCCTGTTCCAGGGCTCCAGCACCCACACAGTAAAGAAGTTTTTTCTCATGCTGACTTGAGCTGAGTTAAAAGGGCACCAAAGCTGCTGAAGGGTCTGGAGAACAGGTCTGGAGAAGAGGTCTGGTGAGGAGTAGCTGAGAAACCTGAGGTTGTTTAGTCTGGAGAAATGAAGGCTTGAGGGGAGACCTCATTGCTCTCTGCAGCTCCCTGAAAGGAATCATAGAATCAGTCAGGGTTGGAAGGGACCCCAAGGATCAGCCAGTTCNCAGTCTGTGCTCACAGCAGAGCTGCTGCAGCCCTCTCAGCATCCTCCTGGCCCTGCTCTGGACACTCTCCAGCATCTCCACATCCCTCTTGTCCCAGGGGCTCCAGAGCTGGATGCAGTACTCCAGCTGGGGTCTCAGCAGAGCAGAGCAGAGGAGGAGAATCACCTCCCTGGCCCTGCTGGCCACACTTCTGCTGCTGCAGCCCAGGCTCTGCTTGGCTTTCTGGGCTGCAAGTGCACACTGCTGGCTCCTGTTGAGCTTCTCCTCCAGCAGCACTCCCAAGTCCCTCTCCTCTGGGCTGCTCTCCAGCCACTCACTGCCCAGCATGGGTAAGTGCTTGGCATTGCCTCGACCCAGCTGCAGGACCTTGCCCTTGGGTCTTGTTGAACCTCCTGAGGTTGTCTTGTGCCCACCTCTGCAGCCTGTCCAGGTCCCTCTGGCTGGCATCCCTGCCCTGCAGCCTGTCTGCTGCAGGACACAGCTTGGTGTGCTCAGCAAACTTGCTGAGGCTGCACTTAGTGCCACTGCAGCAGGAGAAGTGTGGCCAACAGGGCCAGGGAGGTGATTCTCTCCCTCTACTGTTAAAATGATCCATTATAGGAGACTATGAAGTGTCCTCCTCCTGAAGATGAATCTTAGATTTACTCTCACCAAAACAACACTTTGAGTGCTGTGTCCAGTTCTGGGCTCCTTAGTTCCAGAGAGATGTTGAGGTACTGGAAGGTGTCCAGGAAAGGGCAACAAAGCTGGTGAGGGGCCTGGAACACAAACATTGTGAGGAGAGGCTGAGGGAGCTGGGGGTGTGCAGCCTGCAGAAGAGGAGGCTCAGGGCACAGCTCATTGCTGTCTGCAGCTGCCTGAAGGGAGGCTGTAGCCAGGTGGGGTTGGGCTCTGGTGCCAGGCAAGCAGCAATAGAAGAAGGGGACACAGTCTCCAGTTGGACAAGGGGCTGGATGTTAGGAGGAAGTTGTTGGCAGAGAGAGTGATTGGCATTGGAATGGGCTGCCCAGGGAGGTGGTGGAGTCACTGTCCCTGGAGGTGTTGAAGCAAAGCCTGGATGAGACACTTAGTGCCATGGTTTGGGTGCTAGGTTGGGCTGGCTGATCTTGGAGGTCTCTTCCAACCTGGTTGATTCTCTGATCCTGTGATTTAGTGTTAATAAAACAACTCTCATAGCTGTTAGCAATCTTCACCTGGGTATCAAAATTAATATCAGTTATTAATTTTGCGTAACTCATAACAGGGGCTAAACACCTGCAGCTCTCATTGCAGGACCACCACAGCTTGTATAGTCCCAACCCTTGGACACAAGCTCCTCAGCTGACACTTCACTGAGGCTCTTTTACCTTCTCCATTTGCTGCAGGCCACAGATCTCCACCAGCAAGAAGCGGCCATCGTTGCGTGGCAGATAACGCCAACCTGTACGTGTTTGGAGGCTACAATCCTGACTATGATGAGTCTGGTGGGCCAGAGAATGAAGACTACCCACTTTTCAGAGAACTCTGGAGGTACAACTTTGCTACAGGCACCTGGCATCAAATGGGCACCGAAGGCTACATGCCCAGGGAACTAGCCTCCATGTCACGTACGTATGGAAACCCCAGCACCTACTCCTGAAGCTCTTTCAGCATTCCCTGGTGGAATCCAAAAGTGGGCAGGAAATGGGAAATTGGGATCTTCTTTCCAGCAGGACTTGAGTTTGGGTTGGGTTTGTGTTTTTCTTTCCATTTTTGGAGTCATCGTCATTGGAGGTGTTCAGGCAAAGCCTGGCTGAGGCACTTAGTGCCATGGTCTGGTTGATTGGCTAGGGCTGGGTGCTAGGTTGGACTGGATGAGCTTGGAGGTCTCTTCCAACCTGGTCCATTCTATTCCATTCCATTCTATTCCATTCCATTCTATTCCATTCCATTCTATTCCATTCCATTCTATTCCATTCCATTCTATTCCATTCCATTCTATTCCATTCCATTCTATTCCATTCCATTCTATTCCATTCCATTCTATTCCATTCCATTCTATTCCATTCCATTCTATTCCATTCCATTCTATTCCATTCCATTCCATTCCATTCCATTCCATTCTGTTTTTCTCTTGGGCTGAGGCAGAGGGGAAAGAAAAATGTCAAGTGCAAGAGGTGGTCTTCAGCTTGATAATTGCAGGGCACCTGCTGTTGGAGCAGCTCAGTTCAAGCAAACATCTCCAAGCATCCCAAATTAGCTCTCTTTGTTCAGGAATTGTTCAAAGCAGGCCTGTGGTTGCCATGGTTTTTAGCTTGAATTCTTTCACTATGTGCACTACATAGAATAGAATAGAATAGAATAGAATAGAATAGAATAGAATAGAATAGAATAGAATAGAATAGAATAGAATAGAGCAGGTTGGAAGAGACCTCCAAGCTCATCCAGTCCAACCTAGCACCCAGCCCTGGCCAATCACCCAGACCATGGCACTAAGTGCCTCAGCCAGGCTTGGCTTCAACACCTCCAGGGACGGCGACTCCACCACCTCCCTGGGCAGCCCATTCCAGTGGCATGGAATCTATGAATAGATTCATAGGGTGGTTTGGGTTGGAAGGGACCATGAAGCCTGCCTAGTTCAACCCCCCTGCCATGAGCAGGGACACCTCCCACTAGACCAGGTTACCCAAGGCCTCATCCAACCTGGCTTTGAACACCTGGAGGTGTCATTCCCAAGCCCTATACACGTGGTGTGAGCTGTAGGGTGTTTGACCAACGCTGAGGACTCTGCCTGCTGTCTGCAGAGCAGAGTCTTTGGGTTCTTCTGCATCTCCCAGCAACGAGCTGTCTGTGCTCTGTCTCTTCCCTCCTAGTCGTGTTGCATGGGAACAACCTCCTGGTCTTCGGGGGCACAGGGATCCCTTTTGGGGAGAGCAACGGCAACGACGTCCACGTCTGCAACGTCAAGTACAAGAGATGGGCTCTGCTCAGCTGCAGGGGCAAGAAACCCAACCGCATCTACGGCCAGGTACAGAGGGCAGCCCTTCTCCAGGCACCTGGAGCACAGGCTGTGTGCCACAGAAAAGAGGACAGAGCCTGGAGAGGTCTCCTCTGCTGGCAGCTGGAGTCGTTGTGTGTGTGTGTGCGCCACAACAACCCCCAGCAGCGCTACAGGCTGGGGACAGAGTGGCTGAGAGCAGCCAGGCAAAAAGGGAGCTGGGGGTGCTGGGAGAGAGGAGCTGAAGAGGAGGCAGCAGTGCCCAGGTGGGCAGCAAAGCCAATGGCATCCTGGGCTGGCTCAGGAGCAGTGTGGGCAGCAGGACAAGGGAGGTTCTTCTGCCCCTGTGCTCAGCACTGCTAAGGCCACACCTTGAGTGTTGTGTCCAGTTCTGGGCTCCTCAGTTCAAGAGAGATGTTGAGGTGCTGAAACATGTCCAGAGAAGGGCAACAAAGCTGGGGAGGGGCCTGGAGCACAGCTCTGTGAGGAGAGGCTGAGGGAGCTGGGGGTGTGCAGCCTGCAGAAGAGGAGGCTCAGGGCAGAGCTCATTGCTGTCTGCAGCTACCTGAAGGGAGGCTGTAGCCAGGTGGGGTTGGGCTCTGCTGCCAGGCAAGCAGCAACAGAACAAGGGGACACAGTCTCAAGTTGTGCCAGGGCAAGTCTAGGCTGGATGTGAGGAGGAAGTTGTTAGCAGAGAGAGTGATTGGCATCGAAATGGGTTGCCCAGGGAGGTGGTGGAGTTACCATCCCTGGAGGTGTTGAAGCCAAGCCTGGCTGAGGCACTTAGTGCCATGGTCTGGTTGATTGGCCAGGGCTGGGTGCTAGGTTGGACTGGCTGAGCTTGGAGCTCTCTCCCAACCTGCTTGATTCTATGATTCTATGTGTGAGGAGAGGCAGGTGGGGTCGGTACTGGGAGCGTTGCTGTTTGGCATCTTTGGACAGTGGAATTGAGTGCACCTCAGCCAGTTTACAGATGGCACCAAGCTGAGTGGTGTGGCTGGCACTGGAAGAAAGGGACTTGGACAGGCTGGAGAGGTGGGCCCATGCCAACCTCATGATCACAGAATCATGGAATCAAGCAGGTTGGAAGAGACCTCCAAGCTCATCCAGTCCAACCTAGCACCCAGCCCTGTCCAATCAACCAGACCATGGCACTAAGTGCCTCATTCAGGCTTTGCTTGAACACCTCCAGGGCAATCCCTGGCACAAATATAGAATCACAGAATCAGTCAGGGTTGGAAGGGACCAGAAGAATCATCTAGTTCCAACCCCCCTGCCATGGGCAGGGAGGCCACAAGGTGGTCACCTGGGAGCCTCCTCTTCTGCAGACTGCACAGTCCCAACTCTTTCAGTCTGTCCTCATAGGAGAGGTGCTCCAGCCCTCTGAGCATCATATAGGCTGGGTGAGGGGTGGCTCAAGAGCAGCCTTGAGGAGAAGGACTTGGGGGTGTCAGCTGATGAAAAGCTCCACATGAACTTGCAGCTGAGAAGGTCAGCTGTGTCTTTGACCTCATCAAAGGTGTGACCAGCAGGACAAGGGAGGTGATTTTCCCCCTTTACTCTGCTCAAATGAGATTCCATATGGAGTACTGTGTCCAATTTTGAGGCCCCCAACACCAAGACATCAGACTGTTGGTGCAAGTGCAGAGGAGGTCTGCAAAGATGGTCAGAAGGCTGGAACACCTCTGCTGTGAGGACAGGCTGAGAGAGTTGGGTCTGTTCACCCTGGAGAAGAGAAGGCTCTGGGCAGACCTTAGAGCAGCCTCCCAGCACTAGAAGGAGGCCTACAAGGGCCCAGTGGTGAGACACTGGCACAGGTTGCCCAGGAAGATTGCAGGTGCTCCCTGTTTGGAGGTGTTCAAGGCCAAGTTGGATGAGGTCTTGAACAACCTGTTCTAGTGGGAGGTGTCTCTGCTTATGGCAGAGAGGCTGAAACTAGATGATCTTTAAGATCCCTTCCAACCCAACCCATTCTGATTCTTTGACTTGATGATCTCAAAGGTCTTTCTCAACCCAAACAATTCATAGGATCCTTTGTGTCTTGTTTGCCCTGACACATCAAGGCCACAAAGATGCTCAGAGGGCTTCAGCAGCTCTGCTATGAGGGCAGGCTACAAGAGTTGGAGCTCTGCAGCCTGGAGAAGAGAAGGCTTCGAGGAGACCTTAGAGTGGCCTTCCAGTATCTGAAGGGGGCTGCAGGAAGGCTGGGGAGGGACTATTGACAAGGTCTGGTAATGACAGGACAAGGGAGAATGGGCTTAAACTGGCAGAGGGGAGATTGGAACTGGATGTTAGGAAAGGGTTCTTTGCAGTGAGGGTGGTGAGAGACTGGCACAGGTTGAGGATGGTGAGACACTGGCACAGGTTGCCCAGGGAGGTTGTGGAGCACACTGTGCTCCACAACCTCCCTGGAGGTGTTCAAGACCAAGTTGGATGAGTCCTTTGAGTGACCTGTTCTAGTGGGAGGTGTCCCTGCCTATGGCAGGAGGTTGGAACTGGATGATCCTTGAGGTCCCTTCCAACCTAAACCGTTCTATGATTTTGCAAGTTGAAAAGCAGAACTTTTCAAGCAGGGTCTTGCTTTGGGAGGGCAGGAGCTCTCTCCCAGACACTGGGAGTCTCTCTCAGACTGGTTTCTCTCTGTGCCCTCCCAGGCCATGGCCATCATCAATGGCTGTCTCTACGTCTTTGGAGGAACGACTGGTTACATTTACAGTACCGACCTGCACAAGCTAGACCTCAACACTAGAGAGTGGATCCAGCTGAAACCAAACAACATGTCCTGTGACATGCCAGAGGAGAGGTGAGAAACTGGACAATCTCAGAGAGCTTTTGCACTGGGGAGTCATCACTTTTCCTGGGAATGAGAAGTGAGAAGAAGGTGCTGGAGGGGGAGAAGAGAGGGGGGAGGAGTGGGGGGAGAGGTGTGGCAAACATGACCTACGAGGAGAGGCTGAGGGAGCTGGGGTAGTTTAGGCTGGAGAAGAGGAGGCTGAGAGGGGACCTTATTGCCCTCTGCAACTGCCTAAAAGGAGGTTGTAGTGAGGCTGGAGCTGGTCTCTTCTCCACAGTTACTAATGATAGGACAAGAGGAAATGGCCTCAAGTTGTGTCAGGGGAGGTTCAGGTTGGATGTTGTGAGGAAGTTCTTTCCTGAGCAGGTGGTCAGGGACTGGAACAGGCTGCCCAGGGAGGTGGTGCAGTATTTAAAAGGAGAGTGGATGTGGTGCTTGAGGCTGTGGTCTAGTGATGAAGGCTGCTGGGATGAAGCTTGGACTGGCTGATCCTGGTGGTCCTTTCCAACCATAGCTGAGATGTTGTGCTGAGGGATTTGGTTTAGTCAAGGACTTGTCAGCGTGAAACTAATGCTTGGCCTCAACGATCTCAAAGGGTTTTTCCAAGCTAAGAAGTCCTGTGATTCTCTGAGAAAGCACAGATAGGACACTCTTAGAGCAGTGGTTTGGGCTGTGAAGCCTGCCCAGCTGGTGCTCCACCAGTCTGACATGCAAGGAGATGTAGGGCAGGAGGTGAGGCCTTTGCCAGGACATTCATCTGCACTGCATTATGCCAGAGCAGAGCTGAGGACTTGCTGTGTCGAGGTGGGACAAGGCTGTGGTTGATCCTCATGTCCTAGCCTAGGGCAAGGTGTAGAGAAAAGAGGGCTGTCAGGTCAATCAGTGACCAGCTTAGTGAGAGGAGGGGTTTGAGGGACATCCCTGTGCTCCACTGTACATACCTCACTGGGGCATCCCAACAGGACAAGAGGAAACAGCCTGAAGTTGCACCAGGGGAGGTTTACATTGGATATGAGGAACGATTTCTTCCCCCAAAAGGCTGCTGAGGCCTGTTCCAGGTTTTTTAGGGCAGTGGTGGAGTCTGCATCCCAGCAGCGGTTTCAGCTCTGTAGATACTGTGCCAAGGACCATGGTTTTGTGGGGACCTGGCAGTGCTGGCTTAATGGTTAGAGCTGATGATATGAAAGGTCTCTTCCAACCAAAACAGTTGTAGGATTCTGCTGAAGTTCTGTGGTGCTCTGCTGTCAGAAAATGCCTTTCAGGCTTCTGGAGTGCTGCTTAGGTTGCTCAGGAAAGCCTCCACATCTTCTGAGAGCTACCAGCCTGGGGGACTGCTGCAACACAGCCAGGCTGCGGCTGTCATCTTAAACCATGTGGGGTTGATGGTGTTGAATGCTCCCTCAAATGAATTTGATGGTGTTGAGTGCTCCCTCAAAGGAAGTTGATGGTGTTGAATGCTCCCTCAAATGAATTTCTTGTCCTGCTCAATGTCCTTCTTGGCACTTTCAGGTACAGACATGAAATCGCTCACGATGGTCAAAGGATTTATATCTTGGGAGGTGGAACTTCCTGGACAGCTTATTCCTTAGATAAGGTAAAGTCATCAGGACCCTTGCTTGGGCAGTTCTGCAGAGAGGCATAACCAGCATGGTCTGTTCACCTGGCTTAGTGAAGAAATAGACAACTAGAGGCAGATCTTTCCAGCCTAAATGACCCTGTGACTGTAAGCTCAGGTGCTCTGAAGGTGGTGTCATACCTGCTCAGTCACTGGCTGACAGGAGCTATTATGTTTTCACACCCCATGGGAAAACAGTGCTTTCTTGTGGCTCCCTGGATTAGAGCCTGGAGCTGTGTCAGGGTGGTACTGGCAGAACCAGGAGGAACTGATGGCTCCTCTTTGTCCCTTCAGATCCATGCCTACAACCTGGAAACCAACACCTGGGAGGAAATTGCTACAAAGCCTCATGAAAAAGTTGGTGAGTCTGGAGTTCCCTCTGCCTTCCCTTCTCACCCAGAGAGTGGCCAAGATGCTTCAAAATGGCACTTTCCTGGCAGCCTGAGTCATAACCTGGAGAAGGTTCTGTGGAGACCTTAGAGTGGCCTTCCAGTACCTGAAGGGAGCTACAGGAGAGCTGGGGAGGGACTTTTCACAAGGGCTTGAAGTGCTAGGAGAAGAGGGAATGGATTGAGGAGGGCAGATTTGCACTGGAGCTTAGGACATGCAGCCCTGTGCTGGGCTGCAGCAAGAGCAGTGTGGGCAGCAGGGCAAGGGAGGGGATTCTGCCCCTTGGCTCTGCTCTCCTCAGACCCCACCTGCAGTCCTGTGTGCAGTTCTGGAGCCCCCAGTACAAGAAGGACATGGAACTGTTGGAGCCAGTCCAGAGGAGAGCCACGAAGATGCTGAGAGGGCTGCAGCAGCTCTGCTCTGAGGACAGGCTGAGAGAGTTGGGGCTCTGCAGCCTGGAGAAGAGAAGGCTTCGAGGAGACCTTAGAGTGGCTTTGCAGTATCTGAAGGGAGCCTACAGGAAGGCTGGGGAGGGACTATTGACAAGGTCTGGGAATGTCAGGACGAGGGGGAATGGGTTTAAGCTGGCAGAGGGGAGATTTAGACTGGATGTTAGGAGGAAGTTCTTTACAGTGAGGGTGATAAGACACTGGCACAGGTTGCCCAGGGAGGTTGTGGATGTCCCCTCTGTGGAGGTGTTGAAAGCCAGGTTAGATGAGGCCTTGAGCAGCCTGCTCTAGTGGGAGGTGTCCCTGCCTATGGCAGGGGGGTTGGAAGTGGATGAGCTTTAAAGTCCCTTCCAACCCAACCAATGAATCTGTGAAACTTGTTGCACCATTTGTGACTTGATACAGGCTTCAGGGGCTGCTCATTTAGAGCTTTAGCAGCAAGGTCTGACCCATCTGAAAGACGTTTAGCAGCCTGGCTTCTCACCCTCCTTAGCTGGGAAAGCCAAGAGTGGCTGGTTCTCCTCCTAGAAGAAGACACACATCATCTCAGTGAGACTCTGGAACAGGTTGCTCAGAGAGGTTGTGGGTGAACACCTCCCTGGAGGTGTTCAAGACCAGTTTAGATGAGGTCTTGAGCAACCAAGTCTAGTTGAGAGGCTTCCCTGCCCATGGCAGGGAGGTTGGAGTAGATGCTAAGCCATTCCCTGCACCCTCTGAAGGACCAAGGTGTTGGCCTGGTTAGCAGCAGGGTTTTCCTTGAAACCTTGTAGGTCCTTGGCTGCTGCTTTTCACCAAAGGTGAGAGGTGGAGGTGTGTGGAATGAGGTTCCAGCACATTTCTTCCTTCTCCTGGAGAGCAAGCAGGGCATCCAACCTGGTGATTGGATAAGTCAGAGATGTTACACCAGAAGCCTCTTAGAGATCCACCATCAGTAAGTTTGCAGATGACACCGAGCTAGGAGCAGGTGTTGATCTGTTGGAAGGCAGGAGAGCCCTGCAGGGGGACCTGGCCAGGCTGGGTGGGTGGGCAGAGGCCAAGGGGATGAGACTGAACAAGGCCAAGGGCAGGTTCTGCACTTTGGCCGCAACAACCCCAAGCAGCACTACAGGCTGGGGACAGAGTGGCTGAGAGCAGCCAGGAGGAAAGGGACCTGGGGGTACTGGTGGATAATAGGCTGAAGATGAGCCAGCAGTGTGCCCAGGTGGCCAAGAGAGCCAATGGCATCCTGGCCTGTATCAGGAACAGTGTGGCCAGCAGGACAAGGGAGGTTCTTCTGCCCCTGTGCTCAGCACTGCTCAGGCAACAGCTTGAGTGCTGTGTCCAGTTCTGGGCTCCTCAATTCAAGAGAGATGTTGAGGTGCTGGAAGGTGTTTAGAGAAGGGCAGCAAGGCTGGGGAGGGGCCTGGAGCACAGCCCTGTGAGGAGAGGCTGAGGGAGCTGGGGGTGTGCAGCCTGCAGAAGAGGAGGCTCAGGGCAGACCTCATTGCTGTCTACAACTACCTGAAGGGAGGCTGTAGCCAGGTGGGGTTGGGCTCTTCTGCCAGGCAAGCAGCAACAGAACAAGGGGACACAGTCTCAAGTTGTGCCAGGGGAGGTCTAGGCTGGATGTTAGGAGGAAGTTGTTGGCAGAGAGAGTGATTGGCATTGGAATGGGCTGCCCAGGGAGGTGGTGGAGTCACCATCCCTGGAGGTGTTGAAGCAAAGCCTGGCTGAGGCACTTAGTGCCATGGTCTGGTTGAGTGGACAGGGCTGGATGCTAGGTTGGACTGGACGATCTTGGAGCTCTCTTCCAACCTGGTTTATTCTATTCTACTCTAAAAGAAGTGACTCCTGCCCATGGTGATGCCTTGAGATACAGCTCCAGCTGATCACTTGTTTTTCCTTTCCTCAGGCTTCCCAGCAGCCAGAAGATGCCACAGCTGTGTCCAGATCAAAAATGGTAAGATCTGCCTCTTGAAAATTGCTGTCCCCTCCAGAATGTAGCAGTGATGAGCCCATGCTTCCAGCCTCCAACCTGTCTGAGACAACTGCAAGGCAGCTCTGGAACCAGATTTTGTTCCCATTTACCAGGCCTTGAGCTGCCCACTTTGCCCCACTATGCACAGGGGATGTTGCTGCTGCAGGCAAATGGGGAAAGGAGCACACAGGACTGCTCCTTCCTGGAATTCATAGAGTGGTTTAGGTTGGAAGGGACCTCAAAGCTCATCCAGTTCCAACCCCTGCCCTAGGCAGGGACACCTCCCACTAGAATAGATTGCTCAAGGCCTTCTCCAAGCTGGCCTTGAACACCTCCAAGGAGAGAGCATCCACAAGCTCCCTGAGCAACCTGTTCTGCAGGATTTAGGTCACACAGAAAACTCCTTTGGAATTGTGGCAACTTCAGTGTTAGGTACCACAAGTTCCAGCCATGACTGTCCATCATTGCCAGCAACTTGTTGGTTGCAAGCTCAGGAACAAGTATAGATGATGCTCCTGCTGCAGCTCAGCACTAACCTCTTAGATCTGCTGTGAAAAGCAAAGTGAAGCCAAGTGCTGGGATCTTCAGCTGACTGGGGATCTTCAGCTGAGATCAAGGCTGACTGGGGATTTCTTGGATGGGAGGTCCCTTTCATGACACCACAGATGGTTTGGGCTGGAAAAGACCTTTCAGGTAATCAGGTCCAGCCATGAATGCAGCACTGCTAGGTCACCACTAAACCATGTCATCTCCATGGCTTTGAAAGCCCTCCAGGAATGGAGACTCCAATACTGCTCTGGCTAGCCTGAGCCAGGCCTTCACAACACTTTCAGGGAAGAAATTGTTCCTCATGTCCTCAGTTCAAGAGAGATGTTGAGATACTGGAACATGTCCAGAGAAGGGCAGGAAGGCTGGTGAGAACTTGGCTCCTGTCTCATAATCCACTCCCTGTGAGCATCCTGGATTAACAACACCACAAAAGGTTTATCATAGAACCAACCAGGCTGGAAGAGAGCTCCAAGCTCATCCAGCCCAACCTAGCCCCCAGCCCTATCCAGTCAACCAGACCATGGCACTAAGTGCCTCATCCAGGCTTGGCTTCAGCACCTCCCTGGGCAGCCCATTCCAATGCCAATCACTCTCTCTGCCAACAACTTCCTCCTAACATCCAGCCTAGACCTCCCCTGGCACAGCCTGAGACTCTGTCCCCTTCTTCTGTTGCTGCTTGCCTGGCAGCAGAGCCCGACCCCACCTGGCTACAGCCTCCCTTCAGGGAGCTGCAGACAGCAATGAGCTCTGCCCTGAGTCTCCTCCAGGCTGCACACCCCCAGCTCCCTCAGCCTCTCCTCACAGGGCTGTGCTCCAGGCCCCTCACCAGCTTTGTTGCCCTTCTCTGGACACCTTCCAGTATCTCAACATCTCTCTTGAACTGAGGAGCCCATGCTGGGAGGGCTGGAACCCCTCTGCTGTGAGGCCAGGCTGAGAGAGTGGGGGTTGTTCAGCCTGGAGAAGAGAAGACTTCAGGAAGACCTTCTGGTGACCTATCAATAGTTAAAGGGAGCCCAGAAGAAAGCTGAGGAGAGATTGTTGAGTAGGTCCTTCTGTGTCAGGATGAGGGATGATGGTTTGAAAGAGGGAGATCCAAACTAGAGAGAAGGAAGACATTTTTGATGCTGAGTGGTGTGAGACCCTGTCTGAGGTTGCCCAGAGGGATGGCAGATGTCCCCAGCCCTGGAAGTGTGCAAGGTCAGGTTGGTTGTGGCACTCCAGTGGCAGATGGACTCAGACTAAATGATGCTGAAAGGCCCTTTCTACCCAAACCATTCTGGGAATCTCTGAGTGTCCTCCACGAGTATGACCCCTGTGCTGTGCCCACTTTGGGAGGTGCTGAGCACTTGTGTTGAGCTGCCTGAACTGTTGCTCCTGAAGCTGTGCTGCAGAGGTGATCCTGAGTCCTGTCACTGCAGGGTGCTGGGAGGATGGTTGGGCCTGCAAGCAACATTGTTTCTTCTCTTGCAGATGTCTTTGTCTGTGGGGGCTATAATGGAGAAGTGATTCTGGGAGACATTTGGAAGCTGAACCTCCAAAGCTTCCAGTGGGTCAAGCTCCCAGCTCTCATGCCAGAGCCAGCCTATTTCCACTGTGCTGCTGTCACACCAGTAAGTGACTCACATCTGTCCCACACAGCTGAAGTTCAAACCCTTTGTCCAAGCACTCTGACATCAGGTGGGCTGCAAATAGAGCTGAACCCCCCTTACCAAGGAGGTCATGTCCACTGCAGGCAGCATCTTTGGAGGGGACACAGAGTCCTGGGATGAGGTCACTGCATTGTAGAATCAGAATGTTTAGATTGGAAGAGACTGCAAAGATCATCCAGTTCCAGCCCCCCTGCCATGGGCAGGGACACCTCTCACTAGAACAGGTCACTCAAGGCCTCATCCAACCTGGCCTTGAACACCTCCAGGAAGGATGTGGAGCACAGAATCACCCAATGTGATCTTTGATCACATTGGGTGATTCTGTGCTCCACATCCTTCCTGGGCAACCTGTGCCAGTGTCTCACCACCCTCACTGCAAAGAACCCTTTCCTAACATCCAGTTCCAATCTTCCCTCTGCCACTTTAAACCCATTCCCCCTTGTCCTGTCATTACAAAACCTTGTCAATAGAACCATAGAATCAAGCAGGTTGGAAGAGACCTCCAAGCTCATCCAGTCCAACCTAGCACCCAGCCCTATCCAGTCAACCAGACCATGGCACTAAGTGACCCATCCAGGCTTTTTCCTCAACCCCTCCAGGGATGGCAACTCCACCACCTCTCTGGGCAGCCATTCCAATGGTAAATCACTCTCTCCTTGAAGAACTTCCTGATCCTTCCCCAGCCTTCCTGTAGCCCCCTTCAGATACTGGAAGGCCATTGCAAGCTCCCTTTGAAGCCTTCTCCAGGTTGCATTTCCTCTTGTTCTGTCACTTTGATACTAGGGAGAAGACACCAACCCCCACCTCAGTGCAGCCTCCTCTCAGGGAGTTGTAGAGCGCAGCAAGGTCTCCCCTCAGCCTCCTCTTCTCCAAAAGAGAAGACTAAAGGGGTGTGAGATGAATCCCACTATGATGAACCAGCTGGGAAGCTTTTCCTGTGGAGCTATTGTTGCTTCTCAGCACCTTTTGCTGTGCCAATTTGGGCTGTGCCCTCCTCTTAGAATAAAGGTCACTTCCAAGTGAATCAATTCCATTAAGATCATGGAGTCCACCTTACAACCCACCTCCCACACTGCCATGTTCACACATTTCTTGACCACCTCCAGGACTGGTGACTCCACCACCTCCCTGGGCAGCCTGTTCCAGTGCCTGACCACTCTTGTAGTACAATTTTTTTTCCCCCTGATCTCCAACCTAAATCTCCCTTGGCACAGCTTGAGGCCATTTCCTCATGTTCTGTCACTTTCACAGTCTCACAGAATCACCAAGGTTGGAAGAGACCTCACAGATCATCAAGTCCAACCCTTTACCACAGAGCTCAAGGCTAGACCATGGCACCAAGTGCCATGTCCAGTCCTGCCTTGAACAGCTCCAGGGACGGCGACTCCACCACCTCCCTGGGCAGCCCATTCCAGTAGCCAATGACTCTCTCAGTGAAGAACTTTCTCCTCACCTCAAGCCTAAACTTCCCCTGGCGCAGCCTGAGGCTGTGTCCTCTTGTTCTGGTGCTGGCTACCTGAGAGAAGAGAGCAACCTCCTCCTGGCTACAACCACCCCTCAGGTAGTTGTAGACAGCAATAAGGTCTGCCCTGAGCCTCCTCCAAGCTAAACAATCCCAGCTCCCTCAGCCTCTCCTCGCAGGGCTGTGCTCGAGGCCTCTCACCTTTGATACTAGGGAGAAGACACCAACCCCCACCTCACTGTAGCCTCCTCTCAGGGAGTTGTAGAGAGCAGCAAAGTCTCCCTTCAGCCTCCTCTTCTCCAAAAGAGAAGACTAAAGGGGTGTGAGATGAATCTCACTATGATGAACCAGCTGGAGAGCTGCAGAGTCAAAGGCAGCTCTTGCTCTAGTGCTGTTGTTGCTCCATAGCACCCTTTGCTGGGCCAGTTTGGGCTGCACCCCCTCCTAACTCCTCTTTCTCCCCCACCTCAGGCTGGCTGCATGTACGTTCACGGAGGGGTGGTCAACATCCATGAAAACAAACGGACTGGCTCACTCTTCAAAATGTGGCTGGTGGTCCCCAGCCTACTGGAACTGTCCTGGGAAAAGCTTCTGGAGTATTTCCCTCACCTAGCAACCCTCTCCAGATCTCAGCTTTTGCACCTCGGACTGACGCAGGGACTGGTCGAGCGACTAAAATGAGACCACCTCAATCTCACCGCTCCTGTCCACCATGTGCTACATTCAAGAAGCCCCCTTCCTGCCCACCTTCCCTTATTTATGGATACCATGGATGGTCTTGCTAAGGAGGAGCACAGAAGCTGGAGGGACCTGCTCAACGCCTTACTCAGCAAATACATCGATGCCTTCCTAGGAATTTTCAGCTTCAGTTGTTGAGAGGAAAAAAACACAAATCCACTTTTCCTTTGTGGCTCTGGAAACGACCCCATGCATCATTAACACCCTGGGACTCAGCCAGCAAAGTGGCATCAGCACCTTGCTTGTGACTTGGCCTGGGGAGCTCCAGGAATGCCCAAGCCCCTGCTTCCATGTGGTACCTTCAACTTAGCCTTTTCCCCACCTGTATCTAACAGAGAGCAGTGCAAAGCAACAACCGACCTGATCTTCTCCTCTCCAATGACACCCATCCTGCTAACTCCCAGCTGAGCTCTCCCTCTCAAACTCCAACACCTTCTGCTTCAAAGGCTTTGCATGTGTTCCATGGGCATGTTCCCACCTCTCTGAGCTTCAGAAGACAGCTGGAACGTCGTTGGGGGGGGATGGGCAGGGAGCCAAACTTTGCTTGCCCAGCTCCTCCTGGTGCCCAGTGTGCAGATGTTTGAGACAACCCCCCCTTGTCTGTGCTCCTTCACCTTTTCATATTGAAAGGTTTGCTTGGAAGACTGGTTAGAAGTTGCCCACTTTAATGGACTACTGTGTAGTTTACTGGGGGTGGCTGTGGGGAGGGAAGAAGTTTTGCTGACTCTTTTCTTAACCCTTTCTGCTCATCTGAGCTAACAGCAAAAAAAACCAACAACCAACCAACCCAAACAACCCTCACCCTGTGGCTTTCAGAGCTGTCTCAACCTTCAGCTTCTCCTGCCCAGCTCAAGTCCTGCTTATCACCAGCTGACTTCTAGCATGACCCTGGAAAGCTTTTTGGGTTGTTTCTGTGTTTCCTTGTTTGTTTGTTTCCTCCCTTCCTTCTTCCTTTGTTTTCTTGTTTATTTTCTTGTTCTCTTCCTTGCTTGTTTGTTTCCTCTTTTATCTCCTTGTCTCCTCCCTTCCCTCCTTGTGTCTCTGTCCTCCCTTCCTTGTTTCCTTCCTCTTGTCCTTGTTTGTTTCCTTCCACCCTTTAGCCTTTCCCCCGCTTGTCTTTGTGTTCCTCCTGGGGGTGAGAGATGTTACTGGTGCCTGTGATTTTCACATGGAGCCTTGGAAGCCTCAGAGAGCACAAACCCAGGAAGCACAGAAAAAGGGGAGAGGGAGCAGTGAGGGAGAAGAGGAAGGGATCTCCAATCTCTTACCTCGCTGTGCTTCTGATACTGTGAAATCTCCTCTAGAGACCATGGCTAAGTGGCCACTAAACTCTGAGCAGCTGCTCTGGGCTGGCATCAGGTTCATACAAAACCCTTTTCAGTTGAAGACCATTTTTAAAGTGCCTTTTGTTTGGTTCTTTTGGTTTGGTTTTGTTTTTAAATGAGCTTTTCTTAGAACCTTCCAGCAGCAGAGGCGAGGCCTAGAGGCCAGGGTTTTAATTCTTTTTAAAGGATTGCATTTCTGTTGAAATAAAATAGAGCATTGTCCTTGTGTCCTTCAGCCTGACCAGCACTGGCTGCTCACACAGAATCGTGGAGAGGGTGGGAAGGGACCTCTGCAGATGATTCAGATTCAAGTTCCTCACTGTGAGTGGTGAGAGGCTAGAATGGGTTGCCCAGGGAGGTGGTTGAGGCCCCATGGCTGGAGGTGTTTCAGGCCAGGCTGGCTGAGGCTGTGTGCAGCCTGCTCTAGGGTAGGGTGTCCCTGGGCATGGCAGGGGGGTTGGAACTGGCTGCTCCTTGTGGGCCCTTCTAACCCTGACTGATTCCATGATCATCCAGACCAACCCTTGCCCTGCTAAAAGCAGGGGCTCCCAAAAGCAGCTTGCACAGGATCACAATGGCCAGGTGGGTTTGGAATCTCTCCAGAGGAGATTCCACAACCTCTCTGGGCAGTCTGCTCCAGGGCCCCACCACACTCACAGCAAAGTTCCTCCTCTAGTTGAAGTGAAACCTGGATTCTGGCTTGCACCCATCCCCCTTTGCCCTATCATTGATCACCACTGAGAAGAGTCCATCTCCATAACAGATAAGAAACCAGTCCAAGCCACCCACCTTTGTCTTCTCATCTCACCCACTGGTGTTCACCTTCAATGGGAGATGAGTCAGTTCCCAACATGTCACACCTTGCATCATGCCAGCACCAGCAGCATCCCTCACCCTTCCTAGGAGCCTGCTAAAGGGCCTCTGGCAAAGATGAGCCAAGGCAGTTAAAGAATCCTAGCATGGTGGAGTGGAACACCTGGAGATCATCCAGTCCAACCCCACTGCTAAAGCAGGGGCACCCACAGCAGGTTGTCCAGCAATGTCCACATTCAAGCCTCTGAAGTGTCCTCCAGACAAGGACACTCCACAGTATCTCTGGCCAGCCTAGTCCAGTCAGGCAAGGTCAAGCTGAAAAGAAGAGCTGGAGCCTAGGGATGGTCATGGAGCCCACAACCACCCCTCTGCTGGCTCTGTCCCCATGGTACAGTGGTGGATCTCCCTCACCAGCTCTGGTGCTGTGACAGAGGACATTGATTGCTGTCCTGCTCTGGAGATGCTGGCTCCAAATGAGCCACCACTGGTGCCCAATAAACACCACACTGACACACAGCCGTGGTGGAGACCAAGTGGCCATCACACCAAGACCATCAGTAACCTGGGTGGTGGTCACAGAGGTGCCTGGACAGGTGCCCAAAGGTTGAAGGAGAAACCAAGCTTGTTTCTGGTTTCTATGAAACTCTTTTAATGACTAATGGCTGGGAAATGCCTCTTGGTGCATTCCTGGTACCATCAGGGAGCCCTGTGTGATCCCCAGGCTCAAGTCCCTTCCAGGTCAGGGATCACCCACTGCCCAGAAGGACAAAAAGGCTCTTCTCAGGCACCTTCTCCCAGTGCAACACATCCCAAGGGAAGGGCCTGTCCCTGAGACCACACAAAGCTCCTTCAAGGCCCTGCACCTATGGACAGTTTTCCTCCCAACCACACAAGGATGGGTTGGAATTAACCTCTGTGAAGTGGTAGTGAGGTTTCTTCTTGGTTCAGGAATGCTTTTGTGGCCACCACCCTTCTTTTCCATCACTGAAGCCCTATTGGCACCCTACTGGGGGAGCCAGGCAGCAGCAGGAGCTTCATCAATCAATGCTTCCAGACCAGAGCCAGCCCAGCCAAGTCCCTGAGACACCAAATAACACCTTGACCAACCCAACAAGAGGGGTCAGAGACAGCAGAGTCCAAACCTCAGCAACCACTGGGCGATGGGGCGAAGAAATACACAGCCAGGAGAATGAAGTAGACCATCACCAACACTGTGCCTAGGGCAGACAGAGCAGGTTGGAGGAGGTTACTCTATGATCAAAAGAAGAAGGTTGGGTTTGAAGACCTGGTGTTGTCTGGATTAACCCACAAGAAGGGACTTTCATAGTCCTCTGCAAATACCCTCTTAGAAGATGAGGAGGGAGTCATCTCTCAGCTCCAAGATGCTCAAACAAGACCCTAAGATTTGCTCAAGCCCACCACATTCCAAAAGCTGCAAGCAAGTAAACCACCCCAAGGCTGTCCCCAAAGAGCCTCCCTCCCCATCAGCAGCTTCACAAGCAAGCAGTCACCTTGGAAGTAGTCACATTTGCCATCCATGAAGATGTAGTTCATCAGCACCACGCTGAACATGCTGGCATAGACATGGAGGTCGCTGAAGACAAGCGTGAAGTTGGTTGGCTGTAAAGCAGAGATGTTGGGTTTATGGCCAACCACAGCATCATGGAATCAACCAGGTTGGAAGAGACCTCCAGGATCATCCAGTCCAACCTAGCACCCAGCCCTGCCCAATGACCCAGACCATAGCACTAAGTGCCTCATCCAGGCTTGGCTTCAACATCTCCAGGCACAGTGACTCCACCACCTCCTTGGGCAGCCCATTCCAATGCCAACCACTCCTTCTAGCAAGAACTTCCTCCTAACATCCAGCCTAGACCTGCCCTGACACAGCTTGAGACTGTGTCCCCTTGTTCTGTTGCTGCTTGCCTGGCAGAAGAGCCCAACCCCACCTGGCTACAGCCTCCCTGCAGGGAGCTGCAGGCAGCAATGAGCTCTGCCCTGAGCCTCCTCTTCTGCAGGCTGCACACCCCCAGCTCCCTCAGCCTCTCCTCACAGGGCTGTGCTCCAGGTTCCTCATCAGCTTTGTTGCCTTTCTCTGGACACGTTCCAGTACCTCAACATCTCAAGGTGTGGCCTGAGCAGGACAGCCTTGCATCAACTGCAGCTGGAGACTTGCACCCCTTGAACCCCCTCTGCCACACAGGACAATCAGCTGAGACGGCAGACGTCTGACCCCACTTTCCCCGGCACTGAGCCGAGGAAGACACACAGTGGACAGCAGCTGTAGCCTTGCCATGTCTCATAGACCTCTGCATGTGTCCAGCCCTGCTGAGGAAGGTCACCAAGGGACTGTCCTGGGGCTACTCACATAGAAGATGGTGAAGAGCACCAGGATGGGGATCTGGAGCATGCAGACCTGGACAGCAATGCAGTTCCCAATTTCAATGCTGGGGAGGACAGAGAGGTTAAAAGCCATCAAGAGGCAGGTCTCCAGCAGTCCTTGAATCACTCAGCTTGGAGTGAGAACAAACCCATCTTGAGGAACAAGATCATGAACCCCAAACTGGTTCTGGTCCCATTTTTTGGCTGGCTCTAAGTCCTCTTGAGGGTAAATCCTGACAGGTGTGACCTGCCAATGCTGTTAAGCTGAGCAGCCCATTAGAGCTATGGCCTATGAGTGCCATGCTAGAGGAAGACACCCCAGACCCATCCTTTGAGCCTTCTCACCTCAAGCTCAGGTTGTTCTGCAGGGCAAACTGGATGCCATTGACAATCTCTGGCAGCTCAGGCACCATTGCCAGCACAGTGACACCAATGAAGTACTGTGGGAAGAGGTGACATCAGCACATGCATGTGGCCTGATCCTCACCACATCCAAGCTGTGGCAGTCAAGCTCCTGAGGACATGGAGCATCTCAGCATCTTTCCCCTAGCTTTTGGGTCTCAACCCTGTAGCTAGGGCAGGTTCTCAACTCTGGAGGGCATATCTTGGCCCTCAGGGCCACCCAAGCATGGTCACCACCATCCCTACATGCTGACCTGTGAGATAGTGGAGTTAGTGAGGATGGGATTGATGTGCTCCGTGGCCAGGTCAGCACAGGCTGACATGCAAAGGGTGGAAAGCAGAAGGATGACCAAGGCCTGCCAACGAGACCAGTGGACCACAGCACTGTGGTGGTGTCCAGGCACTGGGGGAAGAGCAGAAACATGATGGGACATGGCGGGGTGGTGAGAAGCAGCCCTGCAGCTGGGGCGTCCCATGGTTTGGGGACACTCACTGTGGCAGTCGCTGATGTGGATGTCGTAGATGTGCGAGTGAGTTTTCAGGGTGAAGAAGAGGCCGATGAGGTAGGCAGCAGGGAGCAGCAGGGACACTGTGTACACCAAGGGTCTGTGGGACACAGGTGACACGTTCAGTGACACCAGCTAGGGTCTGGCATGGAGACCCCAGGGCAGGTCTTCTGGGGGTGAAAGAGATGGGGTGCCGGGTTGGAGTCCTTCGCTGGGGCACACAGAGGAGCTGGGAGGGATGCGGGACCATGACTGAACCCAGGAGGTGCCAGCCCAATGCGGGGACAAGCCTGACCCCATCCCAGCAGACACTCACTGGACATGACTGTAGTAGAGGGTGCCATTGTTGTCCATCTGCAGAGAGATGACACCACTTGGTAAAGAAGCAGGACAAGGGACAGCCCCACTGCCACAAGCAGGAGCCAGGTGAGTTCAGGGTGTCCCCAGCTCCACACTCCAGCAGTTGAGAGGCCATGTCCTCACTCACCAGGTCAAAGTGGCAGTTGTGGCAGAGGTAGTGGCCCAGTGGGTTCTGGGTGACATTATGGCACTCTCCACACACCAGTTTCCCATACACCTTGGAGAAGAGCGTTGGGGCAAAGACACCTGCGAGGACAGAGGGACACGGTGTGGCAGAGGGACACAGTGTGGATGCCCTGCTGCTGGGACATCCCAAACTCGGCGACACTCTTGTGCCAGACTCACCTCCCACAGAGAGGAAGAGCAGGGCCGAGCTGACGCCTGCCGAGCGGCTGTTGAAACGTTGCTCCTGGTGCCTGATGCCCCCAATCACCATGCAAAGACCCTTTGGGGATTGAGAAGAGCCCCCCCAAAAGAAACCCATCAGTGCTTTGCCGACAGCATCCTCCCAGCTCTCGTGGCAGGAGGGTGAGACCTCATCTCACCGGGACAAAGAGGACACAGCCCACCAGCGTCCCCGTCAAGGCCGACTTGACGATCTCGGCGTAGCAGCGGTTGCCCTCCCGAGAGCCCTTGATGAGGGCTGTGATGTAGAAGGTGAGCTCAGTGATGGAGCCGAACGTGGCGTTCACCACCGCTCCCACCGCGAAGTTGCTTTGGGCCGAGATGCTGGAGGAGAAGAGAAGCATCAGCAGTGCTGCAGCCTGTGCCCACCCTGCCACCAAGCCTCCTCCCCTCCGGCGCTCACCTGGCGATGGCCATCCCGATGTAGTAGGAGAGAGGCATGATGGAAAGCAAGGCCAGCGTGAACTTGATGGAGGAGCTGGTCAGGTGGTTGTGGCTGTCCACGTAGCCCAGCACCAGGGTGACCAGCACCAGTGGCAAGAGGTCTGGGGTGGCTGGTTAAGGAGATGACCCAGGTAGGGTTGGATACAGGGGGTGGGGGGAGGGTGGTCAGCCCAACATCCTCCCAACTCCAGCCCACCAAAGGATACTGACAGCAAAGACGTTGATGCCATCCACGGCGTATTTGTAGTAGTAGAGGTTGACGGCATGGTAGCAGCAGAGGATCACCTCTCCCTCCAGTGGCACTTCTGTCTGTGGAGGGACGAGTGGGTGACACTGCTCCAAGCACCCCACCCTGCCCTGGAACAGGATGGGTGGAGAAGATGGGTAGATGGATGAAGACCCATCAGAGAGTCACTCACCACCTTCAGGCGCCGGATGAGGAGCCGCTCTGGGGGCTGGAGCAGGACGCTGGTGACGGTGCGGGCGCTCAGCTTGGCCACGGGGATGAGGACGATGAGGAGCCACGCGGTGACGCACACCAGCCCGTGGGCCAGCGCCAGGACCGGGTAGCCCAGACACAGCCATACCACGGTGCCAGCACGTTGCTGCAGATGAATGCCCACCTTGAGGGTCTGCCCCCCAAAACACCTACCCCGGAGGAGGAGGTAGGCCATCCCCACTATGATGAAGGGTTCCTGGGGTGCCCACACACGGCAAGAGGGTGTCACCACATCCAGCACAGGGCTTACCCAGTGCTTAGTGGCTGCCCAGCACTGTGGGTGCCAGCGGCGTGGCACAGGACCACCAAGCAGGGGTGAGGTCTCCCCGGCGCCGCGTGCCTCTGCGCCGGTCTCACACCCACCCAGTGCCCGGTGGGATTTGGGGACCTGGGTGGAGAGATGGAGTGGCAAGGTGTGACGTGGGACACTCCAACCACCCCTTTCACGAGGTCCTCAAATTGGGGTACGTTGTTACCTCCACTTTCTGGATCACTTTGCCAAAGGGCCAGAGGAAATACCCAGCCAGGTCCCAGCAGAGCTGCCCTGTGAGGGACACAAGCATCAGCTCTGCTGGGGGCACACAGGTCCCCTCCAGCTACAGGGCAAAGGAACCCAGGAGACTCCAGCACACATGGGTGCTGTTTTGGCCTCAGTCAAGAGACCAACAGTTCACCCAGCTCTTTGTATGGAGATCCCAAATTTGGGACTCACCATAAGGAGCCCCCACAACGGTGATGAGCATAACAGCAGCCAGGAGGACATAGAGCAACGAGAGCCACCAGCCGAAGAGCAGCAGGTAGAGGACATTCCCACACGTCATCGTGGACCCTGGGGCAGACACAGGATGAGACTGCTGTCACCCACACCAACCCAAATCCAGGCTGCTGCCACAGAGGGTGTCCCCAAGCCCACCCACCTCCAGAACTTCGGATGACGTTGAGGTCAGAGTAGAGCTCCTTGACGATCTCCGAGCGGTCCTCCCAGGGCCGTGCTGTCACGTGGCTCTTCCATTTCTTGAAGCCAAACTACAAAGATAATTTTGGGGAGGGTGGGGGGGTGAGGAGAGAAAAAGAAAAGCCATGACAGCCATCCAGGAGCACCCATGGGTGGCTACCAACCCTGCCACAAGTACTCACCTTGTAGTTGTTGGAGAGCTTGTTGGCCTCCACGGCGTTTTCGGCCGTCAGGGTAGTCTTCACCATGCAGCTCTCGCAGACCTCATCCAGGTGCTGCTGGCAGCAGGATGGGGAACACACAGCTGTGGGGGGAGACAAAAGGTGACAAGGGGTGTGGGACCTCCTCTCAGCACCCCGTGACCAGCTCATCTGGTGGTCAACCTACCTGGGGGGACCCGGGGGTAGTGGAGGTGGCAGCCCAGGTCACTCAGGTCTCCCTGTACGTTGTTGATGATGGCACAGTGACGGTCGCAGAGGGAGCCCCGGCGGGGGCCACTGCTGTCACTTCGGGGCTCAGCAGCTTTAGGGCCATCTGTGGGGTGAGGTGAGGGGCAATGAGGGCTGGAGTCATACTAGAGCCATATCCTGCCCAGGCTCAGCACCACAGGATACCTAGGTGATGCTTTGCTGAGGTGTCACCTTGGTCCCCAAACCTCACAGGGGACTCACAGGTGGTACCCTGGGTGATGATCAGGAGTGGAGAGACCTCCTTGGTTCTCAGTTTGGTTCTCAGGAGAGGGAACCCAAGCGGTGCCCGAGCCAGGGGGCATTCCCCTCCAGTGCTCAACGAATCCTCCCAGTGCCATACTGGGAGCTAGGGAGGGAACAGGACACCCTCCGGGCCCAAAATGGGTCGAGGGAGATCTCTAGCAGTGCCCGGTGTGATGCTCGGGAGGGGAAGCCCTCCCAAGGGCCTGCACTTGCAAACCCCTCGGTGGCCGGTACGATGCTCGGATTAGCGGGGCTCGGTAACCAGGGTTAAGGACCCTCCTGGTGTGATACTCAGGCATGGGAACGACCCAGGTGCCCGGGACAGCGAGGGCAGCCCCTCGGTGCCCGGTGTCATGCTAGGCAAGGAGATGGGAACCCTCCGAAACCCCCTCCCTCCCCGGTACCGGAGACCTCCTCCCCGCTCACCGGGCGTATCGTGCGCGCAGCAGCAGCAGCAGCGGCGACGGCGGCCGGGTTCGCTCTCGCTGGCCATGGCGGGGGCTGCGGCGGTCCTGCGGAGCAGCGGTGACGGTGTCGGTGGGCCCCGACCGGCCGGGATTTAACGGGAGGGGCCGGGCATGCGCGGGGTGGGGGCGCGCCCCCGGGAGCCGCCTCCGCTTCTCTCCGGGAGGGGCCGGGGTCGAGCCGCCTCCGCTGGACCGTGGGTTGTGGGGGGGTGCCGGGGGGCGCAGGGA
>WAAF01010441.1:11715-35587 GCA_013400475.1 Tricholaema leucomelas | reverse complement strand
ATTCTCTGATTCTCTGATTCTGTACAGCACCTTATGGCAGTGGCAGGAGGTCACATTGCTGCAAGCTTCTGTAGCCCCTTCACTGAGGATTAGGAGTGGGGGGCAAAGGTTTGGGCTTAAATGCAGCTCCTGAAACGCAATGGGTGGAGGCCCCAGGTGAGCCCGGTCAGGGCGCTTGGAGCTTGTTGATGTACTTCAGCCTCTGACATCATGTTTGGCAGGATCTCTTGGCATCCTTTTAAATCCATACAGGAGGTAGCATGACTAAGCAAGCAAGCTATAATTTTGCCCTAAATTAAGTCCCTCCTTCCTGTTTTGGAGAGTGAATCTGCAGGAGGCAGTGTGGACAGCCTGTGGATTCTTTAGGAAGGCCACCAGCCACAGGTGGCCTTTGACTTCCACCAGGATTGCTGTAGGGCTGGTTCCTGTCTCTTAGGATAAACTTCTGTGTCCCCTGATGTATGCTGAGGGAAGTGGATCTGCTTGTTTCCCCAGGACTGGGCTGGGTTAAACCTCAGAGACCTGGAACAGACCTGACCTCCCTGCAGAGTGTATGTTCTCCACAGCATGTCCCCAAGATACAAACGTTGCAGGATGACTAATTCCTGTGTGTCAAAACAGGCAGAATCCCTGCCTGAGGCTCCTTTTGCTCCCAAAACATGAGGGTTGTCCTTACAAAAGACTTAGAATCATAGAATGAGAGAATGTTTTGAGTTGAAGTGACCTTTAAATGTCATCTAGTCCAACCTTCCATGCAGTGAGCAGACAGCTTCCACTAGATCAGGCTGATCAGAGCCCCATCCCTGGAGCACAGCCCTATGAGGAGAGGCTGAGGGAGCTGGGGTTGTTTAGCCTGGAGAAGAGGAGGCTCAGGACAGACCTCATTGCTGTCTGCAGCTCCCTGAAGGGAGGCTGTAGCCAGGTGGGGTTGGGCTCTGCTGCCAGGCAAGCAGCAACAGAAGAAGGGGACACAGTCTCAAGCTGTGCCAGGGCAGGTCTAGGCTGGATGTGAGGAGGAAGTTGTTGGCAGAGAGAGTGATTGGCATTGGAATGGGCTGCCCAGGGAGGTGGTGGAGTCGCCGTGCCTGGAGGTGTTGAAGCCAAGCCTGGCTGGGGCACTTAGTGCCATGGTCTGGGTGATTGGCCAGGGCTGGGTGCTAGGTTGGGCTGGCTGAGCTTGGAGGTCTCTTCCAACCCTCTTGATTCTATGATTCTATTGAACTATTCCAGGTCAGGTTATTCGGGCATCTGAGCTACCTCCCCCAATTGCTGATGTCCCTGCTGACTCCAGAGGTGTTGGATTAGGTGACCTTTAGAGGCCCCTATCAACACAAATCATTCTATGATCCTTTAAGTGAGATGTAGAGGAGCACAAGAGCAAAGGGACCCAGAAGAGGATCCCCAAAGGGATCCAGAGAACAGGGAACAGCCCTGTTGATCCTGTAAAGCCAAGAGGACCTGGCAGTGGCTCTTCCAGCACTTCTTCAAACCTGTGTCCCCTTTTCCTGAGGAGGGTGTTTAGAAAGCCTATCCAGGAGCAATCTCTGCCCTAGAGTGACCACGGTGGAGCAATGGGTCCAGTTGTGGGATCCCCAGTCCAAGAGACAGGGAACTACTGGAGAGAGTCCAGAGGAGGCTACGAAGATGCTGAAGGACCTGGAGCACCTCTGGGAGGAGGAAAGGCTGAGAGCCCTGGGGCTGTTGAGCCTGGAGAAGAGCAGCCTGAGAGGGGATCTGCTCAGTGCTCAGCAGGAGCTAAAGAGTGGGGAGCAAGAGGATGAGGCCAGACTCTTGTCAGTGGTGCCTATTGGAGGGACAAGGGGCAACAGGCACAAAGTGGAACTCAGGAGGTTCCACTAGCAGAAACTTCTTTACTTTGAGGGTGCCAGAGAACTGGAGCAGCTGTCCAGAATGGTTGTGGAGTCTCTTTGCCTGGAGAAATTCCAACCCCACCTGGCCATTGTGATGCTGGGCAACCTGCTGTGGGTGCCCCTGCTTTAGGAGGGGAGTTGGCCTGGATAATCTGCAGAGGTCCCTTCCAAGCTCCATCAAGCTGGGCTTCTGTGAGAAGAGTCTACCTGCACACCTGAGCTCCTCTGTGTTCCTGTTCACCCAAAGCTTTTTTTCTGCTCCCATTCTCCAGCTTGTTCTCACACCAATCTTTATGCAGCCTCAGAGGCTGGGTCTGTATGAAACCATCCCAGCTGAAGAACTCAGGCTTCATCTTTCAAAACATTGACTCCACTTGAGGTCTTTGATGGAGTGAGGTCTTTTCTGCTGGCTGCCTTTTTGCAGCGAGGAGCAGGCTACTAGAAACACTCATGACTATGGGTCAACAAGGCTCAACGGCTCGAGCTCCTCACCCCCAGTGAGAGCTAAGGTAATGTTCAGTTTGGTTCTGCTTGCCTCTGTCTAGAAAAATATGTGAAAGGGCAACAAGGAACTAGGAGGTCAAGGCTTTGAAAACAACTCCTCCCTTCCAGGTTTGCATGTCTCAGTGGAAAATATTATTTGGGGGTGGTGTCAAGCTCCTATCAGGTTGGTTTCCTTGAAAGCTCTGATAAAGCTGAGAACTTAGGCAGATGTGTTTGATCTGGAAAAGAGACTTCTAAACAAGCCGTCTATAAATTGCCCTTTGCTAGGCTGAGCTGGACACCACCTCAACCATGAAGCTGATCTTGATCTTCAGTGCCCTCCTCGGGGCTTCCTTGTGCCTGAAAACTTTTGTTGGGTGAGTTATGCTTTTGTGGAATAACTTTCATGAGAGGTCCTGCTGTCCACTTTTGTTGCAGCAGAAGAGGTTCTGCAACAACACGAGGGGCAACTTCTTTACTCTAAGGGTCCCAGAGCACTGGAATAGGCTTCCCAGAGAGGTTGTGGGGTCTCCTTCTTTGGAGACTTTCAAGGCCTGTCTGGGTGTGTTTCTGTGTGACCTGAGCTAGATAGCATTGTCCTGCTGTGGCAGAGGGGTTGGAATGGATGATCTCCTTGGGTCCCTTCCAACCTCTAACATCCTGTGAGCCTGTGATGTTCACAACCTTCACTTTAAGATGTCTGCTTGAGGCACGTTGTGTGATTTTTATGGCTGGCTTGGCTTGTTGCATTGGTACTGCAGTGCTTGAAGGAACTTCCCTCTACTTTCATTTGGGTGTTCTAAGAAGAATGAGTTGAGCTCCTAAATCCAAGTTCACCCAGGCCTCTCTTTTGGCTTTGACCTGTACCTAGGGAGCATTCTCAAGCTTTGATCTGGAAGTGACCCTTACTACAAGGCTCAACAGGTCTGGTCCAGCACAAAGAAAGAAATACTTACAAGGCTGGTGAAGGGCCTGGAACACAAACCCTATGAGGAGAGGCTGAGGGAGCTGGGGGTGTGCAGCCTGCAGAAAAGGAGGCTCAGGGGGGACCTCATTGCTGTCTACAACTACCTGAAGGGAGGTTGTAGCCAGGTGGGGTTGGGCTCTTCTGCCAAGCAACCAGCAATAGAACAAGGGGACACAGTCTCAAGTTGTGCTGGGGGAGGTCTAGGCTGGATGTTAGGAGGAAGTTGTTGGCAGAGAGAGTGATTGGCATTGGAATGGGCTGCCCAGGGAGGTGGTGGAGTCGCCGTCCATGGAGGTGTTGAAGCCAAGCCTGGATGAGGCACTTAGTGCCATGGTCTGGGTGATTGGCCAGGGCTGGGTGCTAGGTTGGGCTGGATGATCTTGGAGGTCTCTTCCAATCTGGCTGATTCTATGATTCTATGATTATCACTCTCTACAACTACTTAAAAGGAGATTGGATTGAGGATGGGCTCAGCCTCTTCTCCCCCATGACAAGTGACAGGACTGGAGAAAATGGTTTCAAGCTGCACCAAGGAGGTTCAGGCTGGACATTAGGAAATATTTCTTCACTGAAAGGGTTTTCAAACATTGGAATGATTTGCCCAGGGCAGTGGTGGAGTCACTGTCCCTGGGGGCATCCAAGCTGTGTGTGGACCTGTTGCTTAGGGACATGGTTCACTGCCAACCCTTCAGTGCTGGGTCGAGGGTTGGACTGGATGTCCTTGGAGGTCTCTTCCAACCAGATAGATTCTGTGATTCTGTGACATCTTCAGCCAGAGCAGTTTCAGACTCAATGTGTCCCTGGGCAGCCTGTTCTATTTGGAGGTGTCCTATCATAGAATCATAGAATCAACCAGGTTGGAAGAGACCTCCAAGCTCATCCAGTCCAACCTAGCACCCAGCCCTCTCCAGTCAACCAGACCATGGCACTAAGTGCCTCAGCCAGGCTTGGCTTCAACACCTCCAGGCACGGTGACTCCACCACCTCCCTGGGCTGCCCATTCCAATGCCAATCACCCTCTCTGTGAAGAGAGAGTCCTTGCTGACTGCAGGGGGGTTGAACAAGATGACTTTTGAGGGTTCCTTCCAACCTAGTGCAATCTGTGAATCTTTGAATCTGCTCAGACACAAACAACCTGACCACTGGAGGGCTACAAGGATGATGAGGGGACTGGTGGGCACTGTCTGATGAGGAGAGGCTGAGGGATCTGGGGCTGCTTAGTCTGGAGAAGAGAAGACTGAGAGGGGATTTAATCCATGTCTATAAATAGCTGAGGGCTGGGGGTCAGGAGGTGGGGACAGGCTCTGCTTACTTGCTCCCTGTGATAGGACAAGTAGCAGTGGGTGTAAGTGAAGGAGGCTTCTCTGTAAAGAAGGAAGTTCTTCACAGGGAGAGTGATTGCCACTGGAATGGGCTGCCCAGGGAGGTGGTGGAGTCACCATCCCTGGAGGTGTTGAAGCCAAGCCTGGCTGAGGCACTTAGTGCCATGGTCTGGTTGACTGGAGAGGGCTGGGTGCTAGGTTGGACTGGATGAGCTTGGAGGTCTCTTCCAACCTGCTTGATTCTATGATTCTATGAAGTTGCAGCACAGGAGGTTCCACCTCAACACAAGGGGGAACTTCTTTACTGTAAGGGTCACACAACACTGGAACAGGCTTTCCAGAGAGGCTGTGGAGTCTCCTTCTCTGGAGCCTTGCAAGGCCTGTCTGACCTGAGCTAGATTGTATGGTCCTGCTCTGGCAGGGGGACTGGAATGCATGATCCTTTTGGGTCCCTTCCAACTCCTGACATCCTGTGATCCTGTGATGCTTTTATCTGGAATGGTTCCAGGGATGGAGACTTCTACCACATCTCTGGGCAACCTATTCCAGTTTCTCTTGTCATGTCATGAAAGCATTGTGTGTAATGTACCTCCAGAAGATTTTAACCCACCCTCCTGCTCAGCTCAGGGCATGCAACTGTTTCCTCTTCTTGTCATCATCTACCTCTGCTCCTCTTCAGAGATCAGATCATTCTGAACAAGCCTGAGCTCTTCACCCTCTCCTCTTGATACTGTTTGCTTGTACCTGTTTTGGCAGGCAGGTTGGAACATCTGGTGATCCAAACCCCACGTTGGCATCACTGTAGCTTGTACAATGCATACTCCAAGTTAATCACTGAGGTCACCTCGAACCAGTGGAGTGAGGTACTCCCAGAAGGTGATTCATTCCACCTGGAATGGTACAAGACACCCTTTGATGGCATCACCTTCTGACAACACAAGGAAGTTTGTCATCATCTCTTGATGAGACTGAGGAAAGGAGAAATGATTCCCATATTTGGTGCTCCTCAATCATTGGCAAGATCAGCCACAATCTTACTCTGCAAGTTGTTGACAAAAAATAACTTTTTGGGGCAAGAGTGGATTTAGAAAGAAGTTCTTTACAGTGAGGGTTCTGAGACAGTGCAACAGGTTGCCCAGGGAGCTCATGGATGCCTCTTCCCTGGAGGTGCTCAGGTTGGATGAGGCCTTGAGCAACCTGGTTTAATGGAAGTGTTCTTGTCCAAGGCAGGGGGGCCTCAACTAGATCATAGAATGAACCAGGTTGGAAGAGACCTCCAAGCTCATCCAGTCCAACCTAGCACCCAGCCCCAGCCAATCACCCAGACCATGGCACTAAGTGCCTCATCCAGGCTTTGCTTCAACACCTCCATGGACAGCAACTCCACCACCCCCCTGGGCAGCCCATTCCAATGCCAATCACTCTCTCTGCCAACAACTTCCTCCTAACATCCAGCCTAGACCTGCCCTGGCACAGCTTGAGACTGTGTGCCCTTGTTCTATTGCTGCTTGCCTGGCAGAAGAGACCAACCCCACCTGGCTACAACCTCCCTTCAGGTAGTTATAGACAGCAATGATCATTAAGGTCCTTTCCAACCCAAACCACTCTATGAATCTGTGAAGCTATGAAAAAGTGATCCCTGTAAGCAGGTAAAGAAATCACCCACTCCATGTCTTCTTTTTGATGAAAGCTTCTGATGAGTTAAAATTGCCATTTACCTCACTCCTATCCCAGTGCCTCTACAACAGGTTGTTGGTTCAACTCTTGGGTGACACTAAATCAACTGCAGTACAGTGGTTCTTACCAGGTGGTAGCATACATGTAACTACCCACCCAATTCATGATCTCAGTAACAAACTCGTTCAACCCAAACTCTTTTTGAGGCTGTTTCTGAAGCATAGAATGGTTTAGGTTGGAAGAACTTCAAGAATCATCTGGTTCCAACCCCCTGCCATAGGCAGGGACACCTCCAACTAGAACAGGTTGCTCAAGCCCTCATCCAACCTGGCCTTGAACACCTCCAAGGAGGTTGTGGAACCTCATCTAACCTGGGCTTGAACACCTTCAGGGAGGTTGTGGAGCACAGAATCGCCCAATGTGATCAAAGATCAAAGATCACATTGGGTGATTCTGTGCTCCACAACCTCCCTGGGTAACCTGTGCCAGTGTCTCTCCACCCTCAACCTGTGCCAGTCTCTCACCACCCTCACTGCAAAGAACCCTTTCCTAACATCCAGTTTCAATCTCCCCTCTGCCACTTTAAACCCATTCCTTCTCATCCTGTCATTCCCAGACCTTGTCAATAGTCCCTCCCCAGCCTTCCTGTAGCCCCCTTCAGATGCTGGAAGGCCACTCCAAGGTCTCCTCAAAGCCTTCTCTTCTCCAGGCTGCAGAGCTCCAACCCTTGTAGCCTGCCCTCATAGCAGAGCTGCTGCAGCCCTCTGAGCATCTTCATGGCCCTGAAGACTCACTGTTTTTTTTTACAGGCACCAGGTTCTCCGAATCCAGGCAAGAAATGAGGAGGAGGTCCAGCAGCTGAGGGTGTTGGAGTCACTGGAACACCTTGAGGTATGCTGTCACCTCAGAAGAATCTTTTTGTTTCCAACTGGGGTAGGATTTAGGGCAGAGATTTGTCTTGCATTTGAAAGTTCCTATCACACTGTGGCAGCTGCCAGAAGTAAATTTAGTTTCTCAGTCCATGGTGATTGATCTCCAAGGTCTAGAACCAGCCTGGTTTTGAGGAGTACCTCTGTACTCAGCACTGCTGAGACCACACTTCAAATACTGGGTTCAGTTTTGAGCCTCTCACTCCATGAAGGATATTGAGGGGCTGGAACAGGTCCAGAGAAGAGAAATGAAGCTGTCAAAGGGTAGGGAGAACAGATCTAGTGAGGAGCAGCTGAGGGACCTGGGGTTGTTTAGTGTGAAGAAAAGGAGCCTGAGGAGAGGCCTCATTGCTCTCTCCAACCCCCTGAGAGGAGGTTGCAGTGAGGTGGAGGTTGTTCTCTCCTCCCCGGTATCAAGAGGAACAGAACAAGAGGGAATGGCCTGAAATTGTGCCAGAGGAAGCTAAGGTTGGATATTAGGGGAAAAAATCTTTCCTGGGAGAGTGGTTGATATGATTTAATACCACAATATGAATCATGAAGGCATTGGAACAGGCTCCCTGGGGAGGTTGTGGAGTCTCCTTGTCTGTAGACACTCCAGACCCACCTGGCCATTGTGATGTTGGGCAAGCTGCTGTAGGTGACCCTGCTTTAGCAGGAGGGTTGGGCTGTATGATGCTCAGAGGTTCCTTCCAACCTGCATCATGTTGGGATTCTGGGTTTCTGTAACACAGAGCTTTTATTGGGAATGCTTCTGGTAAGAAGGGGAACATTCAAGTAACCCTCAGGGAAGATCACTGTTTCCTCTTGCTTCCATGACTGGCTCTGAAGTCAGTGAGAACTCTGATGGAAACTGTTGGAAGGAGTTCTGAGGAGGGCCAACAAGATGCTCAGAGGGCTGCAGCAGCTCTGCTCTGAGGACAGGCTACAAGAGCTGGGGCTCTGCTGCCTGGAGAAGAGAAGGCTTGGAGGAGACCTTGGAGTGGCCTTCCAGTATCTGAAGGGAGCCTACAGGAAGGCTGGGGAGGGACTATTGACAAGGTCTTGTCATGACAGGAGGAGGAGGAATGGGTTTAAAGTGGCAGAGGGGAGATTAAACTGGAGGGGAGATTGAAACTGAAAGGGTTCTTTGCAGTGAGGGTGGTGAGACACTGGCACAGGTTGAAGGTGGTGAGGCACTGGCACAGGTTGAGGGTGGTGAGAGACTGGCACAGGTTGAAGGTGGTGAGGCACTGGCACAGGTTGAGGGTGGTGAGAGACTGGCACAGGTTGAAGGTGGTGAGGCACTGGCACAGGTTGAGGGTGGTGAGAGACTGGCACAGGTTGAAGGTGGTGAGGCACTGGCACAGGTTGAGGGTGGTGAGAGACTGGCACAGGTTGAAGGTGGTGAGGCACTGGCACAGGTTGAGGGTGGTGAGAGACTGGCACAGGTTGAAGGTGGTGAGGCACTGGCACAGGTTGAGGGTGGTGAGAGACTGGCACAGGTTGAAGGTGGTGAGGCACTGGCACAGGTTGAGGGTGGTGAGACACTGGCACAGGTTGAGGGTGGTGAGACACTGGCACAGGTTGCCCAGGGAGGTTGTGGAGCACAGAATCGCCCAATGTGATCAAAGATCACATTGGGCGATTCTGTGCTCCACAACCTCCCTGGAGGTGTTCAAGGCCAGGTTGGATGAGGCCTTGAGCAACCTGTTCTAGTGAGAGGTGTCCCTGCCTATGGCAGAGGGTTGGAACTGGCTGAGCTTTGAGATCCCTTCCAACCTAAACCACTCTGTGATTCCATAAACCTCCTGAGTGCCTCGGTGGTTGCCTTTGTGCACTCATCACATTAAATGATACAGGTGGTGGTGGGGCTCTGGTGTGCTCTTGGGTAAAACCAGAACTCCTCAAGCTTTAGAAGAGCTGTTTGCAGACCAAGCTGCAGACTAAAATCCATTTCCCTTGCTCTTTCCAGCTTGACTTCTGGATAAATCCCTCCACCTCTGGGCGACCTGTGGATGTGCGAATCCCTGCTAACCATGTCCAAGCAGTCAAAGCTTTCCTGGAATCCAATGGAATTGAGTACTCCATCCTGATTGAAGATCTGCAGGTAGGTGTCCCTGGCACATATTTTCTGGGAGAACTTAGCATGTTCTTCACATACTTAAAGGCAACCTACAAGAAAGCTGGGGAGGGACTTTACACAAGGGCTTGTAGTGATAGGAGGAGGGGCAATGGCTTTGAACTGGAAGAGGGGAGATTGAGATTGGAGATTAGGAAGAAATTCTTTCCAGTGAGAGTGGTGAGACAATGGAACAGGTTGCCCAAGGAGGCTGTGGATGCTCCCTTCCTGCAGGTGTTCAAAGCCAGGTTGGACAGGATGTTGAGCAGCCTGGTCTGGTGGAAGGTGTCCCTTCCTATGGTGGGGANACAACCACCCATGACTCTATGATTCCACCTGCAGGGAGGCTGTAGCCAGGTGGGGTTGGGCTCTTCTCCCAGGCAAGCAGCAACAGAACAAGGGGACACAGTCTGAAGCTGTGCCAGGGGAGGTCTAGGATGGATGTTAGGAGGAAGTTGTTGGCAGAGAGAGTGATTGGCACTGGAATGGGCTGCCCAGGGAGGTGGTGGAGTTGCTGTCCCTGGAGGTGTTGAAGCCAAGCCTGGATGAGGCAGTCAGTGCTATGTTCTAGTTGTTTGGCTGGGGCAGGGTGCTAGGTTGGCCTGGATGATCCTGGAGGTCTCTTCCAACCTGGCTGATTCTATGATTCTATGATCCTTTATAACAGAGTCTGTAGTGACAGCACATTTGCTTGTCTGAGATAAACATTTGGTCAGGAGTTGGCAAAATGAGGCTTTTCTCAACACTTGCATGACTTCTTTTAGGCTATTCTGGATAAAGAAAAGGAAGACATGGCCCAGAGCAAACAAATGGAGCGCAGCAGCAACACCTTCAGCTATGCAATGTACCACACCTTGGACGAAGTGAGTACCTCAGCTTTGAGGGGAGAGGAGTTCTTTTTTTCCTGGCCTTTTATTCATGCTTTTTTCTTTCTTTTATCTCATTCCTTTCTTTTTCTTCACTGAAACATCCTATGTTAGGATCTAAAATGTCTTTCCAGCTTCTTTTGGTGGTTTCTAAATGTATTAATGTTGTGCTCAGCACCCTGATGGGGTGTTGGAACAGGCAAGGGTCAATCATAATTCTTCATCAACTCTGCAGAGTTCTATCAAAATTCTCCCTTCTGACCCATAAATGAGATTAAGAAATAAATTAATCCTAAAATAGGGAAACATAGGAGGGCAGTAGCAAAGAAACAGAGCTAAGGAGATGATATTTGTATTGCCTGAAGTTCTTAAAGAGGGTTTTGAACTCAGTCAAATAGATTTTGATTTCACTTCCTTCTACTGCAAGTGGTCTTGATTTGACTTCCTTCTACTTTGTGATGTTAGGAACAGCACTGACTACACCAGTGTAGGGTGAGATGGGCTTTGAGTAGTCATTGTAAAGAAGGCAAAAGGACAGTGTAATGGAAGGGTAATTAACTGTGGCCACAACAACCCCAAGCAGCTCTACAGGCTGGGGACAGAGTGGCTGAGAGCAGCCAGGCAGAGAGGGACCTGGGGGTGCTGGGAGAGAGTAGCTGAAGAGGAGGCAGCAGTGTGCACAGTGTGCCAATGGCATCCTGGGCTGGCTCAGGAGCAGTGTGGGCAGCAGGACAAGGGAGGTTCTTCTGCCTCTGTGCTCAGCACTGCTCAGGCCACCCCTTGTGTGATGTGTCCAGTTCTGGGCTCCTCAATTCAAGAGAGATGTTGAGGTGCTGGAAGGTGCTTAGAGAAGGGCAGCAAGGCTGGGGAGGGGCCTGGAGCACAGCCCTGTGAGGAGAGGCTGAGGGAGCTGGGGGTGTGCAGCCTGCAGAAGAGGAGGCTCAGGGCAGAGCTCATTGCTGGAGCTCCAGATCTAGAAATAACAGCAAAACTGCATCAGCATTAATTGAACTGCAAGAGAAGGTTCCTGCGGTCAATACACCGCTTGCGGTCAGCACACTGCTTGTGCACTGGATGGACTCAAGGAGCTCCTTCCTGCTTATGGTAGAAGGCAATGGTGAATTACAAGAGGCTTTAATTATTTACTCACTAAATTATTATTCTGTGACTCACAGGGCTAGCTACAGCTTCAGACAGTAGCCAAATGCTTTCAGGGAATTCTGTAACTGTTTTGTCAGCCACTGAGGCTTCTGATTCTTCCCAGGCTGCTGGGGAATGGAAGCAGACTGTCTCTGACCTGGTCCTCTGGACAATCTGTGTGTCCAGGGCTGCTTGTCTTGGCAGGTATAGGCAGGATGTCATGTGATGTGCAGTCTTAGCACGATGTCATGCTGGCTGGGCAGGCTGATTGTGTGGAGGCATTTAGAATCATAGAATCACAGAATCAAGCAGGTTGGAAGAGACCTCCAAGTTCATCCAGTCCAACCTAGCACCCAGCCCTGGCCAATCGACTAGACCATGGCACTAAGTGCCTCATCCAGCTTTTACTAAGTGCTTCATCCAGTCTTTACAAGTCTGGGCAGGCCAGAGTCCTTAGACTCAGTGTCTCCAGGCTGTTTGTCCTCTTTCCTGTGGTTGCTTCTCCCCAAAACAGAAGGAGGGAGAGCAGAAAAACCCATCTGGGCAAGCCAGGACATGTCTAAGCCTATTTTGGCCTACTCAGGCCTACCGTGACAGAGAGAAACAAACATTTCCTCAGGTCCTACAGTAAAATGTCAACCTGATGCTTTCAGATTTATGATGAGCTGGACAACATTGCCTCTGAGTTCAGCAGATATGTCAGGAAGATCAAGATTGGGGAATCGTACGAAAAGCGGCCGTTGTACGTGCTCAAGGTAGGACACACAGCAGGGAATCCCTGCACTGTTTTGCTTGGAAAAGGCCTTTGAGATCATCAAGCCCAACCATTAACCCAGCACTGCCAGGTCACCATCAAACTGTGCCCCACAGCGTGGTTTTCAAGTCCCTCCAAGGATGGTGACTCCACCACTGCCCTGGGAAACCTGTTCTAGGAACAGAACAACAACAGGGAAAGCTGTTGCCTTCCTGGACAACCCTTTCCATGAAAAAATTGTTCTTTGTGTTCAACCTAAACTTCTCTTGGGGCAACTTGAGACCATTTCCTCTTGTTCTGTTATGTGACTGACCCCCACCTGGCTCCAAACTCCTTTCAGAGCATTGTCGAGAACCAGGTCTCCCCTCAGCCTCCTTTCCTCCAGGAAGAACAACACAACTATTCCTATATGTACATTGTAGATACAGCACAGTTGAGTCCAAAGCACCCTGGTGAGAGGTGAGATGTCCTTGACTAAAAGGTGTCACCAAGAGTTTTAAATCTCTCTGTTTTCTTTGACAGTTCAGCACTGGAGGAAGCAACCGTCCTGCAATCTGGCTGGATGCTGGCATCCATTCCCGGGAGTGGGTGACTCATGCAAGTGCCATATGGATGGCTAGAAAGGTCACTTCAGAGTCCTTCTTCAACCTATGTCCCTGACTATCACAGAGTGTATCCCACAATTTGATAGAACCACAGAATCATAGTATCACTTTGGTTGGAAGAGAGCATCCAGTCCAGTCATTAACCCAGCACTGCCAGGTCACCACTAAACCATGGCCCTCAGCACCACATCTACATGGCTTTGAAATCCCTCTAGGGATGGAGACTCCAGCACTGCCCTGGGAAGCCTGGGCCATACCTTGACAATCTTCATTTTCATGAAGAAGTTGTTCCTCATGTCCAATCTAAACCTCCCTTAGCACAACTTGAGGCCATTTCCTCTTGCCCTGTCACTTGTTCCTTGTGAGAAGACTCCAAGGCCCACCTGGCTCCAAACTCCTTTCAGGGAGTTGTAAAGAAGCAGCTCTCCCCTCACCCTCCTGTTCTCCAGGCTGAGCAACTCCAGTTCCCTCAGCTGCTCCTCACTAGACTTTTGCTCTAGAACCTTTGCCAGCTTCATTGCTCTTCTCTGGATAAAAACAGTAAAATGCATCCATTGCTCTGTCTCCAAGCTCCAAGTCTAATGAGGAAAAGGCATGGTCAGCAGTAAGTGCTCTTTCTTCTTTCCCTGCCCTGAAAGCCAGGCTTGGAGCCTCTGCTGGAGCCCAGGAAAGGTGGGAATGAAATAGAGATTCATAGAATCAGTCAGGATTGGAAGGGACCACAAGGATCAGCCAGTCCCAACTCCCCTGCCATGCCCAGGGACACCCTACCCTAGAGCAGGCTGCACACAGCCTCAGACAGCCTGGCCTTAAACACCTCCAGGCACGGAGCCTCAACCACCTCCCTGGGCAACCCATTCCAGCCTCTCACCACTCTCATGATCAACAACTTCCTCCTCACCTCCACTCTGACTCTCCCCACCTTCAGCTTTGCTCCATTCCCCCCAGTCCTGGCACTCCCTCACAGCCAAAAAAATCCCTACTCAGCTTTTTTGGAGGCCCCCTTCAGATCCTGGAAGGCCACAAGAAGGTCACCTGGGAGCCTCCTACTCTGCAGCCTGCACAGCCCCAACTCTTTCAGTCTGTGCTCACAGCAGAGCTGCTGCAGCCTCTGAGCATCCTCCTGGCCCTGCTCTGGACACACTCCAGTATCTCCACATCCTTCTCGTCCCAGGGGCTCCAGAACTCCAGCTGGGGTCTCAGCAGAGCACAGTAGAGGGGTAGAATCACCTCCCTGGCCCTGCTGGCCACATTTCTTCTGCTGCAGTCCAGGCTCTGCTTGGCTTTCTGGGCTGCAGGTGCTCACTGCTGGCTCCTGTTGAGCTTCTCCTCCAGCAGCACCTCCCAAGTCCCTCTCCTCAGGGCTGCTCTCCAGCCACTCACTGCCCAGCCTGGATTTGTGCTTGGCATTGCCTCGACCCAGCTGCAGGACCTTGCACTTGGTCTTGTTGAACCTCCTGAGGTTGGCTTGTGCCCACCTCTGCAGCCTGCCCAGGTCCCTCTGGCTGGATCCCTGCCCTGCAGCCTGTCTGCTGCACCACACAGCTTGGTGTGCTCAGCAAACTTGCTGAGGCTGCACTCAGTGCCTCTGACAAAGAATGCTGACAGTCCCCATGTTGTCTCTGCTCAGATCGCCTCTGACTACGGGACTGATCCATCCATCACCTCTCTGTTGGACAAAATGGACATCTTCCTGCTGACAGTCTCAAACCCTGATGGATATGTATTCACTCACACCAAGGTGAGTAAGCATGCTGGGTGTCTAAGCTGATTCAGAGAGCTGTCATCCTCTTCCAAGTCAATCAGAAATGTAAGTTAGGTTCTGCAAGTCCACTTTTTAAAGCTGTAAGAAGAAGCTGCAAAAAGACCTGGGCAGCCAAAGAGACTAATTCCTTGTCTAAGCCATCTTAACCCATTGTGAAGTCACCAGCACTTCAGTTTTTAGAATCACAGAATTGTGTCAGTTGGAAAAGATCTCTAAGATCATCAAGTCCAACCATCAACCTAACACCACCATGACCATTAAACCACGTCCCAAAGTGTCATGCCCACACTCAGAGAGGTTGTGGCTACTCCTTTCCTGGAGGTGTTCAAGGCCAGGTTGGATGAGGCCTTGAGTGACCTGTTCTAGTGGGAGGTGTCCCTGCCTATGGTGGGGGGTTGGAACTGGCTGAGCTTTGAGGTCCCTTCCAACCTAAACCATTGTGTGATTCTTGAACACCTCCAGCTGGTCCATCAGAAATAATCTTAGGCTCATGCTTAGGATCTTGGGATCACAGAATATTGGGTTAGAATAGAATAGAATAGAATCAACTAGGTTGGAAAAGACCTCCAAGATCATCCAGTCCAACCTATCACCCAGCCATATCCAGTCAACAAATATATGTATTTGGTTGGGAAGAGACCTTCAAGATCATCCAACCCAACCTTCAACCCAGCACTGCCAGCTCTCCATCAGACTATGTCCTGCTGAACTATGTCCCTAAGCACCAGATCTGCTCACTTCCTGGTGAACAGCAGTGATTCCTGGGTAGCAATGTTAATGCAAGGAGCATCATTTTGCTGCTTCTTGAAGCCAACAAATCATGGAGGGTGTTGGGTTCTAAGGGACCTCTAAAGATCATCTCATCCATCTCTTGGTTCTTTGGTACAGGATCGCATGTGGCGGAAGACTCGCTCCAAGATTTCAGGCAGCCTGTGCTATGGAGTTGATCCAAACAGGAACTGGGATGCAGGTTTTGGAGGTAGGAAAAGAAGTTTCTAGATTCTGGCTGTCACTAAGAAGAAAGTTCCTTTCCATGTGTCCAGATCCTGTCACACAGGAGACCAGAAATTGAGGGATTGAGGAAAAAGGAGGTCAAATAGGTGTCATAGAGTCAGAGAATGCTTTAGGCTAGAGGGGACCTTTGGAGGGCATCTAGTAGAATAGAATAGAATGGAATGGAATAGAATAGAATAGAATAGAATAGAATAGAATAGAATAGAATAGAATAGAATAGAATCAATCAGGTTGGAAGAGACCTCCAAGCTCATCCAGGCCAACCTAGCACCCAGCCCTATCCAGTCAACCAGACCATGGCACTAAGTGCCTCATCCAGGCTTTGCTTGAACACCCCCAGGGACGGTGACTCCACCACCTCCCTGGGCAGCCCATTCCAATGCCAATCACTCTCTGAAACCTATCCCTTCAATCAGCACAGACATCTTCAACTAGGGCAGTGTGCTCACAGGCCCTGATCTGGAATGGTTCCAGGAATGGGGCTTTTAACACCTCCCTGGACAACCTGGGGCAAGGTCTCACCACTCTCACAGTGAAGAACATCTGTCCTCTCTCTAATCTGAATCTCCCTCTTTTAGTTTAAACCCATCAGCCCTTGTCCTATCACAACAGGCCCTGACAAAAAGTCTCTCTCTCTCTTTCTTTTTTATCCTGAAAGGCCACCAGAAAATCTCCCTGGAGCCTTCTCTTCTCCAGGCTGAACAACCTCAACTCTCAGCCTGGCCTTATAACAAAAGAGTTCCAGCCCTCCCATCTTTGTGGCCTCCCTTGGAGGCAGTGACCTGTATCATCTAGAAGTAGGTTCCTTGAGGAGTCCTGTAGGTTCCTTGCTCTCTGTTGGAGTATCACAGACCTGGCTTCAGGCTCAGGACCTGTTTCAAGCAAAGCCCAGCTTTGTGTTGCTCTGCTTTGGCCTTTCCTGAATACCATTTCTTACTGCTTTCCCTTTGTCTTCTTTGCACCAACAGGTCCTGGAGCCAGCAGCTACCCCTGCTCTGAATCTTACCACGGGCCCAGTGCCAACTCAGAGGTGGAAGTTAAATCTGTTGTCAACTTCATCAAGAGCCATGGAAACATCCAGGCCTTCCTCACCCTCCACAGCTACTCACAGCTCCTGATGTATCCCTATGGCTACAAATGCACAGAACCAGCAGACCACGCTGAGCTGGTGAGAGTCAAGGACTTGCCTTTAGCTCCCTCTGTTCTGCTGGCCAGATCTCTATACTCAAAATCCCAGCATGGTGGGGGTAGGAAGGGACCTCTGGAGATCATCTAAGCCAAAGCCCCTGCTAAAGCAGGGTCAGCCAACAGCAGGTTGCCTGGGATCAAAATGTTCAGGTGGGTTTGGAATCTCTCCAGAGGGGGAGACTCCACAACCTCTCCAGGCAGCCTGCTCCAGGGCTCCACCAGACTCCAAATGAAGAAGCTAATCAATACTCAAGGACTGCCATGAGATATCAGGACAAAACCAAGAGGATGAACCTGCCATCCATGGCAGTGACCATCCATGAGACCAAACAAAAGCCCTGATGCAAGCAAAGCCTCTAAAAGAGGTCTTGGTCAGAAGCAAACACATGCCATACCCACCCATTCTCAGCCTTCTTCGCTCCTCCACTTTCCCTTCTTTCTCCTTTAATGACATCAGACTCCACAGAATCTTATCTTTGGGGTCACAGTGATCTCACAACCCTAATCCAATTGGAGAAGACCTCTGGCAGTCTCTAGTCTGACTGTCTGCTAAAAGCAGGCCAGCTCTGGAGCTGGAGCCAATGGCAAGGCTGGGTTGGGTTACCTGGGACCTGAGGTTTGATTGTTTGGATTTGGTTTAATATTTCCAAAGATAAATTCCAAAGCTTCTTCAAGCCCTTCCCAAAGCTTCCTCACCACGATGGGGATTTTCTTTCTCCCTCTTACCTAAATGACATCTTCCCCTGAGGCAACTCCTTTGTGTTCTCTCCTCCTTGTTCCCTTCATCTCCAAGAACTTGGCTTTGTTCACTCCAGTCAATTGATAGAGAGTCATAGAAACATTAAATCATCTTGGTTGGAGAAGACCTTTAAGATCAACCAGTCCAACCATTAACCCAACACTGCCAGGTCACCACTAAGCCATGTCCCTTAGTGCCACACCTACATGGCTTTGAAAGCCCTCCAGGGATGGGGACTCCACCACTGCCCCAAGCAGCCTGGGCCAGGTCTTCACAACCCTTGCCATGGAGAAATTGTTCCTTGTGACCAACCTAAACCTCTCCTGGTGCAACTTGAGACCATTTCCTCTTGTCCTATCACTTGTTCCACGAGAGAAGAGACCAACTCCCATCTCTCTCCAAACTCCTTTCAGAGAGTTGTAGAGAGCCAGAAAGTCTCCCTTCACCCTCCTTTTCTCCAGGCAGAACAACCCCAGCTGCTCCTCTTAAGTTCTCCAGACCCTTTATCAGCTTTGTTGCCCTTTTTTGGACATGCTTCAGCACCTCAATGTCCTTCTTGGAGCAAGGGTCCCAAAACTTAATGAAGGATTTGAGGTGTGGCCTGACCAATGCCCAGTACAGAGGACAANGTCACCTGGGAGCCTCCTTTGCTCCAGCCTGCACAGCCCCAACTCTGCCAGTCTGTGCTCACAGCAGAGCTGCTGCAGCCCTCTCAGCATCCTCCTGGCCCTGCTCTGGACACACTCCAGCATCTCCACATCCCTCTTGTCCCAGGGGCTCCAGAGCTGGATGCAATACTCCAGCTGGGATCTCAGCAGAGTGCAGCAGAGGGGCACTTCCTTAGACCTTATGCCATTGAAGTAAGCACTGACTATTGGAAGATCTCCAACTCCATTGGGATATCCTGGTATCTCTTGAACCTTCCCTTGACCAGACAATTGGTGAGAAGAAACACTGGATGACCCCATTTAGAAGCTGCTAGGATTTAATTCACCTCCAGTGTCACCTCCCATAAATACTGTGGAGACTTGAGTTTGGTGACCAGCAGGAGTGACACTCAGACATGGCAATCCTTTAAGGAATGGATTTGTTTGGCTCACGTTTGTTGGGAGGGGTGAAAAGTCAGAGAGATCATGGAAATACCTCAGAGTATGTCTCAGACTGGCTAAATCTAAATATTTGGTCTCATTACCTGTGGCTATGCTTTGACTTCTCCTTCATCTTCTCCTCTCCAGGATGCCTTGGGAAGAGCTGCTGCCAGTTCCATCCGCTCCCTGTATGGCACCAACTTCAAAGTTGGGAGCATCTGCAACGTTATCTGTGAGTGTTCTGCTGGGCTTTGTCTCCTGCAGCAAGGTCTCTCCCTCCTGGAAGCAGTGATGCTTCTGTAGAGTGACACCACCACTGTAGAGGGACAACCACACAATCATAGAACTGTGTGGTTGGAAAAGACTTTTAAGGTCTTTGAGTCCAACCATTCTCTACCAAGTTTGGTGCTAAACCATGTCCCTCAGCACCACATCTCTGAAGCTTTAAAACTCTTCCAGGGATAGGGGTTCAAGCACCTCTATGGGCAGCCTGTTCTAGTGATTGAGAACCCTTTCAGTGAAGGAGTTTCTTCTGATGTCTAACCTAAACCTCCCTTAACCCAACTTGAGGGAATCAAATATAGAACACATCAGGTTGGAAAGGACCCTGGAATTGGTCATTCTGTCCAATTTCCCTGCAATAAGCAGGGACATAGAATCACAGAATGGCTTAGGTTGGAAGGGAACTCAAAGCTCAGCCAAGTCCAACTCCCCTGCCATGGGCAGGGACACCTCTCACTAGAACAGGTTGCTCAAGGCCTCATCCAATCTGGCCTTGAACACCTCCAGGGAGGTTGTGGAGCACAGAATCACCCAATGTGATCAAAGATCACATTGGGTGATTCTGTGCTTCACAACCTCCCTGGGCAACCTGTTCCAGTGTCTCCCCACCCTCACTGCAAAGAACCCTTTCCTAACATCTACTTTGAATCTCCCCTCTGCCAGTTGAAACCCATCTTTAACTAGATCATGTTGCTCAGGGCCTCATCAAGTCTTCAGAGATGGGACCTCCACGATGGGACCTCAATCACCTCTCTGAGCAATCTATTCCAGTATTTGACCACCCTCAGAGCAAAGAACTTCCTCCTGATGTCCAACCTAAATCTGCTCTGCTCTAGTTTGAAACAAGTGCTCACAAAAACCTAACAGCTGCCTCTCAAGGAAGACTTACCCAGATCCCTTTATGCTTCTGACTCTTCTCACTCCCCTTTCAGACCAAGCCAGTGGAGGCAGCATTGACTGGAGCTACGATTTTGGCATCAAATACTCCTTTGCCTTGGAGCTGAGAGACACAGGGCGCTATGGGTTCCTCCTGCCAGCCAAGCAGATCATCCCCACCGCCAACGAGACCTGGCTGGGGCTGAAGACCATCATGGAGCACGTACGAGACAACACAGACTGAAAGCTGGGGATGGGAACCAGCAAGCTCAGAACTCCTCTTCTCTCAGTGACATCTGTAATGACACAACACTTGGTCAAATAAAACCCTGCGTGCATCCTCCTGCAGCGTCTCAAAAGCTTTCAGTGGTGGCCTTGTTCACTGCAGCTCTGCGTGGAGCATGGCCAGAGAAAGGCAACCATGCTGGGGAAGGTTCTAGAGCACAAGTCTTGTGAGGAGCAGCTGTGGGATCTGGGGTTGTTTAGCCTGGAGGCTGAGGGGAGACCTTCTGGTTCTCTACAACTCCTTGAAAGGAGGTTGGAGCAAGATGGGAGTTGGTCTCCTCTGGCAAGGAACAAGAAACAGGACAAGAGGAAATGGCCTCAAGTTGTAGCAAGGGAGATACAGGCTCAACAAATCTGGTGAGAGGCCTGGAGCACAGCCCTGTGAGGAGAGGCTGAGGGAGCTGGGGGTGTGCAGCCTGCAGAAGAGGAGGCTCAGGGCAGACCTCATTGCTGCCTGCAGCTCCCTGAAGGGAGGCTGTAGCCAGGTGGGGTTGGGCTCTGCTGCCAGGCAAGCAGCAACAGAAGAAGGGGAGAGAGTCTCAAGCTGTGGCAGGGCAGGTCTAGGCTGGATGTGAGGAGGAAGTTGTTGGCAGAGAGAGTGATTGGCATTGGAATGGGCTGCCCAGGGAGGTGGTGGAGTCGCCGTCCCTGGAGGTGTTGAAGCTAATCCTGGCTGGGGCACTTAGTGCCATGGTCTGGTTGATTGGATAGGGCTGGGTGCTAGGTTGGGCTGGGTGAGCTTGGAGGTCTCTTCCAACCTGGCTGATTCCATGATTCTATGAGATGAAGAACAATGCCTTCAGGAAAAGGCTGTCAAGCCTGACCCAGGCTGCTGAAGTGGAGTCCTCATCCCTGGCAGGTTTGAAAACCACATAGATGAGGAGGTGAGGGACATGGTTTAGTGGTGACCTGGCAGTGCTGAGTGAGTGGTTGGACTCAATGATCTTAAAGGTCTCTACCAAACAAAATGATTCTCTGAATCATAGATTCATAGAATGGTATGGGTTGAAAGGGACCTTAAAGATCATTTAGTTCCAAGGCCCTGCCATGGGCAGGGACACCTCCCACTAGACCAAGTTGCTCAAGGCCCAATCCAACCTGGCCTTGAAGACTTCTGGGGATGAGGAGGCATCCACAACTTCCTTGGGCAAACTGTTCCAATGTCTCACCACCCTCACTGTGAAGAATCTCTCCCTAATATCCACCCTAAGGTCCCTCTCTAGCTTTCTTGTAGGCCCCCCCTCAAGTACTGGAACACTGCTTTAAGTTCTCTACAGGCATGGTAAGCCTCCTAGAAGATTTTAGGACACAGCTGCAGTCCACCTCAATGAGACACAGCAGGAAGGATGGAAGATGTGACCACTTTTATGGCTATTGAGATGAGTGCAACCTCTCACAGAGAGAACATTTCCCACTCAGTTAAACAAGGAGTTAGCTGAAGGACTTGCATCAGCCTGCAGGATGAAGAGACATTAAATTCAAGAGCAGAAAGTTGGTTTAGGAGAGGATAAAGATGCTCATCCCCTAGCCCACATCTCCTGCAAACTGTCCTGCCTGGTGCTCTCAGGAGCTCCATCTCCATTAGTAGACACATTAGCTTGGAGCAGCCTGTGGCAGTGTCTTGTACTCCTGCAGACATCCCTGACCACACAGCAGCCCTCTCCTCAGCACCAGCCCTCTCCTCAGCATCAGCCCTGTCAGCAGCCAAGAAACTGGTTCCCAGTGGGGTGAAGGAGCAGGTTCCCTAAAATGCTTCTGAAATCTGAAGACTGCATCCCCAGCTGCATGGGCAGCAGGTGCAGGGAGGAGATTCTGCCTCTCTGCTCCATTCTGCTGAGACCTCACCTGCAGTGCTGAGGCAAGTTCTGGACTCCTCAGCACTACACACACATAGCCCTGTTGGAGTGGGGTCAGAGCAGGCCACAGCAATGATGGGAGGTCTGGAAGGCCTCTGCCAGGCTGAGGGAGCTGGGGTCATTCAGGCTGGAGAAGAGAAGGCTCCAGAGTGACCTTTCAGGACTTAAAGAGGCCAAGAAGAAAGCTGGGGTCAGCCTTTGAGCAGAGTCTGTTGTGACAGGACAAGGGCTGATGGTTTGAAACTAAAAGAGTGATTTGGACTGGAGAGAATGAAGATCTTTTACTGTGAGAGTGGTGAGACCCTATCCCAGATTGCCCAGAATGGTGGTAGATGTCCCATCCTTGGACCTGGTGAAAGATCTGGAACACAAACCCTATGAGGAGAGGCTGAGGGAGCTGGGGGTGTGCAGCCTGCAGAAGAGGAGGCTCAGGGCAGAGCTCATTGCTGTCTGCAGCTACCTGAAGGGAGTCTGTAGCCAGGTGGGGTTGGGCTCTTCTCCCAGACAACCAGCAATAGAAGAAGGGGACAGAGCCTCAAGTTGTGGCAGGGGAGGTCTAGGCTGGATGTGAGGAGGAAGTTGTTGGCAGAGAGAGTGATTGGCATTGGAATGGGCTGCCCAGGGAGGTGGTGGAGTCGCCGTGCCTGGAGGTGTTGAAGCCAAGCCTGGCTGGGGCACTTAGTGCCATGGTCTGGGTGACTGGACAGGGCTGGGTGGTAGGTTGGGCTGGATGAGCTTGGAGGTCTCTTCCAACCTGCTTGATTCTAAGATTCTATGGTTCTATGAACCATTCCAGGTCAGGTCGAGCTGGGGCTCTGAGCAACCTGCTGTAGTTGCAGATGTCCCTGCTGACTGCAGGGGGTGGACTAGATGACATTGGAAGGTCTGTTCAGCCCAAGCTGGGCTGTGCTTCCATGATTCTGTGGTCCTGTGAAAGTCATGTGAATTCTTCAGCACTTCTCATCCTCTGTTCAACCACTTGAGTGATCAACTAGATCACCTAGAAAGTCAATTGCTCCTCTACCACAGAGTAACTACAGATGGGGGATTACCAGAGGTGCACCTATATCTTGGTAGCATCCAGTGGCTGTTCAGGAGGGAGCATGGTTTAGTGCCAGGCTTGCTAGTATTAGATAATGGTTGGAGTTGATCATCTCAAAGGTCTTTTCCAACCAAAATGATTCTGTGACTCTATGACAGGAAGAATTTGGTTTCAGCTCTGTGCTGGTCTTCTTGTGAACCTGGAGGCCTCAACAGTGCTGACTTCTGGGTGCTGCTGTGGAGGACCTGGTGTCAAGCAGCATAATCCAGGCTTTGAGACTGATTAAAGGAATTTAGTTTCCTCTAATGAGGCTCAGGACACTGCCAGGCCACCACCCACTGTGGGAAGGGAGTTGTCTTTTGGCCTAATGTCCCCATGTATTTGTCCTGTCCCTCTTCTCCCTCCTAGATTTAGTTAGGAGGAGGACGGAGGTGGAAGGACCTGCTCTCACCCAGCCTGGCCAGTCTAAAGTCTCTCAAGATCCTACCTTCCTCATCCTGTTCTTCAACCTGCCAGTTTTTGAGGGATTAGGAGCAAGTATCTCAGGGACACACACGGGAGCCATCAAAGGCTTGGCAATCAGCAGTGCCTGCTGCTGTTGGAGGGATTATTGAGTCTAACAGGCTTATCTCCATGACCTGTGACCCTCTAGCAGCTGGTGACTTACTCACTGCTCCGTGAGCAAACACACCTGATCCAGCAGCTAAAATATCCATCCAGGCTGAAAGGACACAGAGCTTTTGGAAGGGAAGCTAAAGGTGCAGCTGAGGCATCAGGAAGCACCATGTGGGTTTGTTTTGGTAGTGCAACCAAATCACAGAATCATGGAATCAAGCAGGTTGGAAGAGACCTCCAAGCTCAGCCAGCCCAACCTAGCACCCAGCCCTGGCCAATCACCCAGACCATGGCACTAAGTGCCCCAGCCAGGCTTGGCTTCAACACCTCCAGGCACAGCCACTCCACCACCTCCCTGGGCAGCCCATTCCAATGCCAATCACTCTCTCTGCCAACAACTTCCTCCT
>WAAF01010440.1:16252-298780 GCA_013400475.1 Tricholaema leucomelas | reverse complement strand
TATCCCTTCCTGCTTCAATCCAGCCTTGTCCTAAGCAGGGATGTATCTAAAGACAACCACTGGTTCTCCCAGAAAGCAACTCAGTATCCTTGAAATGTAAACAAGAAAATCACAAGGGGACTGAACTAAGACTGGCACTAACACTCTTCACCTAATAAACAAACTAAAAATTCAAATCAGCCACAGAAACAGCTGTGACAAACACTTCCATGAGGTCCACAAAGACAAATAGCAATCTTCTATTTGTGACACAGCACAGCAGGGGAACAAGACACCCTTTCCCTGCCATTAGCTTAAATGGTTCCTTGGATATGCATCCTTTTGGACAATAATGGCTGGAATTACAGAATGATTTAGGTTGAAAGGGACCTTAGAGATCATCTACTCCAACCTCCCCTCACAACCAGACTCGGCAGATCAAGGTCTCATCTGACCTGGCCTTGAACATTCCCAGAGAGAAGGCATCTACAACCTCCCTGGGCAACCTCTACCAGAGTGCCACCACCCTTACGCTTCCTCCTCAGATCCAGTCTGAACCTCGTCTTCTTCATCTTCAAACCATTTCCCCTTGCCCTGTTGCTAGACACCCTTATGAAAAGTCCCTCTCCAACCTTCCTGTAGAATCTGTTCAGGTATTGGAAGGCAGATGGTCCTTCTGTCTTTCCTTTCTGACACAGCACTGCTATTTGTCAGAGCCAGGAACAATTTCTGCTGACATGATAGGAGGCTGCTATACAAATGAGAAGTTGAGGACTCATTTTGGGACACATGGTTATTAAAAACACAGGATATAAAAATCAGTAGCTCCCACATGGGACGTGAGTTATTTAACAAAGTGAACACAGTAAATTAGTTTAATGGCAGAACCATTAAAGTCCTTCCAATCATAGAATCATTAAGGCTAGAAAAGACCTCTAAGACCATTAAGTGTAAGACCTCTAAGAACCATCAACCCAACACCACCATGCCCCCTAAACCACGTTCCAAAGTACCACACCTGTTTTTTGAAGACCTCCAGAGATGGTGACTCCATCACCATCCTGGGCAGCCTGTTCCAATGCCTGATGACTCTTTCAGTACACAATTTTTTTCTGATATCAAATCTACGCCTCCCCGATGGAACTAGAGACCACTTCCTTCGGTCCTATCACGTTACTTGAGAGAAGAGACCAAGTCCTACCTCACTATAACCTCCTTTCAGGGAGCTGTAGAGGGTGAGAAGTTCTCCTCTGCACCTCCTCTAACCAGACTAAATAACCCCGGTTCCCACAGCCACTCCTCATAAGACTTGTTCCCGAGTAATTATTTTGGGTTTGGGCTCTGTGTGCATGAGGAACAGACACGCAAACAGTACAAACCCTGCACCCAGGGCCTCCGTGACTAAACGCAAAGAGCATCAGCACTGCCAGCTCCCCTATTTTTCCAGAGATGAACTGGAAAGAAGTGATTCTGAACACTCTCAACAGCAAGCTGAGGAAGTAGGTAAGCATGATGTCAGCAGCCATCTAGATTCCCAGGACAAGGCCACAGTAAAAACCAGATGCAGTTCTCAAGAGGACAAGATAAAAATAGGTCATGGATCTGAGCAGCTAAAGCAGTTCTACGTCTGCAGCACTACTCAAGACATTTAAAGAAACATTTGGTATCTTAAAAATCTGTCTTGTCTTTGCTGACATGGCACTGTTGTTTGTCAGAGTCAGGAACAATTTCTGCTGACATGATAGGAGGCTGCTATACAAATGAGAAGTTGAGGACTCATTTTGGGACACATGGTTATTAAAAACATAGGATATAAAAATCAGTAGCTGCTACATGGGATGTAAGTTATTAAACAAAGCGAATGCAGTAAAGTAGCTTAATGGCAGGACCATTGGCTGCAATATAGCTCAGTATTTTTGTTTTCCACTTAAAACTGATAGGACTAAGAGTATTCACAGAGAACAAGTTCATTATCTTGTGTCTTCTCAGGAAGAGAAGAAAACTCAAAGCATACAGACCGAGAATAAAAACAGATTTGAAAATACAGTCAGGAGGGAATGATTGGCAGGCACATGAGGAAACTAATCTTGTAAATGGACCAGAGGCTGCTGAAAGCACAGGCAGGGAGGAGGAATAAAGGGGGATTTATGCAGATTGAGGAAGAACTCTGGCAAAACAAGGACTCCAGATCAGAATTACTGTGCTTTTTTAGGAACCTTCTAGAATCTGGATAGTGCTTACATTTTGGAGCATGGCTTAGCGATCTGCTCGTGTAACCATCCCAACATTTTAGACAGTGCTAGACAATGTGGCAGTCTGAAATGCGAGCAAGTTGTTTGGAAAAGCACTACTGCAAAACATGGATGAGTACAAAATTGAGTTCCAAACTAGGTTAGAATAGATAAAATACTAACATTTGGTTCTCAATGATGTACTTTAATCAGCCTCTATGGATACAATAATATGAGCTACATTGAGACGAACCTCTGAGCATGTCACTAGGGTACCTCCTGAAGATGGAGGGTCTGTGCCCAAACCAGTATCACTGCTTTAGCTCACACTGGAATTCAGCTGAAAAGCATTTCTGTGGGGATACAACAATGAAATCTCCACTGAAATGACAAAAAAGTAATGACCTATACTACTTTCAAGCAGCTCCTACAGATTTCCTTGTCAATAAAATCTGAAGTTACACTTATACTGTTTTAAATGTTACTATTGTATGTTAAATGTTAAGAGTGCTTGAAATCTGATTTTTGTAATTTTAACCAAAATCTTTTGGTTCAGCTAAAGCAATGGAATGTCTTATGTAAAAAGGTAAGAAAAAGTAATACAAACACAATTCCCCTCCCAGAAACCTGAGTCCCCAGGAGGGGCTCTCAACCCCCCTCACCTTCCCCTACCCCTCTCAACCTTACCCCAGTCCCAAGGAAGAATGGAGGTTCGGCCAAAAGGGTTAAAAAGCAAGGTGAAGCAGCCAAGCATAAGGAGGGTGAGGTTAGAAAGCAAGACGGAGTCCAGCTAGCAGCCTCAGCTTCTCCCCAGCAGGCAAAGCTCCCCAGCGAAGAGAAGAAGCACGTGAAGTAATCTTTGTTTTGCCTTTCTTCTTTACACATCCCAACAAGACTGTGAGGGAAGTAGACCTTACCATTGTTTTCATTTTACAGCCTATCATCTAGTTCTTCTCACCAAAACATGCTAGCTAGGCTCAAACTAGCACATCTTATCTCTGCTGGGAGAAGGACCAGCATGTATAAATAAAACAATCAGTTGTAATTTACAACTGAATTCTTTCAATTTAGTGATTAATAACTACAAAGCAATTAAAAATTAGTTATTGAAAAGCCAGGCTTACACATAGCTAGTACAAATACTATGACTTTTAAAATACTATTTTGGTGTTTCAAAGGGTGAACTTCATAACCATAAGGTGCATATGCTACTGCTGTGAAGTTATACACAAAAACCTCAACAAAAGCCCTAATTGGCACTATCTGCATCCTTTACTGGTGTGCACACGTTGAAATATAGCCTTTATTGATTCGAATTTGCACTTTTTCAAACATTCCTGTGCCCCACTCACTGCATTTACTGTTTCAGAAAAACTGGCAAAGCTGGGCCTTGTGCAAACAATGCTGCTCAGAAAGGAAAAAGCAAACTCTATTTTAACAGTGACACAGATGCATCATGAACAATTTTAAGCCAGCCACTGGCAAGGCAGTTTTGAAATGAGAGAGGACTTAAGTGAGGTCTTTGAGAAGCAGAGGCTTGCTCTGCAATTGTCTGAGTAATACCTTACCTCTTCTTTGTTTAGACAGGGAGAAGGAAGTCCTGGTGGGACTTCCAATGGTGAGAAGGGAGCTTTGCTCTCTGAGGAGGAGAACAGGGCCTTGAAGAGGTAAGCTTTTAATTTTCCATGAGGAATCCTGGTTTTAATTTTGCAAGCAGTACTTCAATTCAACTTACTTTAAAATACTTATAGGTTTGTGGGGAACTTATAGCCTAATGGAAGATGCTAGGAGAACCCTTTTTTTTTTATCTTTCCATGCAGCTGAATGTTTTCATGCAGAAGCTGAGCTGATTGGTGTTAGATTAATATAATGCAGTTCCCTTTGAAAGAATCATGGGGGAAGCACATAAAAAAATAACCCTTCCTGGAACTCTTTAAATATTACATTTTTATGGCAATAGTGTAACTGTAATGAGTCCTTGTGGATTAATGAGAGTGTCATAAATTAACAGCCCAAACTGGCTTGAGGAAACTTATTGGCTTCTCCCTCTCCTTCTGGAAAGAGTATTTAAAAACTAACATGCATTTGTCCTCCAAGGCTGCATGGGGTTTTCAGCCAATAATTTCCTATGTCTGGCTGCAGGACAATAAAGTCTCTAATAGCACTTGCTACGTGCTACCAGACCCTGCTTGTGACTTTGCCAGCTGATTGGGCAGTAACTTGTCACACAACACAGTAATCCTACACATCTTGCAGAGAACAAGGGGAAAGAGAAAATGACTTTCTCACCAAAGTAATCTCAAGTGCATTTCTCTTAACAGGAGTTATGTAACCACAGATTTAACATGAAATTAAAATGTTCACCTAGAAAAGCTAAATTAGAAGTTTAGAATCGTTGCTGCAAGGATAACTAAACATAGTAATGTGAGAAGCCTCTTCAGGTGAGTTGGTGCTGACTGCTGGGGAAGACAGTGTGCAGCAGCACTACAAACAAGTTCCATCTGATCTAAGACTGAGGCCATGGGCGTAACACCTGACAGCAGCAGTTCTTGGAGTGGACAACATTCCCCAGCTGCTTTTTGCTTTCTACCTCAAATCTCACAGCTGAGCTGTCTGTAGAACTGCTAACCTGATCTACTTGACCAGCACAGGTCTCTGCTCCTTAACCTACTGCTTAAGCTGTTTAAGCTAGCGTGCCTCATTCAGACTGAAACAGGAGGCTGCAGCACTCATCTGAGCAGCTCAGCTAGTAAATCTGAAAATGAGGTAACAAGCAGCTGGGGATGGTAATCTGGGCTCTGCACAGCTGCTGTGATAGAAGCACACATAAAGAGGAGAATATAAGGGCAGATATCTTTCATAAGTCCTCTTCTCCTTAGAAGCAATAAAGCCATACCACTTCCTGGATTCAGCTGTCTTTTAAATGTCTCTTAAAGGCTGCTAATGTTCAAGTGAAATAACTAACAGAAGAGGGTTTCTTCCTCTATTTCAGCTTTGGCAAAGAATGTTAACTGTGCCAGAGAAACAATGAAGACTTAAGTTGGACTGCAACTGACAGGCAAGTATTCTGATGCACTAGCATCAGAATGAGTCTAGCCTAAGGACTTAAACTGTAAGTTAAATGTCTAAAGTATCTCCAGAAGATCACTCTGTATTAAAGGTCAGTAAGCATTTCTTGGTCTCCAGTGTTTCAAGATGAGTTGGCCTAGTCCACCACATGACAGTATACTAATGAAGACAGTGACTTTTCATCTACCCCTCTCTGCAAACCTCTTCCTTCACGAGCAGTTGGGGGTGTTGTAGAACTCTCTTTAAGCACAGAGCTAGCAACAGGCCATGCCAACACATGAACAGAAAGCAGGTTCTTCCTTAGTGAAGATCTCTATAAGCATTTCCTCATGCACAGAATTATTTAAAGCAATGTAAATAGTTGTTTTTTCACTGTCTCCTAAAATAGAATTTCCTTTGACGTTCCAAACCAAAGTGACTTGATGTTAACTCTCTGCATGCCTGGCAGGATGTCCCTGGTTAGGAACTACTAACACTCTTGACAAAATACTGGATGGTTCCTTGGTTCCAGGCAGGTGTTACCTTCCTTTTGGAAAGGTCTAAAGCAAGTGAGGAGGAAAGACACATGCAGGTCATCTGCTTAGCTGGGTATACACTCACTGGTAAGATTCCCTCCATTTCCTTGATACAATAAATGAAAAAAAGTTGCATAAAATCAACTGTCCCAAGCACCAAATGAGCCTCTGACTTGCTGTGATGTGGATGCAGCTTATGTACACAGCATAACATGCATCCAGACTAACCCATCTAAGCACCCCTCTATAGAATTAGTAAGGACTGAAAACTGCACTCTTGTTCTCTAACAAAAGACAGTACTGCTCCTAGTTAAGCAAACCTTTCAATATAGGAGTGGATAAATTTATTACAATGATGCTTCTGTGCACTTAACCCAAAGGCTGACTGAAAATAAAACACTGTTTTTTGTTGCTCTTTTTACCTAAGTCTGCCATTCTTCAAGAACATTGCCCAACATTCTAGTGATGAACACAATCAACTCAATGGTTCACTCATGGCTGAGTTAATGTGATAATCCTTAAGTCTCCTCTATATCTAACAGTTCTGTCACAGTGAGAACTCTGCTCAGGAGGAATCTGACAACGGAATCGCTAGTTCATAATCATAGCTGAAATTCCTGGCTGTCAACTGGGATTTAGCAACATGCAGCCGAGATGTGGTTCATACTATTGTTCAGGAGAACCTCAGGTACTGCTGGATGTCTCTGGACAAAGTCTCTCAATGGTCTTCCTCTCTCTACTTGGATGTGATGTCAAAGGGCTCTGAAAACCTCAAAAGTAATGAGTGTATAGGTGTGTTCCCTCAAAAAATGTAATCTATTCTTTAGTTACATCCTGAGAGTGATACTAGGCAGAAGCCAAACCTTTTGTTTCTATGCATGTTCCTGATGCAGTCTCAAGACAAAAAGGCAGCCTCTGCAAACGTTTTTTAGCACTCAGTGCTCACTACTGTAGCTTCTTGCACATCAAGTGTAAATACATCATCTGCTCCTTAAGATGCATGAAAACCACCTTTCTTGTACTTGCAGAGCTAACTTTTGATAAATTTTGATATACCTAATGTGTAAAGACAAAGATTCAATATTATCAAGTGGACCTTAGTAGATCATAAAATCCTAAGATTGTTTTGGTTGGAAAAGACCTCTAAGATCATTAAGTCAAATCATTGACCTAACACCACCATAGCCATGAAACCATGTCCTGAAGTGCCATGTCTACACATTTTTCAAACACTTCCAGGAACAATGACTCCATCGCCTCTCTGGGCAGCCTGTTCCAATGGCTGATCCCTGACTCAGTAAAGAGATTTTTCCTAATAGCCAACCTACACCTCCCCTGGTACAACCCGAGACCTTTTCCTTTCATTCTGCTGCTTGATACTAGGAAGAAGAGGCCAACTCACACCTCACACTAACTTCCTTTGAGGTAGCTGTAGACAGCATTGAGGTCTGCCCTCAGTCTCCTCTTCTCCAGACTGAACAATCCCAGTTCCCTCTGCTGCTCCTCATAACACCTGTTCCCTAGATCTCTCACCAGCTTTAGTACCCTTTCTCTGGACATGCTCTAGCAACTCCATGTCCTTTTTTTAGCAAGGGGTCCAAAACTGAACACAGTACTCGGGGTACAGGCTCACCAGTGCATTTTCTGCTATTTATTTCTATCTGGGAACCTAGCATCCCTCATCTAAACTTTGACTAGAATGCAAATAAAGCAGTGGTTTATCTTTAAGGGAGGGTTTGAGCTGAAATGTGAAGTGACTTTAATTTGCTATCTTAGAGACAGGGAAATAGAAACTGCATGAATTGTGGAAGTCAAAGGCAGAAGTACAGTGGCCTGCTTTCTTACAAACTTCATGTCAAATTTTGACTCAATGTTCTTTCCAGATCAACTTAAATTCAGACATATATATCTAAGAACCACTTGATCTGGCCTCCATGCTAAGCTTGTTTTAATTAACAGGAAACTTTTTTTTTTTCAGAGACAAAAGACATATCAAACATTTTTATTAAAAAAAAACCAAACCAAACAAAAACTACTTGAAACAGTGTCTGTTTAATCTGAGTATTTCTAGATGCCTTCCCTGCTTGTCTACATCTGTAAGTTTGGCTTTTTTTCCTGCATGTTGGCTGTGAAGATGCATGAGGGAAGAAGCTCTATCAATTCTCACTTAATGGATTAAATTACTGCCTTCTGCTGCGTGGAAAACTCAAATGCTGTAACAACAGCTAATGCATAAGGCACCAATGACTTCCAAAGGATGCAAAGAGTAACTGATACTATCTTAATATGATATAAAGCAAATAAGAGGAAATAACTTTGCTAATGACAACTGCCTTATTTTAGGTACCTTATTAGGTCAGCACTAAAGCAAGCAATTAAACACTGAAACCATCGTTCCAGTGAAATGCTGGATGGGTAAGCTTTGAAGAGATGAAAGGACATATCTTAGAAATACAATTCTAACCACAAGGTGCTACAGCAATATTGCTGACTAAACAGAAAAACACAAACTTCAATGTCAACTTAGACTTTTAAATCAGCATTAAGTTAGATATATTCTCTGTAACACCTGGCAACCCATTTGTTTCCTGCGATGGTGGAGCTTTTGATATCCCTTCCACTGTCAAGGGCACAAAGCACTACTTCCAACACTACAAGGGGTATGTATTAAATCCAAAACACAGAGAACTCACTGTAGCTCAGATATCAAGTTAATGCAAATCAGTGTTCAAGCATAATTAAATATTTACACCTTTTTTCAATGAAAATTAACAAGGAGAGGACATGAAGCTCTTGATGTTCACTGAAGAGCCAGTCAGATAAAACCAAACCTGGTAAAATTGTTTCTGTTTTATTTGCAGGTATGCCTCATAACTTAGGCATATGAGACCTGATGAGCCTGTGCTTAGCATGCCAGAGCTGCCAATGACCACACACTGTGGAACTTCTGTCAGTGCTGGAAACAACTCTAATATGGTAATGGTGACTGGACTACAGTGACACTTTACCAAGTAAAGTACAGCCTGGCTAAAGCTTCTGTGAGAAATGCTGGCCTCTGAAACAAGTATCTCTAGATGCTGCCTGGGCAGGAACTTGCTCTGCAATCAGACTAACTGATGGTGGCAACTCTCTGTAAAGTACTACCCAGACAAAAAAGTGGTAATTGAAGTTCATATAAGTAATGAACTATACAAGCTAGATAGAATAATACTCCACTTTCTGGAAGCCAGAAACAGACTCATATTTGGACAGTCCTGTTACCTCTTTTAGCTGGCCACTGTCTCCTTTTAACCCATGAATTTGGAAATCCCTTACAAGATGTCTGAACAAACTGTGACCTGAGGAAGTACACAGAGAAAAACTCAAAGGGGAATTTTAAAGACAACTACAGCTGTTAGTTTTGTAAACACTGCCACACAGAAGCATTTTAAATGAATAAGCAGCTAAAGATCTACTGCACTAACCACAGGAAACTCAATTTGATGGAGCTTCCCTTTGGATTTATCTTTTGAATGCTTCATCCAACTAGTTCAAAATTTCAGTGATTATTCAATGAACTGATAGACAAGGTTGTGACTGACTATAGTTTCTGTGTGTACAGCAGAAGCCAGGTGGCAATTTGAAATAGAAGTCTCTGTTTGCAGTGATATAAAGCTCATAGAAGCTCTTAATGGCTTCTGGTATAACTCTGTTTTCCTTACAGCTCTATCCATTTTTTCTAAGAAGTGAATGCTCTGCAAGAATGACTTTCTAGACAGAAAATCAATGGTAAGAAGAGGACTGGAAGAAGTTCTGGGAGCTAGAAGGATGTTGCACAGGGGACTCTGAGGGTTCCAGACAGCCTTTCACAAACTTTTGCCTAAAAATGTCAGAGTGCCTGAGCTACAGGTATATGTTTATACTAACCACAAATACTGGTTTCATAACTCCATAATTATGCTGACCTACAGTTAATATTCTCTCTTCATGCTTACATTCACCACACTTACTTATTTCAGTCTTAAGAAGTACAGTAAGATATACTGCATAGCCTTAAATGGAACTTCATGGAAAAAAATATTATCCTAAACTGATAAACATCTATGGGGCAATTAACAATATGGAGAGCCAGTTCTGGTAAGACTCCTCTATACAGAAGTGAATAAATAGGTGGTATCTTGTTTGACTTTTAAAATAGCAAATGGATGCTGTTACTCATTTGCTGAGAGGCTCAGCTGTGCTGAGACCTGACTTGCTTCATGGATGCCATGTAAGATAGCAAGGCATGTATGCTGTCCAAATGCTGGGAAACCAGATTAAATAGGATGCCTACAGTATCCTCATTCTAATGAACACAGCCCAATAAAAACATGTGTGCTAGTTTGTATCAGAACAAAATAAATAGAGAAGAGGAAGCTATTAAAAAAACCCACAGAGTTTTGACTGTTAGGGAAATATATTATCAGTGTTACTATCTTATGAAAAAGAAAGCTAAATACATGTATTTAGTAGTACACACATTTTGAAGATAAAATTACAGAATGAAACCTGAAGAATGTGTTGAAAGGATAAGTGAGGTTGAGTAAAAAAGCTTGACAGAGTAACTGTCCCATCTTCTAAAAGAAAAGAAGCATAACCAAATTTCATGCACTTCAGATTACAAAACCAACTGTGCATAAATACTTGCAGAAATATGACTTAGCTAATTTTCCAGAGGATTGAATCTTCAGTTACCAACTGATGTCACTTATTGTCAAACAATGAGTTTCCATTTTCATAGTAGGCTGCCTGTGGATGCTGTGTCTACCTGCAGGTACAGTAGGCTACCTGTTAACACCTGCTGCTCAGGCAAGTGCCTTCAAAACAAGAAGCTGATGAACACACTTACAAGCTCTTTAACAAATACTACTCTAAGTGACAAGCTATAAAAAAATTTGCTGGTTGCCTTTAGCCTTCTACTGCACCATGTCTACTGGACTGTCAATGTCCAACTTTTAACTGGTGTCACAAAAATGTTTAGGACAGGTGCAATGAAGTATGACGAATATATTCATTTGCCTACAAGCTTAAGTATGTCTCCTTTTGGTTTTAATCTTTCTAAAATCCATCTGAAGAGGGAGTAAATGTTTCTGGGTTGAATTTCAGACACTAACCACAACATGTTTGTGCACTAGTGTCATAGAGGAAGGGAAGCCTATCTCTGCATTTAAGTTAGGCTATGATTTAACTTGCACAGCAACATGTCTCAATCAGTTGGAAAGGTTGTAATTAACATCTCAGGAACCACAAGTAAACAATTTGTTTGATTACTCAACGTGAAATGGATTCCCAGCTACAGTTCTTCCTCCTGTGCTAAAGCAAGTATTTTGGAAGTCTGCTTCCTCAAGAATGCTCTCTGCTCTATCAGCTAATCTTGCCACACAAGGAATCTAATACCTACAGACCATAAATGTAATACTGTGCTAGTTGCTTGCGCTAAAGACAAGTTCAGTTTGAAGTGCCAAGTTTGCTGGGTGTGTTTAAGTTGGCAGTTTTGAACTCCCTCCCTCCTGGGAGCAGAGGAAAAAAAGTTTTCCACTACTCAAAGTATAAACTTTACAACTTCTCAGAACACGTTTCTCCCTTTCTATTAAGCAAATTAAATTAGCACACACAACAGTAGAGTAAGTGGAAGATAAAGCATCTAGAAAACATAATACTGTCTAGAATATATGTTTGCTTTCAGAAAAGGAAGTCTGAGCTGATGGCTATTGTACAGACCATGGTCACATCTGGGCATGAGTAGTTTCCTGTGTGGATGGCGCAGTGTCTCAAAGCTTCCTCTCATAAATGTGGAATGTCTGTTCAGCCACTCTTCTGGTTTACTTAAAATCACACATAGAATTTTTTTTGGTATTTTAACTTGCTAAAAGTTTCAACTACTAAATGTTTCTCCAAACTTCCTTGTTTCTCAGACATCATGCTACCTCGCCCCTATGGCAACTATCATAGTACTCTAGAATGTTTTTGGGGAAGCACAGACAAGGTTTTGTCTATAGCTGTCTTGCCAGAGGGAAAATTTGTAACATATTTTTGCAAGGGCAAGCAAAGAAAGTCTAAACTTGGGGTATTCCAACATTTAAATACAGACTAACTCTTCAAGCTTCTTGTCTGTGCTATAGCTGCTCAAGCTAACAGATGCTTCTGCTAAGTTTGTCTAACATCTGTGTTCTCAAAGGGCAAAAAGCCACCAAACGATATGATGGGTTCTTCAACCAAAGTTGGACAAAGGCTTTTATGTAAATTCTAATATCCAGCAAAGACTATACAAACACATGCAAAAAGCACTCAAAAGTCTGTTCCCTATACTTAACTTTCCAGGCATTTCTCACTTCTACCAACAGCTTAGCTTGGTCTTGTCAGAAGCTTATTCTTCTAATTGCCAGCATAAAATGTTTACAAATCATGCTTTGACAGCTAAAATACTACATGTCCAGAAATAAAAAGCACTGTCAGTAGTGCTAGTACAGAAACAAAGGAGCCAGATGCAGTATTAACAGACTCAAAAGTTAAGAAAAGCATCTATTTATATAGTTTGATAGCAGCTATCTATCTAAATCCAACCTAAAAAACTAGATCCTGCTACAGCTGGCACAGAGATTATGAACATCTTGATGGACAGAAAAAAAATGTTTAGAAATAATAGTATGTCCTGGTTTTGGATGGGATACAGCTTATTTTTCTTCTCTTCTTAGTAGTGCTATGCTTTGGATTCAGAATGAGAAGAATGCTGGAATATACTGATGTTTTCAGTGGTTGCTAGGAAATCAAGGACTTCTAACTTCCAATCATTTGCTAGCATGCAGGATCACAAGAATCTGGGAAGGGACATTGTCAGGAAAGCTAATCTGAGCTAGCAAAAGAGATATTCCATACCATAGAATGTCATGCTCAATATATAAACTGGGGGAAGTTGGCAGGAGGAGAGGATTGCTGCTTGGGGACTTGCTGCTCATTGGTCAAGGACAGTGAGCAACTGCACTGCACATCACTTAAGTCTTTGGGGTTTATTTCTCTTTTTTATTCTTTTACATTAAAATACTCTCATCACATTTTACTGTTCTTGTTGCATTTCATTTTAGTCATCAAACCATTATCTCAACTCACGAATTTTACTTTTTTTTCAGTTCTCCCTATCTTACTGAGGGGGGGAGAGGAGTGATCAAGCGTCTGTGTGGTGTTTACCTGCTGGTTGAGGTTAAACTGTGACATAATATTAGATCCAGAGAGTATTCTGTTCACTTCTATCCTTCACTGTAAGAAAAGGAAAAACAAACCAACCAACCCACAACAATTTTTAGTGTCTAAAGATCAAGCTAGCAAGCTTGCATTTGCTTTCCAAGTGTAGAATAATCTACTATAGTAAAACATGGTAGCTTTATTTTACACATGGCATATTCTTTCTACCCTTAGTTTGCACATGGACCCTTAGGTCGAGCCTTTCTCTAGTTGTCTGAAATCTTGGGTTGGAAATGTGTGCACAGGATCTCACTTCCCTTCCAAGATCAGATCTATCTAATTTCGTCAGCATTATACATATTCAAGATAATCACAGACACAAAATGAGAATGCTTTTTAAAAGCCACACCACGAAAAGTTGTAAAACGAACTGCACAGAAAGGCATTAACTCGCACAGCATGTCAGCGTTAGCAATAAAAGACACCGTATGACCAACTGTGACCAACACAAGGTGTGCCAGTACCTCATGGTATGAAAGAGAATATGACATTTTGTTGGTTTTGGACCTGAAGACCCTTTCCAAGCTGAAATGCCTAAGCGCAGGCCGGAGGGGAAAGGATCAGATCCTCCTGGCACCGAGAGCACCGGGCGCCTTGCTACTTCACCTGGGCTCGCCAACGCGGCAGGCGCTGCCGCTGCTCCAGGGCCGCCCCTTAGCAGCTGCCGGCAGACAGCTCCAGTGCGATGAGACGCCGAGGTGGGGGCAACGACCCAGGTGGGGACTTTGGCCATCTGCCACCGCCCCGATAGGGACACCTCCCACACATATCAGCAGTCCCCTGCAGAGCAGTGACGGGGAAGCCAGGCCGCGGCGAAGGCTCCCTCCCAGCCCCGTTCCCCCCTTCCCAACCAGCTCGGGGCCGGTGTCAGCCCCGAGGGAGTTCAGCCACGTCCGGGAGGTGGGACACCTCCCCGCGCCGCCACCGGAGGCGAGAGCGCCATTGGGGACAGCCCAGAGAGAGAGGCGTTTCCATGACAACCTCCTTCCCGCCCCGGGGGCCTTGCACGCGCCCTTGCCACAGAGGGGCGACGGTCCTCAGTACCCCCCGCCCCTTCCCAGCCGGGTCCCGCCCGCCTCACGGCCCCCGTCGGGAGGATACAGCTTGAAGCCCCGGAGGATCTCCTTGGCCCGCTCGTCCGTGGCCGACATGGTCCTGCCGCGCCGCGCCGCGGGCGGACGGGGCTGGGCCAGGCCGGACTGGCTGCGCGGGCCTGGGCGGGAAGGCGGCGGTGACAGCGGCGCCTTAGGACCCCCCCCCACCCCTCCCCCCTCACTCCCTCGCACCCGCCACTGGCCGGCGCAACCAACCCGAGCGGCCTGTAGCCACCCCACCCCCTGGTCCGCGGCGTTGGCCAATCATCCGTTGCCTAAGCCTTACAGCCCCGCCTCCCAGTGTAGGAAGGACGGCGAAGACGGCAAATCAGACGGCGCGTCCGCGAGCCGGCCCCTCCTCCCCATTCAAGGGAGGCTGCGCAACGGTCGTTAAGGCGTCCGTCTCGGTTGGGCCTGACGTCTCCAGGGGACGGGAGTCGCCACAGGACAAACCTCTCCCGGCCGCTCCGAGCTGAGCTATGGACTGGGACAGGCAGAGGGAGGGGGCGCTCCTGCTGGCAGCGGCCTCGGCGAGAGGGGGCCTCGAGGGAGTGTAATCAAGGGTGTGAGAAGCAAGAGCAGGCCTGGCCAACGCCAGCCCTACGTGGTGAACAGTATATAGGCCGTGCCTGAGCTGCTGCAGCGAATTCACACACTGGACAGTGAACTTACCTTTGGGCTGCTCGATATGAGTCCAGACAAGCTCTGGACGTGAATTTGAGGGGTACTGCAGATCTGGGTTCTTGCTGTGTTCAGGTACACAGCAACTTCTGCATGCACTGGGGCTGGAGCTAACAGGACCAGCATTATGGACAACATTTAAAAGAAATAGTTTATGTTCTCTGGAACAAAAGCAGCCTTTTTGGTACTGCAGAAATTTGGGCTTTGTGTTTGTGCAACAAAGTACGTTGTGGAGGAAAGTCTCTGGTTCATTAAGACATCCACAAAGCCAGGCTGCTCTTTTGTGTGAGCACAACAAATTAACTCCTGTGCAGCTAATGTTAGGCAATAATAAGTCATGAGAAAAATAAAGGCAGCGGTTGTAGTACAGGCTTGGAATAAGACCAGTGAGCAATCAGTGCCATCAATACATTCATGGTTCCACTTGCCTCCAGATCGGCCACTGTACAAATGAGGAGAACACAGACATTAATAAAGGTCACATTTAATGCATAAGGACAAGGCTACTGCCAGTATAATCAACAAGAGATCTTAATAATAAGTAGCGTTTATTTCCCTGATGTATGAGACCCTTGCTCAGTTCCACACCATCAGTTTCAAAGTGTATGAACAGATCATTTTGAATCTGGGTAGAGCGACAGGTACATGCTATGCTAATATATATGTTTTGTTAAAGAGTCGTCCTTGGGATTTACATAGGCTGTGTAATTGCATGCTCTCTAAGGAAGATGGACTAAAGACCACTGAGGAGAAAAGACTCAGGGGGAAATGGTGAGCAAAAATAAAAGCAGACCTGAAGAAGGCAGAGATGAATGGTTGTGTGTGGGAGAAGAACCAGCCAGGTGGAAGTATTGACATGCTGGTTTACACAAGACATAAGGAACTCAGTCTTGCCTCTGTTCAGCCTCTTGTACTCTATGAAAAAGTCAGAGACCACATGGAACCTTTGCAGCATTGAAAGGCTTCTTTAACATATGGGTTTCCAGAATTTAGACCTGGAGTCTTTGGTTTTCTGACCACATTGTAGTGGTCCCAAATTCACCTTGCTGCACAGGGAAGCACAGATCTTTCATTTTTCAACATACGGAAATTACAAAAGAGGTCATGGTTGAAGTGTGAAGTTCTTCACTGCTCTGGGCAGAAGCTACAGCAGAACACATGATGCTATAACTCAAAATGTGACAGAAACCCTGGGGTCTCTCTCCTCTTAAAATGCTGTGACTGCATTAGCACAAACACCAACCACCCTTGAGCACATTGTCTTACCAATCTGCTTGCAAGAAAGTTGCTGCAAGTCTCACTGTTTCTTGGTGCTGCTTTGTGCTGAAAACTTCACCTTTGCTTTCACATCTCTGGCAGGTGTGACAGTTTCTGAGCTACCATTGCAGATGAGAAGACACCTCCAGCCTGCTTTCTGCTTCCCTAGAAGCTGTTCTCTCAAGGTGCAGATAAACAAGCTGGTGTTTCTGCAGATGAGAATAACTAGGAGATAGTTTCATCCCACCCCATGCTTGAGGGACAGGATTGTACAGCTGCATATCTGCAGCCACCCAGATGCACATCACTCCTTGCCGGAACAAGATGTGAGATGAAAGTCTAGCAAGCAGCATAGTCTTTGGATGTTGGGAAATGCAGGGTGCTTTCCAGCCTCTTCAGCAGAGTGTGGGAGCTCCCATCATCCTGAGCTCTGGAGATGTGTGCCAGCAGCTGTGGGGGTCAGAAGTCTGGAAGGAGAGAGGTTAAATGGATGAAGCAGGGTCAAAGCACACACAGATGAAGAACAAAACTGCATCCAGGACTGTGTTAGCCTCTACACAGCAGAGCTTCCCCTTAGAGCTGCCAACCATTCAGTCATATGCAGATATACCTGCTAAAATGGCCATGGTGCCAAGAGTTGATTTTATTTTGCTTTAAGTTGTTGGGAAGTAGAATTATTTTAGACACTTGAGGAACCGGATCTTAATCCTGGCGTACAGTCTAGCCTAGCGTGTGATTTCTGAATGTAATGTCTATTCTTTGGGTTATTGATAAGGTCCTAAGTGCCCTAACATGCCTCTTTTCCCAAGAGTTTTTGATTTAAGGCACATTATTTATGAAAGATAAGGGAAAATATAAGAAACACAAAAGTCACCACTTTCACTGGTGGCTCTCTCCTTGGTGAGGTCAGATGATAATCTTCTTGTCAATAACACGTCAGAATTGGAACTTTAGAAGAGGAAGAACCAGCTCTGGGATCATGTCCCAGGGCACTAGAAAGCGTACATGTACAAGGGCTGAAGCTGGTGCCACCAGCCTGGCATGCAGGAGGCAGAGACAGGCAGGGTGTGAGCACCAGCAGGATGAGCATCTGGAGGCACAGTGCGCCGAGAAGCCTGCAGAACCAGACACTGAGGTTGGTGTGATGGGAATTGCAGGGCAGAGGGGTGTCACTGTGCATTAATCACACTATTCCTTCCCTCTGTTCCTTACAGGTGACTTTACAGCCTCATGCCTTGGCTGCTGGCTCCACGACCCCACTGCTTGGGAAGATTACTCTGAATTTATGGTTTCCATTCTCAGGCAATGCAGGGAAATAATGTGAATTATCTGCTGCCTAAAAGGGACTTAGACTGCAGAATCACAAGGGGAAGAGACAGGGTAAGTCAAGAGATAATGCCAACATTAAAAGATAAAATGGATTAACATCTCTCTGCACACAGAAAGCCGCGTGGGTGGAGCAAGAGGTTGCACTAGCTGTTTAAAAGGGGATGAGCCAGCTGGGCATCTTTGTATTTTTCTCTGAAAAAAAGGGGGAAAAAAGGAGAAATCCATCCCAAAAGCTGAGCTTAGCTGATGCTGTCCTCTAAAGTTCACATCAGTCTGCCAGGCTGGCTGTTGGCAGTTGGGACATGTCAGGACAGCCTGACTAACAGACCCTCCTGGCTAAGCTACACAAGACTATAAATGCAGCTGAATTTCACCTGCAGAGTTCAGCAAGAGGTTGCAAAAATGATGCATGGGAAATAGTTCACGATCATGTATTTCCATTTCTATTTCAGTCTGGGATTTCAGCTTTTAACAGCTCTTGAGACAAATGATGCCACGCACTGCTTGCCTAAGGCAACCATTCCAGCGTGTCTGTAGGGTGACACAAACCGTGGTGGAGGGCCTGTTTAGGATGTGATTAAAGAGGTAATTCTCCCTCCACATGCAGATGAGATCTAAGCCTGGCTTAAGTAAATTACTGAATGGCTTGTTATAGCCCTGGCTGAGTTCCCTTGCTATGCAGGGTCTGTTTTTTTATATCCAATTTGCTTTGAAGCCTGGTGTCACAACAGCATCCTAACATCTGCATCTCTGTGCTTGTCTGACACTTCTTTGGAAGATGGGACCCTGGGGACCCACCATGGATGGTTCTGAGGTGCAGGCTAAGCCCCGTCAGTTTTCCTAATACGTTTTTGATGTTCATTCCCTGAAAGCTCTCTCTCCTGACAGCGCCAGTCCATGGTTTGATCTTCAGCCACTAGTGGGTTGAAAGACAGAAGCACTTTACTTTTGGGTAAAGGATTTTTAAGAGAAGTGTGCTTTATTCACAGTGTGCAGATCTCGGGGAGGGCAATAAACCCTATTGTTTCCACTCATGCACTTCTACACCGTGTTTTGGCTCCTGATCTGTGTCCTGGAGAGGATCTCAACGCTAGCAGCTGTCGCTCTGCTTCCCCACAATACGGAATAAGCTCTGCCCTTTGGTTTGTCATGTGTGCGGGCCATTGTCCTATGGAGTTTAAAATCACGTCTAGCACCTTGTGAGCTTTTGTCTCATCTCTTGGGAGTTTTTCCATTCTCCCCACAAGGAGCCCGAGAGGCTTGGCTATTAGCCTCTATTTTCCTGCCCTGCACAACCATTCAATCTAGTAATGGCCCTGCTTCAACTTCTTGGGCATTGTCCAGTTCTTGTCATGAACTGGAAGATTTATTCCTTTCCGAGGGCTGTGATGTATGCAGGGGGAATGGGAGCTGTTCGTATGCGAGACTCGTACCGCCGCGCTGTCAGAACAAAGGACACGCTGAAGTGTGGCCTTGCAACGCTGGCCCTTCGCACGGGTCACTTCGGAGTGCAAAAACCCCGCGATGCTGCAGGGCACCTCATGTGCCCCAAAGACAGCGGCAGAAACTTCTCTCTCCTGTAACTAAGCAATGCTGGGGAAGCAGTGGAGCCGGGCAGGTGGCGTTTGCTGTGCCACAGCTCCGCGGTAGCCGCCGCCAGCACAGCCGGCCGCCCGTCCCCGGCTCGGGGGACCCGGCCAACCTCCCCATCGCCGCCAGCGGGCGTACCCCGGCCATAGCAGCCCGGTTGCCGAGGGATGCCGGGACGCGGTGCCCGGGCCAGGCCGCCGCCCGGGGGCGGAACGCTCCGCACGCGGCCGCGCGTTCCGGGGGAAGGAGCCGCGCGCAGGACACCGGCGCCGCCATCATGGCGGCCTGAGGCGCGGCGGGTACGGCGCCGGGAGCCGCAGGGCGGGAGGCCGGGCGGAAAGGCCGTGAGCCGAGAGGTAACGCTGGGAAAGGGAGGAGCGGCCTGCCCCCCCCTCTACATACCGACCTCTTCCCTTCCCTGCTCCGCGGCTGCGTCCGGGCCCTAACGGGCATGCGGCTCCCGAAACCGTGAGAAGCGAGCGGGAACCGGGGAGGCGGCGAGGGGCGAGAGGGCCTCGCGGCAGGATCCCGGGTAGATCCCCAACTGCGGCGGGCCTCGGCCCGCCCAGCAGGGCGCGGATCGCCGCCTGACGGGCCCTGGGGCCCTGCCGGGGGTCTGGGGGGCGGGAGGGCCGAGGGGCCTGGGCGCCTCCGTGCTCTGCAGCCTGCCTCCCGCCTGTGGGGTCTCTGCTCCGCTGCCTGCCGTGAAACCCCTCCGTACACCTAAGGAGGGCTGCAGCAAGGCATGGCGCGGAGAGAAGCCCCGTTTTGTCCCCACGTGGGGTTAATAGGTAACACAGCTTTGGGTAAGCTCCGTTAAAGTGTTATATGTGTTTTAGTCACTTCTCACTAGGGTTAGTCCGTTGTGAAAAGAGCCAGCGATGTCTCAGGTGACACGGTTGTGCAGATGGGTTGCAATAGCAATGCAGTTGTCTGAACGTTAACTTGTAAAAGGGCAAAGAACTGGCGTTCCTTTCTTAGCAGGGCATAGATAAAGCCAGCCTCATACACCAGCATATCTTTCGATTACCTGAGAGGGAGGGCAATAATTAGGAACCTCAGAAACCTGGTTCTCATTTCCCAGCCAAGTCACTTCATGTGAAAAGCACCTGTCTTGTGTGCCTTTTGCTTACTTGTGACCATGGAAATTAGTGCTGATGTACCCTCAGGTGCATTAGGAAGCCACACTGAGCGTTACTCAAAACTGAGGTGCTGTTCAGCCAGGCTGTGCATGTCTCTGATGAAGAGTCCCAAAGAGACTTTACACAGAGAACTGAGAAGTCTTTGTGTGGAGAATGCAACAAATTGCCTACTCAGGTTGGGATCATTTGTACCTGCAGGTGGAATGGGGTAAAGTTTATTTTTAGAAGTTGACTAATAAAGGAAGCTGGCTCTGTTTCCTTCACAAGTATTAATTTGGTTAGGCCTGGTTGAATAGTGCAATCACCTGTGTGACTATGCCAGTCCCACAAGGACAGATGTGGTCTCACAGAATGAGACAAGTTTTCTGGTGTCTGTTTTTTTCACCAGGGTAAAGGTTGCTTACTGTGCTTGAGAATGAACCAATACAAACATAACACAAAACACCCTTATCTGTTAAGTTCTTTGTTCGATGTCTAAATAGTGTTCAGAAGTTTTTTTCTCAGTTGTTTGTAAACAAACAACTTATTTTGCTGAACTTGTTAACAAATAGTGATTTACATTTCAAAAGCCACATTTTGGTGCTGGGAGACAACATGCACACCAGAAATGTCAGGCAAGCGCTGAAGACAAAGACCTCTCTTTACAGGGAGTTAAACAGAGCCTTTGTAGAGAGGGTATTTTTATCACATAAGCTTTCCAGTTAACCCAAAACACTTTAACTCTACTATGTAGACTGGTGAGCTACTTACAGGCCATAGTTCTTTTTGCCTTTTAGACTCAAAAAGCAACAGGGATTATATATGCATGTTTTATCTATAGCCAGTGTCAAAGAAAAAAGGTACAATGTGCAGGCCTACGAGGCAGATCAATTCTTAACAGGTAATTAAGTTAGTTGTTTGAAGCAATGTAATGAGGAAGGAGGAGGTCTTAGCTGGCCTCTAACAGATGTAATAACAAGTATCTTTGCAGTTGGCATTATTTGACAGCATCAGTAGAAGTCTAAACTCCTTTCCTTGTAGCAGAAGTAGATCTTTTTAGGGAACTGACTAGACAGTTTGCAGGAATTCTGCTGAGATATTGTGTAAATAATTGTTGTTCCCTAGGTAAATCTGCATTCAAACCTGCTGGGTTCCTGGCCTGCTCTCTGCTTACAGAAAAAAAGACCTGGCTCTGCTGACTGGAAATATTGTTATGCTGGGCATACCTTCTCATCCACTGCCAGACAGAACCCAGCAGAGGAGAAAAGATGTATGCATATCATGTTCTTTTATTGACAGATTGAAAACCTAGAATGGCAGGAGAACAGAAACCGTCCTGCAATCTTCTAGAGCAGTTTATTTTACTAGCCAAAGGTACAAGTGGCTCAGCTCTGACTGCTCTTATAAATCAAGTGTTGGAGGCTCCTGGGGTTTATGTCTTTGGAGAGCTATTGGAGTTAACAAATGTACAAGAGGTAAGAGAGGAGTTTCTATCCTAATGCCCCTTCTGCACTCTCAATGTAAGGGGTCTCTAGAAGTTTCCACAGATGGCTTGTGCTTGAAATTTCTGTGCCAGGAGGGGCCTGCTGCACCTTACCTTGTTGCTGAGATGTTTCTGTATGAAAGATTGAGGTTGCATTTGCTTGTATATGTTAGATGTTAAAAACTACCTGTGTAAAACTTTGCTTCTTTAATGCAGTTACTAATACAGCAAAAAACTAGCAGCAGCAGTACAGTAACAATTTTAACAAGGCACTTAGCCAGACAAGGACAAAAAACCACCATTTTTACTTCTTCAGTGTCCTGGAAAGCACAACTTCAGTGCACTCCAAAAGTGTTTATCAACAGATGTCAAGGCCTGGGTGGTAACCAAATCCAAAACATTGCAAACCAGGGTGGAAATTTTAAGTTCCAGGGTTTCTGAGCATGCCTCACTAGCAACTGCCTCTACTACAATGATGGAATCTAGGTTGAGTGTCTCTGCAGCTATGGTAGTGTGGCATACAGCAAGTGTGGCTTTCCAGATGTCCTGTTGTATATGCAAAAAAATGTGTCTATGGTTATTCAGCATCAACTTACAGTCGTGGTTTTTATTTCCTGGATCTGTGTGCAGCAAATGATGTTAATAAACCTTAATAAAAACCACTGCTTGATGCTGCAGTTACTGCAGTGAAGTGTTTGCATGTGAGAAGGGTGCTGTGGCTTTCAAATGTATTTACAGTGTTCTAGCTTGCTTTGCTTTGAAGTTTGTAGCTCTGCAGGTAAATTGTCTTAGCTTTCCCAGTAAGAGCATGGATGTAACAAAGTACACTATTGCCAGCTTGCTTGCCACATGGTGAGAAGAGCTGGTCCAGAAAGATGCCAGATGAAATCAAGAGTCACTTCTTTTCTTTGAGCTCCTGAGGTGCCACACAAAGCAGGTGGTAGTCCAAAACGTGGCTGAGTTCAGGTGCATAGAAATAGCTGTATCACCTTGATTGAAGCTTCTGAAATTTGCTGCTGCTTATGAGGGTCCAGCTCTTTAAAACTGGGACATAATTACTTTTTCTGGGTACTGCTTGCTCTATGTAGACTTAAAACATTCTCTGGAGAAGCTGCCTATCGGGGGTCATGTTGGTTGTTACCATGTTACATGGAGCTTTTGTTTTCTTCCCGTCCAGCTTGCTGAAGGGTCTAATGCTGCTTATTTCCAGCTGCTGAACCTGTTTGCGTACGGAACGTACCCAGACTATGTAGGTAAGAGACTGATGCCTGTTTGCAGAGTACGAGAGTGAGTTGCCCTTTAGAACCGTCTGAGGCAACTCTTTGCTTTCTGTCGTTTCTGATGTAGTGTGGCTGGGTCAAAATGTCCAAGAACAGAACTTGTGTCAGGGGAGAGTTGTTCATAAGTGATCTCTGGGTCATATGTGCTTTTAATTAGTGCAATGTGAAGGAAGGGCTGGAGACTGTGGTGTCTTACTGGTTCACATTGGACTGCAGCGCTGGGTTGTATTGGTCTGTAGCAGTATTCATTGATATTCACAGGCTGCTTACCTCTGCGGAGTGCAATTTCAGACATCTGGTTTGAAATTTAGATTGCATCAGTTATGGAAGCTGCAGAAAACTTAGGGAAAATTGTCCTGCATTATTTATAAAAGAAAATTTAAAGAATAACCTTTTATTCTGTGATGGCATTGCTGAAAGAAAATGAAGCATTTCTTAGCTAGAATACAAATGGCAATAATTACTTTGATTCAGCTTCAGAAGGACTATGTGTGAATCATTTTAGTATTTCTTGGGATGTGCTTTTATCTCTGGTGCTTATGCTTCCATTCTGCTACAATTTAATACTTCATTTGTGGGTGGCAACCTAATCCAGACCATTACAGTGTGTGACAAATAATTCTGTCATACTGCTGGCTATCACTGTGGTGGATGAGATGTCTAATTCCTGTAAGGAGAGGTTGCATCTGTAAGTGCAAGGACTGGAAATTTCAGTGGTTGTGGAGCAACGTGAACCTCATGAATTCTGTGTCTGATTAGAGGATGTGTTTGCTATGCATGGGTCTTGTGTCCCAACATGTGACAGCAAAGTCTGTTCTTCCTTTTCTACTGAAGAGATAAAAAGGGGGAAAGTAGTCCAAGTGTAGGGCATTGGATGTGGTGGGATGGATGAGAGGACTTTAGTGGCCCCGAAATACTAATTTCCATTAAAGCAGATCTTTTGAAGAGTATCTTTGCATTGGAAAGCTGTCTGTTTCCTCCCTATTTTTAAATATTCATGAGGTACATGAATGTAATACAATCAACAGTCAAGCCATCTAAGATTTAATAATTTCTTTCCTCTTCCTCAGCCTGGTACTTTCAACCCTAAATTTACTTTACACTTTCAATTCTAAATCATTCAGTTCTTCAGAGGAATAAGACCAGCTGTCCTTACAGCCTGATCAGCAAAGGGAGAAGATTTTATTCTGTCAACTCACTAATGAAATAAAAATGACTTGGTGGTAGAAACAAAGCATCGACTAACCGTTTTGGCAGGACACCACTTGTGTAGATGTGAATTATATTCTAATTCCAAAACCAGAATTACTAAAATAGCAGAGAATAATAGAATGGCCAACTTGTTTTTTAACTTTTCTCCTCTCCCCCTGGATGTGCTAATCGGTCATCATCATCAGCTCTCTCTACTCACTAGCAGCCACAGTAGCTGGAATTGTCCAGCCTCTCAGAGAGTAGTGTTCCACAGCCTGGATTATGTATAATCCTTGAAGGAAAGTCCTGAATCCTGTCTTTTTAACATTAACAGCAAACAAAGATAACCTGCCTGAATTAACAGTGACTCAGAAGAACAAGCTGAAACACTTGACAATTGTAAGCCTGGCTTCTAGAATGAAGGTAAAGTACACTGTGTGTGAGAGTAGTTGTCTCTTTGGTTTTGAAAATTACATCAGTTCCGTAGCACTGAAGCTGTGTAGCACTGCCCAAGTACTCACAAAGAGTCCTGCAACTAGGAAAGTACCAGTAATGCACAGCCTTCTCTCATGGTGCATTTGGAATGTTAACCTAGTGGACTTCCATGGAATGAGATGTGGGAGGTGTCCGCACCGACATGCACATTAGCCAGGAAGGGCTGGGAGACTTTGTATGGCTTCTTTCATTGTGGGAGCTGGAAAATGATTCTTAAAAACACTGACTTGTTGTTCAAGATTAAACTAAACAACATTCTTAATTTTGTACACAATCCCATCACCTTTTTTTCCCTCCAGAGCATGCTATGCCAAAGATTCAGAAATTACTGAAGCTGTGGCAGAGTGTTACGTATCCCAGTGGCAGGTGTTTGTTCTGCCATGACCAGTCACTGCTGCACTTGCAAGCTGAAAAGTCCAGGATACAAGAAACTCTTGGGTCTTGACCTTCTGAGACTTAGCTGTTCATTTTGGCACTGGGACTGTTAACTTATTCTTGGACTTACTGTTTTTAGTGCATTCCCTATTCTGTGTTGCTGAAGGACCTGGATATGAGGAATCTGAGGGAGTTGGAAGATCTGATTATTGAAGCCGTTTATACAGATATTATCCAGGGGAAGCTGGATCAACGAAACCAAGTGCTAGAGGTGGATTTTTGTATTGGCAGAGACATTCAGAAGAAGGACATTAGTAACATTGTCAAAACACTCCAGGAATGGTAAGGCAGTCTGTTCCTTGTCCATAGCTTGCTTCCTTTTTTTTTCTTTCCCCATTTTCTTTTAATCAGGAGTCTCATAGCTTCAGCAGGCACTTGGAGGAGTCTATTGGAGAAGTTTTCAGAGATCCCATCTGATAGTCAATTTGTGTTACATATGAAGTCAAACTGTACTAGATCTTAGGATGCTGCTTTCTCTGTAGGTTTTTACATGGCAAAACCCTAGTGAGGAGTTAAGGCCTTTTTGAACTGACATACCAACATGATCTTGTGAGATCTACTCCCCTTTCTGCTGCTACACTCAATAATCGAGGTAGAACGGTCCATTACTTTGCTACCTTTTTTCATTGTGATGAATACCACATTGGCAAATTATAGAGAATCACAAATTTGAAGTCTCAGTTGCCTTTGTTTGCCTTCTCTTTGTTCCTGAAAATGCAGGCTGCTGGCAGCCATACTGGGACTACTGTCACACTAAATTTCTGTACCTTTGCCAGGAAGCTGCTTCTCGTGTTTTCTGTAAGAGTCTCTTCCCACCTAAAGAAATTCCCCTGTAAAGTGTGGAGCCTGTGGCAGGTTCTGAGCTAAGAATTGCTTGCTAGCCACTGTGGTAATGAGTGTATGAAAAGTAGTTAAATTGTTGGGCAAATACACTGCCCTGAGGTGGGGACATGTTTTTTGCTTCTTTTCTCCAACTCCATCAATCCTGTCACAGCAGGAGGACTCTGGCAGCTTCCAGAACCTTACAGCGCTGTTTGGAAGGTAACAGAAACCACTCTGCCAATTCCTTTCTCTCTTCTGCAGTTATGAGTTCTGTGCTGGAGGAGTGCTCTTGTCTTTTGAACGTGTAACGTGCAGCGGATTCTCTCAGTCTGACATTTTGGGTTATTTCCGAAATTGTACTTTTGAAAAATTCCTTGTTTAAGGCAGTAAGTCAGATTAAAAATGAAGTCAAAAGTGCATCTAATGGGCACTCTCTTTCTGACGGTAAGAGTAACATGGACAGCAGCCAGGCAGAGAGGGACTTGGTTGACAGCCAGCTGAACATGAGCCAGCAGTGTGCCCAGGTGGCCAAGAAGGCCAATGGCATCCTGGCCTGCATCAGGAATAGTGTGGCCAGCAGGACCAGGGAAGTCATTCTTGCCCTGTACTCAGCGCTGGTAGGGCCACACCTTGAGTACTGTGTTCAGTTCTGGGTCTCAAATTAAAAAAGATGTTGAAGTACTTGAATGTGTCCAGAGAAGGGCACCAAGACTGGTGAGGGGGCTGGGGCACAGCCCTATGAGGAGCAGCTGAGGAAGCTGGGGTTGTTCAGCCTGGAGAAGAGGAGGCTTAGGGGAGACCTCATTGCTCTCTACAACTACCTGAAAGGAAGTTGTAGCCAGGTGGAGGTTGGTCTCTTCTCCCAGGCACCCAGTGACAGAACAAGAGGACACAGTCTCAAACTGCACCAGAGCAGGTTTAGGCTGGATGTTAGGAAGAAGTTCTTCACAGGAAAAGATTGCCCATTGGAGTGGGCTGCCTGGGGAGGTGGTGGAGTCATGATCCCTGGAGGTGTTTAAAAGGAGACTGGATGAGGCACTTAGTGCTATGGTTTAGTTAATTAGAAGGTGTTAGGTGATAAGTTGGACTTGATTATCTTGAGGGTCTTTTCCAAACTGGTTAATTCTGTGATTCTGTGGCTTTAGAGTGCTGTAAGCTGCAAAGCTTGTTCTTGCCAGCTTTTTGGAATTCTGATCTTTAAGCAGGAGGTATAATAACCTCCTAAATGTTGAGGTGAGTGTGGCTTTCCAGATTACCTTATTGAGCTGATCCAGAGAGGACTTGTAAACATTGCTTGACATGATTTGTATCTTGCAGGTGTGATGGTTGTGAGGCGGTTCTTTTAGGAATTGAGCAGCAAGTTCTTAGAGCCAACCAATACAAAGAGAACCATCACCGAACTCAACAGCAGGTAGAGATGGAGGTGGGTACAGAGTCGCTTCAGACTGCTCTATGCTCTTTGGTAAATGTTTGTTTACGGAAGAAAATAATCTGCTAACACCTGGTTAATGGTCATGGCTTCTCTGAAGCAGGCTAGCAGTCATGCAAATCAGATGTGGGGCTTTGGGGTAAGAAGAAAACACATCTGTTTTCATGTGCTAGTATCACCACAACTATTAAATCTGCCTGCTCTGAGCAGGTTTGACCTTGTCTTTATACATTTCTATGGTTTTAGGCTAGGTAACTGCACCAGCTACTGGTTTCCTGAACTGATTGTTCAAGGAAAGTGTGCTTTTAACATAGAGCTTTGTTGCAGTTCTGCTCCTTCTGTATGAGGCAGGCAGGAAGGATAAATCAGTTCTCTTTATTTTAAACCTCAAAGTACCAAAAACCTCTCGAGTCTCGTTGCTTCTGCAAAAAGTGCCCTCAGCAGATTCCTTCTAGGGGCCAAGATAAGCCCCTGGGCAGGGCTCTTGAACCCTCTGTCCAGCAGCATGAGCTCCTGCCACTGTGCCATGTGCAGCTGGACAGTAGATGGCAGCACGGGCACGCGATTTCAGCCCCTACTGATGTGTACTTACTTGTGAGAACAAATCTTGGCTAATACAGCTGTAAAGGTGAAAATGGGCCTCCTGAGACACTTGCTCAGGGTTTATTTCTTGCAGAGTGCTGTATCCCTGCAGGTTTATGTTTGCCTTCTGAAGCAGCATATACTTGACAGCTTGATTGGCTTCCATAGTGCATTTGATTTGTCAGAAGCCTTTGGCCTGGAGTTGGCACATCCAGAACTTGTTTTGCCCTATGTTTGATGTTTGGTTGGGTAGTTTTGTTTGTTTTGGTTTGGTTGGGTGTTTTTTTTTCCTGTCATTGTATTTCTGGTGAGCCCTACAGAGTTCCAGGGGACAGAGTATGGTGCCTGATGCTCTCTCCTTTTCAGCCAGAGCAGCAGAAGCACTACTGCTGCCTCCCACTAAACCAGTTTCTGTTCCTCCTAACTGTGGCTCAGCCTGCACGGCCAAAAGGCATTTTTCCCTTCTAAAATGCTGTCCTAAGTGCTGTTTCTTTCAGTCTGCTTTGTCTTTCCTGCTTCTTGGCCAACAGAATGGTAGGATGGCTGCTTTCTTAACTAAGGCAGGAGCAGGTCCCTCTATCCAGCCAGAAATGTAATACAATATTGTGCCATTGTCTGTTAGGAATAAAAAAAAAGTATTCTCTGGTTACTCTGTATTGGACCCAGAATGGAAATACTAACAACTCTGGCTGTAAGTGAGGATGAAACATTACCTTAATAAACTCAAGTGCAGAGCACATTTCTAGTGGGAGAGTTTATTTCATAATCTGCACTCTGTACTCCAGGGGCTTTTCAGTATGTTTATCAACAGAGTTTCTGCTGGGAGGGGAGGAAGAAGCAGGTGTTGATTCACTGTCTCTTCTTGGCCAGGTCACAAACATAAAGAAAACATTAAAAGCCACAGCCTCATCGTCGGCACAGGAGATGGAACAGCAGCTGGTAGAGCGAGAGTGCCCTCCACACACAGAACAAAGGCAGCCCACAAAGAAGATGTCCAAAGTCAAAGGGCTGGTCTCCAGCCGTCACTAGAACATACCATCTAAATGTCATTCAGCTAGGAATGACAACAGGACGAGCGAAAAAAGGGCCTGTGTCTCCTTTTTCAGTGGGTTCTGGGCCAGTCACTTCCAGACTGGCAAATAAAAGCCCTGTTTGAATACAGCTCCCAGTTAGCAGCACCTGGCTAAGTTACACTGTGCAGCCCCTATGAATTCCCAGGGTGTCCCTGTTCAGGGCCTATAAAGAGGGACTAACCAAAAGGGGCAGCAAAAAATAAGAAAAGAAATCTGTGGACAGTTTTGCTCCCTCCCAGCCAGTCTCATTGCTGCTTAACCTTGAGGAAGCTGCTGTACAAAATCGGATCTTGGCAGAACTTCTGTAGCAAGTGTCTGAATCCCAGGGTTGAAGTGTGGCTACCAAAGCCAGGCTGGGAGCGAGGAAGCCATCAACACAGATCTTTTCATTCCCAAAGGGAGCGCAGAAAGGTTTCTAGGCCAGGAACTGCTTTACATGGAAGTCTTCAGCCTTTCCACTGCCCCTGTCTATTTTAAACTGGGGTGAAATTCACACTACCTCGCTCTGTGAAGATGAGATTCAGTGCTGGGCTGTTTACTTAACTGTCTGTTTACTGCCCTTACTAAGCCCTTTAATCTCTCACAGATTTAAAGCACTGTACTGCATCTCTGAGGCACCAATACAATAAGGAAGAAGCAGGCTGCTCTTTCAAGCCTTCCTTCTTGCAGGTGGCTAGTTAGGGGCATACTAGAAACTGTTCCTTTTGAATGTGATGTGACCTCCCAGAGCTGCTTGTGAGTTGTTTCCCCCATTGATACCTTCAAAGGGTAATGCATTCGCTCCTCCTCGGATGCTAGCGACAGTGGGCTGCGTGGGAGAAGAGCCCAGTTAGCAGCACCGTGGCAGGCTGGTGGCCCAGGACCCACTGGCAGGGGTCGCAGCAGCATCCCCTTGCTGAAGCAATGGACTTGACTAGTCTTTCTGAATTTTGAACACTTTCAGGTTGTATTTTCCTCCATTTTTTTGTACATTGTTGTGATTCTAAAGCATTTCAGCCTTTGTTTTGTGTTGGTTTTTTGTTTGGTTGGTTTTATTTTTTTATTGTTACGGTCTAACTTCAGGTGATTTGCACCTGTTTTGGCAAGGTGTGGGGCTTTGTTTTTTTAAGGGGGAGGATGGGGTTGGCATTGAAACCACAATTCACAAAGCACATTTTAGGAAAAGAAATTAAACCCCTTGATTTAATGTCAGAGTCTTGAGTCTTGGCTTTGAGGCTGTTTTAGGCTTGTAGTCCCACAGCGCTTGTTCACTTGAGCATTTACTTGATCTTATGTGGTCGGGGCTGACTAATCTCCCTGATGCATCCAAGAGGCAGGGAAGTGGTTTTCCAATTCTGCCAGTGGTTTGTCCAATTTGCTCAGAAGGATCTGTGGCAAAGCTGGCAGCTGAGCCAAATGCCCTGACCCTAAACACCTTTGATGCCTAATTGTGGAAGGTTTGCAGTTGTGCTCTGTCTTAGGCTGGTTGATTCCTTCCTCTCACTCTAGCAGTGTACTTACTGCTTTGTGGTTTGGCCCCTGCATTTCACTCCATGCTGTAAAGAGAAGGGCTTTCTGTGTGCAGGCAGGGGAGCTGTTTAAGCAGAGGACTGTGACAATGCCCCAGTCCTGCAGCCAGCTGTCACCTGCACTTGCTTGTGCAATGCACGTGCCTTCCCCTTACTGCTACCAGAATTCTTTGCCATCTGTGTGTTTTCAGTCTTCAGTCACAGGACTGATGGGACACTTGTGAAAGTAAATTCTTCCTCTTCTGCAGTGCAGACACACCAGCTATTAATCTTGAAAGGCAGATCTAAATATCTCCCACCCAGTTGCCTGGGTCACATCCCTTGATTTTGGATTCTTTGCCAGCTCTCTCTCCCCCTAGAAATGCTAGCAAAAAAATTCCTGAGGAAGGATGTCAGGTGAATAAGCCCAGAGCTCAAAGCCTTCCCCTGAATCTCAAGGGAACTGTTTCCTAAGCAGTGCCAGGACTGGTTTCTGTGCTTGCTTCTCCCAGTTTTTAGCTGACAGCTTCTCAGGAAGTGTAGGTGGACTCTGTACCTAGGCCTAATAGATCTGTATGATGGAGATGAACTGAGTCGGTTCCTGGCTTGTGTGGGTAGATGTACTGTACTGGTCATCCAGTTCCTGACTAGATTTGACTGGTGACGAGAGGTTCTGTGGTCCCCACTGGCTGTTTTATTTCCTTCCCGTTTTTAATATGAGTCTTGCAAAGAGGCAAAATGAATACAGATGCCTTTGGAGATCATTTTAGCTCCTCAGCAAGCTACAATCTGTTGGGAAAATAGATGTGAATTTGGCGTCCTTGGTGTTTATTCCCTGCCAGTCACAGAAGTCACATTAGTTTGCTGAAGCTTCTTTAGGGTAGTGGAAGTTCTTAAGTTGTTCTTACGCTTTTGCTGTTCTCAAAGCCTGGCTGGGGGTGAAGTTCTTATTTATGCTTCAGTACACATTGCCTTTGATCAACAAAGAAACAAGGGAGGAAATAGCACTTTGAATAAAGAGCTGTCCCGTGTCTGATGGTGATAGAGGACAGAGAAGGAAGTGGAGTATTGGAGGGAACTGAGCTGTTTGCATGTTTGGCTTTCCTGGTGTGCCAGCGACGCACTTGGTGCCGCAAGAGGAGGAGGGTGTCTTTGCAATGAGCCCAGTCTGAGATGAGTCATTAACAAATGACATGCACAGAGTACCTGGGGGAGGCAAACAGCTCTGCAGCAGCTGGTTAATGAATCTGGCTTGAAAGAAAGGGTTAGAAGCTATTGCAGGAATGAAGCAGAAGGCATAGTTGTTAACAGGGAAGGATGCAGGAGGTGCTGTGCTGTTTGAGGAGGACAACAGATAAAGCCTGCGTTGACTTTCTGTGACTGCAGCAACTTGGAGCAGTTGTGTGAATTAGGGGTTGGCAGGGGCTAAATTGCGGACAGTTTCAAGGGGAGAGTGCCTAGGGAGCCTAATTGAGCCATGGGGAAATCAAAGCAGAGGTGGAGTTGATGCAAACTCCCATGTATTGTTTTTGTTTGCTGGAGGCATTTAACAGAGCCCTACTGGACACTGCTCCCTGATGTGGGGAGAGCATCCTGCCCTACTTTGGTTTATGGCACCAATGGGCTGCTCCAGCTGCAGCTCACTTGAAGATTGCAGCAGGACAGAGTTTGAGCTATTGAACTTCTGTTTGCTGCCCTTACCCGGGGGGAACAAAGTAGATGGAGCTGCCTTCCCTCTGCTCTTCAGGGCTTTATTGCCTAGCCTCATGTTCTGCAGCTCCACTTGTACTAGTGCTTGTTTAATATGGAATTGAGCACTGAGCTGGAAAATGGAAGAGAGGATCTCAGCTGATTGCAGTGCTGGTAGACTGCCCTAGCCCTAAAGCTGTGCCTCCTGCTAACAAATGTCCCTGGCATTCCTGCTGTGACTCAGTTGATACCAGCTAACATCAGGCAATTCTGGAACATCATGAAGCAGTGCTGATGTCAATCTTTTTGCAGGAAAAAAAAAGTTTTTACTTGAAATCTATTGTTCTTCTGCTTCACACCTCCTTAGATAAGTTGAATGCTGGCTTAGTCTGTAGAGAGCAGGAGGGAAAATCAGTGATGCTGACAGGCCCTGCTGTGTTCAGATTTGAGACCCATCCTGCAATCAGTCTTGTGCGAGACTCTGAAAGCTCATGGGTGCTTGTAGAGCTCCATGCAGGCTTGTAGATGTTTTTCTGTGGATCAGCTACAGGAACAGGACCCTGCAGAGCTGCTCTCTGAGTGAAGCTGAGGAAAGTGAGGCTTTTGTGCCCGTAGAAGAGAGCAGTAGTAAGAGATGGTCCTACCACCGCTGCAGAGTGGATGGGTTTGTTGTTAGCATTCTTCTTATCCTGTAAGGGAGAAATGCATTGCTCCATGTGTGCAAAAAAGGAATTTGGGCTTAACTTTTTGCAGGAGAGGCAGAAGGGAGAGTCTCACCAATTTTGATAACTGTATTAAAATGTTGCAAATCACAGGGCTAAACCAGATTTATAAGTTTTGTTTCTAAGCTGTTCAGAAAGGCCTCTGATCCTGGAACCCACATAAAGCCAGTCTCCAGATGGGGTAACATGGTCAAAGCTGCTGCACTCCTGGTGCTGCTGTTTGTTACTTCAGTGTCTGAGCTGATTGCAGACTTTGCAACCAAGGGAAATAGCATTGCCCCTTGTGATTCTGAATAATGGGGAAATTTGGAAATTGAAGAACCTGCCTCCCGAGTACATAGACCCAGATCTCTGCAAAGTTCTGTGTTGGTTCTCTTCCACACACACACACTAAGTCCTTTATAGCATCTGGCCTAATGCAGGAGAACCAAAACCCAAAGCCTTCTTGCTTATTTTGATGTAAGATGAGAAAGAGTAACCCAGGGACATTAAGAAAGGTAAATTAAGTTTAGAGTGATCTCAGCCCCTGCTTGTAACCTGAACCTTGTGTTTTCCTTATGGAATTTGAACCTGACAGCCTGACTGGATTTCTCAGCAGAGCTTTTAGAAATATGTCATTGTGTCACTGTGCTGGATGCTGAAGGTTGGTGTCTCTCAGGGACTGATGCTATTTTGCTGATACTTTCTCAGATTTTGCCCTACCACAGAGCTACCAGAGGTAAGTGATTGGAGCTAAAGAGGTGTACTGTAAAGAGAGCATATTTACCCCTACCTTGGGCTGCACCCCGCTTCTTAGCAACGCTGTGGTAGTACCTCCATCTGCCGTAGTGAACCATGTGAAGCATGAGGCAGAGCAGCATTTTGCTTTGTGTCTCCAAATACACAGGAGCTCACACTTTTTCTGCAGTGTACAGTTGTGTAACGAGATGCTTAGATGTGTTTTCTGCAGGCTGAAAATTGCACAAGTGTGATAGCTGTGACCGTGGCTTTTTGATGTCAGGAAGACAAGAAGATGTCCCTGCTCTAGCGCTCTAGGACTTCTAGGTAGTAATAGGATGCCATAAGGTCATTTAACAGTCCTGAAACGTGTATTTCTCCACAGAGTGCAAAAGAATTTGTGGCTCTAGTCCTTGCTTGGTGTAATTTTAGTAGAAGATAGGACACCTACAGCTCCAAGTCTGCTGTAGAGGCTTGTGAATCCGTGTTATTAGTGCGTTTTACACATGCTCATGCACACAGGATGCCTCTATGTTTCCAGAAGAGCTGGCTGTGGTGGGTGAAATGAAGCCTCACTCCACCAGAGATCAGCCTTTTCTGGGCTTGTCTGACCACGGGGCTGTACCTTCAAGGATATGAAGTTTGAAAGTAGTGCTGCCCAGCCTTCCAGACTGTTCCTGAAGATGCTGTTTATCTCACCAGCCCTGATGCTTCAGTCACTGTCTTATGATTAGCACAGTCCTAAGGCTGGTTTGCNAGGATATGAAGTTTGAAAGTAGTGCTGCCCAGATGATTAGCACAGTCCTAAGGCTGGTTTGTGCTGATGCATTGAGTAACATCTTGGTGTTTCATTGTCACCTTCACAGCTGTTAGGGAGCACAAGTTCCTACAGGATCATCTGCCAGCTGTGATGCTATTCCTACTACATCATAACTGTGAGCTGACACCTCTCTTTGCTGGCAGACAAGCCAGGTGGGTAGGCATTGCTCCTCAGAGCTGTTCTCTATCTGGGGAGTTGCAGGCTGTTGCCTGGTTCAGTGTAATGGGAATCAAGGACAAGGACAGTGTTAGAAACAAGGGGCAAAGCACAGAGCTGTGTCCTATTCCAGCTCTGCCACAGCTGCAGAAGGCAACCTTGGGCAAACTGGCTCCTCTGCAGCTGTGTTTCCTAGGACAGCCTCTCTTTTGTGTGCTGGCTCTCTGACAGAGATTTGTGAAGTGCTTTGGTCTCCTGGCTGGGCAGAGATATCACTGCCGATGGAACTGGAGATGTGTGTGTATGGGTGGGGGAGAATCTTTAAGCTTTTCTAGAAATCACCTGACTCCTGTGTACCATACTCTTCTTTTCCCCTAATGCAAATAAGGTGGTCCACTGTGGGAATATCATCCTGGAGTATTATGGGTAATGTACCAGGTTAATTATGGAAGGGGCAGAAAAAATAGCCCGTGCTGTTTTCAACAATATCAAAGGGATGCTACCTAATGATTTTCCTATTAGCTCTTTTCCCAGCCTGCCAGAGTCACTGCAGAAGTGTCATTTACAAAGGCAGTTTGCAACTCATTACCCTGGATTTTCACTGTAGTTCTGCTCCAGAGAGCCTGGGCTTTTGCTGTGTGCCCCAACCTAATGAATTGCCTGATTCGGTTAGCACTGCCATCCCTTCTGACAAGGTTAGTTGCTGACTGACAGGAAGGGGCCCGAATTCAATTCCCTTCTTGTTTTCGACTTGCACTTGTGTCAAGCGCAGGCTCCCTCTGGAAGCTGCCCTGTGATCTCTTCCCTTTGTTTTTCTGCATTCTGAGGGAAGCAGCCCATGCTTGGAGAAGTCCTAGAGCAAGTGCAGGGGCATGTGTGCTGCTGCCTCTAGCAGTCCCAGCTCAATGCCTCAAGTTCCTTTCCAGCTAGAAAATTCCACTGCTCTGCTCTGGGGCTCTGGGCTTTTCTTTTTCTTCATTGGTTTGGGATTTGTTGTCATCTGAGCTAGGCTTTGTAACCCTTCAGTAATAAATACCTTGGAGTAGTTGTATTAATGGTACCAGGGAAAAACAAGCAGTGTTGGCTGGGGAAACAGAACTGATTTCCCACATGGTAGAGGGCAACTGTGGCCCTGTTGTGGGAGCTCTAAGATCTGTTCTGGCCTGTTTGGCTTTGCAAGACACTTGTACAACAGTGCTGGGGAAAGCTCTTGTCCCCTTTTGCTAAAGAATAGGGTGCTTTTCAGGCTGAGAACCTGTAGCTCTCTTGCTAGGACTAGCTTCTGAGGAGGGGAAATCAAGGCTGGTCTTGTCACAAGTGTTTCCACTTGGAATCTGAATGTGGCTACTACTTGTCCAGCTGGCAGGGCAGGAAATATGTAGGTCCCATGGTTGCTAGTTTGACCTGGATGTGGACAAAGGACCTTGGGACTGCTTCCAGCCTCACTTCCAGGTGTGTGGGTACATCTCTACTAGATGTTGCTCCTTTGAGCCCACTGTTGAGGTGTCAGATGCAACCTCCCCTGAGGCTGCAGCTCACCTTCAGGACAGCTCTTGCTGTTCATTTTTGCTGTTCGTGGGTTAGGATGTAGCAGGGGAGTTTTCCAGTGCTGGCCCTGTATCCTTTACTGGATATCCTGAGGATTTGACCTAGCTGGCCCAGAAGGGAGACAGTGACGTGAGATAAATTTGTTTTTGCTGCACTGATGCCTCCTCCCCTCTTAATTAGATTCCTGTGGCTCCTCTCTTTCCTGCTGGCCTTCTTTCCTACTGAGTCCATCAGGGACACCCAGTTGTGGCCTTATCAGGTGCTTGCTGTGCTCCAATGAGCTGTTTCTGATTCCCGTTCTGGCTTGTCCACTCGCCCAGTGAAGGTGCTTGTGAGCCCTGGAGAAGTGACTTCTGCTCCCAGTGCCAGCCATGGCCTGTCAGGACTGTGTTGTGTGGGTGCTAAGGTTGAGTGGATCTGAAAGCTTTCCCAAGTGCTTTCACCCTCAAGTGCTGCCTTCTCTCCTGCACATCAGCTCACAGCCCCACAACGTTCCTGTCCTGCAGGAGGGAGAGGGTTACTTACGTTCCTGTCCTGCAGGAGGGAGAGGGTTACTTACTCCTGGTCAGAGCAGAGGCAGTGAAGTGAGGAGCCAAACTGTTATCCCTTCCCTTCTGCACAGGGAGCTCTCACTCTGTTCTCTCTCCTTCTGCCAAACTGGTGTCCTTTTGCAATGCAGCTTTGTCCTTTTCCTTGAGCTTGCCCTTTTCAAGGAAGCCCAGTGGATGGAAAGAACCTGTGCTGTGGGGCTGCACTTCTGACTACACTGCAAAAGACAAATGGAGACCCAGGCCATATGTGAACCCAGGCTATGACCCCTGGGATCTCTCTCAACCTGAGCTGAGGTTGTGTCTCTCATAGGTGGTAAAATTGTGGGGACCAAACTCCTGAAACCAAGTTCCCTTTGCATGGTTGAGGAAAAGCTATCTGTCACCAGGCAGATGGTTTCATTCCAGCTCTGGCTTTGCAGCAAAAAGCTGAAACTGAAAGGGGAATTTGCCCCACCTTGGTTGCAGCCTGGCACTGTTGTGGTCAGTACTGTGACTTCATACTCAAGGACCATAACCTTGAGGGGGACCAGCAGAGCCATCTTACATGGCTGTTTGGCCTTTGTGTGCAAGGTCTGCACAGTAAGTGATGCCTTATTGTCCCTTAGGTTTGCTGGATGACAGTGGACAGTCCCTTCTGATGGGCATCTCTTTAGGAGCTCCTGGTACAGTCCCTCCTTCCCTCTAAAAGTGTGCACAGCTGGTAGTGACTTTCACCAATGTTGTATTTGCCTCACAATGTCCTATAGGCACCTCTGGAAGGCTTTAGCCAACTGTGAGCTACCAGCTGCCCTGCCTGCCTGCCTCCTTCCCTCCCAGCTCAGCCTCCTAGGGTCTTGATTTTGTTCTCATAGGCAACGTCTTACGTGGTCCATCAGCTGCTGCTTCCCATCCAGCTGGACTCTGTGGACATTGTGAGGTGGGTACTCATCTCTGACGGAGGCTTTGCTCATACAAGTCTAAAAACATCAGAGATGTGCTCCTGCCCTGATTGAGCTGTCAAGTGTCTGGCTGAATCCTCTTGTTCTGTAAACCTAATGTTCTCTAATAGTTGGGCAGAATCTGACTAGAGGTTTCTATGGTTTCCTGGTGGTTGCTAAGGAAAAGGATCTCTGCCTCTAGGTCTTGGTGACTTCCTTTTTGCCCTGTCCTAGGCACTGGAGACCAGCAGAACATAATACTCGTTGTTTCCCAGCCCACTACAATGGTCAGGGCATAATTTGTGACTCCTGTCACGACTGGGCTCGGCGCCTGCCGCTTTTTCTTTTCTAAGGCCTCTTTGAAGAATGAGACCAAAGAGCCTTCATGCAGGAGTTTGTGTGTTTGCTGCGCTCCCTGCTCCCTTGCTTGTTGTTTCCTTTAGAGCTCCAACTCATTTTAAGGATTTATTTAATGCACTTTACATAGCAAGAAGCGGTATCAACAGCTGCGTCCGTGAATCCTTACCAGGCAGCCCTTGGTATGTTTTGGTCTGTGTATCGTCCCAGGCACAGTTAAATCTCTGCTGGGGGAAGGGACTTACAGCTTAGTAGTGAAAAGGTTGGCAAATGGGAATATCAACAGGACACTTTTTGAGCTGCTGGATCCTGGAACAACAGTGCCTCTGGCACAGAGCTCTGTTCCCACTAGTGCAGCCAAGGGCCAGATCCAGTGAGGTCTCTTTGTTGCTGTCAGCAGGGACTGCATCTCTGTACGGCACCTGGTGATGCAGCTGCAGTGCTAGGAGGAGATCTGGACCCAAACCTGCAGGCTGGAAGCAGTTAAACCCCATTCAGGCCAAATGCTGCTCTTGTCACTCCATTATCAATCCGTGTCTAGGCTGCTGAGCATGATGGGCTTATTTCCACGGGTGTCACTCAGGGTCTGGGAGATAGGCAAGCTGCCTGAGGCTGTACTCTCACAAGGAGCTCAGCTGGGTTCTGCAGAGGCCTGCAGCTGCACACAGCGCTGGGCAGGAGTTGGTCCCTCAGAGCATCGCAGGATTGGGCAGGAGTTTACTTTTGCATATGGGATCAGCTGACCTTTCTCTTGCTCTTGACTTTTATCAAACACCTGAGCAACTCCTTCCCAAACTCTGTTAAAATCAGTGGATCTGACATTTCAATTGGATGTGAATTTGATAAATAAAGACAGGTTACAAAATGCCACATGGAAATGATGATTTTTTTTTCCTTCTTTTTAAAAGTTTTTCAACTACTTAGGACCAAAAAAAAGAAGTTACAATGCTTGACTNATATATTTATATATATATAAGATAGAGAGCACTTCTTTAAAAAATAACAAACCCAAAACAGCTGGTTCCATGACTCCTCGTACCAAAAAGAAAAACACAGCCACATCTTTTGTCCACTCCAGAGCTGGGGATGGGGTGGGGGGTGTCTCTGCTCTTCTAGGCGTTGCCTGGGGAATGGCCCTGCCTGGCCACAGTAGGAAAAAATGGACTATGGATTCAAAGCCCTGTGAGGAGCAAGAACAAAGTGCCTGTTAGTACTTGCCATACAACACCTGTTACCCATCCCATCTTGGACTGGCTGATCCTGGTGGTCCTTTCCAACCATAGCAATTCATAATGATCAGGTGTTGTGCTGAGGGATTTGGTTTAGTCAAGGACTTGTCAGTGTGAAACTAATGATTGGACTCAATGATCTTGAAAGTCTTTTCCAATCTAAGAAATCCTGTGATTCTGTGATCCCATGCTGAAGCCTGCTGTGAAAAAAAGCCTGGTGTGGGATGCTAAAGACAATAGAAGCCCACCCTGAGCTTTTTTGCTCCTGCTAAAATAAGGAAGGAGCTCACTCTCTGCTTCCTGGCTATTTGGTATTTTGGGAAGAGCCAGAGGGGAATGTGATGCTCCTCCTGGCCCTAGGAGGAAGGAGATTTTAGCAATAGGATGGGTGCCATCTGGCCACATAACTTGCTTGCACTTTGTGGAGCTCTGAGCTGGGTGAGTCTTTGGGAATAATGAGGGGTCACTACTCAAGGGAGCAGAGGAGCAGCACCCATTTGTCCAGGCAGAGCCCTGGACCAGTGCTGGTATTTTGGCACTGCTGGGCCCTGCTCCTCCCATTGCCCTGCAGCACAACAGGATACCTGGGTCCAGTCCCTTCTATGCTGGATTATGTTACTGTGGGGCTGTTGTGTATCCCTATCAGTGGGGCTGTGCTGTGCTGTTCTGTGGGATGAAGAGCAAGGAGCCTGGGCTGTACTGGGCAAGTGTTTCCCCTAGTGTGAGTTCACCTGCAGCTAGGGACCAAGCCAAAGCAGTGCCTTGCTCACCATCAGTGGAGGAGTCACTCTGTTTCTCTGGCCCCTGATGGGGAAGTGAAGCTTCTCTTGCCCATTGGTCCCTAAGCACAGTGGCCATGGGGTGCTGTAGGAAGAACTTCTCCCAGCTTTCCCTTCATTTGCTCTGATGCAAAGCCTGAGTTGTGAAAGGGCTACCCTTGCCTGTCAGTCACCACAACCAGGAGACACCTGGGGAGCTTCTGTATTGGTTTTCCTTAAATTAAAAGAACTGGAGCATGGCTGAGGAAGGTGCCTTGCTAATCCTCCCAGACAGGTAGATAGGGAGCATCCTACCTTCCCAACACCTGTCCTTAGGTCACCTGAGTCTGTCCAGCATAGGAAGCAACTGCGAATGTATGGCTGCACTGGAGCTCCTTCTGCTGTTTCCTCAGAGCCTGCGAGTCTGGCTCACACTAGGAACAATCCACCCTGAGCTGCTGCGGGAGTGATGAACTATGGCTGAGGGCCTGACTCTTTTGCAGAGGCAGGTGAGAAAGCCAGAGGGTTGCTGGGGCGATGGGAATGTAATTAAAGCCAACTTCAGAGTCCTGCTCTTTACCTATCAGCAACGCTGGAGTCTGCAGCTGGCTCAGCCGACTATCTGCAGAGTCCTGCCCGCCGCCACGTCCCGCCCCGCAGGGCACGGAGGGGCAGCGCGGCACCCCCGGAACGTCCCGTCCCGCCCGGCCGGGCACTCACCGCCAGGGGTCCCTCAGCATCCGAGGCCGCTCATGGCGCCGATGCGGTCCAGCTTGAGGCCGAAGCAGCCCTTCCCCAGCCCCTTCTTGTGGAGGCCCTTGTGGCGGCGGCCCGGCGGGTCCTGCAGCAGCCGCGCCCAGCCCGCCCGCGCTCTCGCCTCGGCCCGCGCCTCCCGAGCCTCCCGCGGGCCCGACCCGCCGCTGCCGCCGCTGCTGCTGCTGCTGCGCTCCTTCTCCCGCTCCTTCTCCCGCTCCGCTGCCGCCGCCTCTGGCGGACTCGCCGCCGACGCCGACCCGCGGGAGGCCTGTGGGGAGAGAGAGGGTCAGAGCGCTGCTGCCCCCCAGAGCCCCCATGTCGTCCTCTTCCCCGTGCCGGGTCTGAGGAACTCCCCACCAGACACCCGCGGCGGGGTCGACGTATCCACCCTGCAATGCACACCCCTAGCAGTGCAGCCCACCTCCCCGCCACTACGCCCAAGGCATCCTCCCCCTCCCCGAATCTCTGTCCTGGGCTCAGAGCATCCCCCTCATCCCGCAAAATAGCGATGCCTTCCACCTTCGACACTTGCCCTGGTCACTCTATGTCCCCTCCAGCCCCCTTAAAAGCACTAGTGGTGCTGCACCCCTCAGCCGTGCTGCTGTCACTGCACACACACACCACGCTCCCCAATAGTCAGAAGGGTTCTGAAACCTGAGCAGGGGATGCGTTGACCTGGGCAGGTAGGGCACTGATTCCTCTAGCATCTTTCAGGCCATTTTGGTCACTGTATCCCCTGCTAACTATGTCCCCTGACAGTTTTCAGGTGCCTTCAGATCATAGAGAGATGCTCCTGCTCCCCAGCCCAGCTCCAAGTGGGTGACACTACTCTGAGCAGCCCTCCTTACACCCCAACCTTGCAGAGTGTCCCAAACAGTGGTGGGGCAGTCAGGGTTCTAAGACATAATGATCGAGGGCACACTTTCTTCCTTGCTCACCCCCTTCCCCCAACATTTCCCAGGCCCCCCATCTACCTCCCTGTTCAGGAATGCTGCTCCCCAAGCCCTGGGGTTGCTCACCCCCATTCATCTCCCTGACAGCCCTCTCGCTCTGTATCATGTCTTTCTCTGCAGCCTACACTCCAGTTCCGTACAGGGACCCCCCCCAGCTCCATCCTACTTCTGTCCTGGGGCACTCCTCAGTCCCCGTCCCTGTCTCTGTGCCCTCCAGGCAGTGCCACCCAGTGTCAGCGGCCTCTGGTGCATCCCTCCTGCTCAATCGTCGTGGGGACACCCAGCTCTTCGGGACACTCCCATTTGGGGTGCCACATCCCCTGGGGACGCCCCGGCCTGTTCGGGCAGGGCTGCCCGCAAGGCTCTGGCGTCACACCCATGCACCTGCTGCCCACCCCGCTCAGGGTCTGCTCTCCTTCCTCAGCGGCCCGCACAGAGAGGGTCCCGGGGTGACGCCGAAGAGCAGACTGTTGCCGCCGCTCCCGCAGGGTACAGGGCACACGGCAGGCAGCGTCCCTTCCAGCCTCGGCGCTGGGGCTGACGGCGTTGGGGCTGACGTCCCAAGGACATGCTCGGGACAGGCTGGACAAGCCGGGAGTCCTCTAGTACTCAAAAAGCCCATAGAGAAGGAGGACTCCGCTTTGAACTGCCTCTGCCGCCCCAAAGTCACCCCGCGTCTCCCCCCACGTGCCACTAGCGAGACGGGGAGAGGGAAGAGAGGGAGGGAGCGTACCTTCTGTGGGAGCTGAGACACCGGCTTCGCCTCCAGCCCGACAGAGAGCAGAGCGAGTAAAAGTCCACCAGCCAGCAAGGGTGAGATCTGCATCCTGCGGGACCGAGCAAGAGAGGACCGGGAGGGCAGCGGGGAGCCAAGGGGAGCCCCGGGGAGAGGTCGGCACTGACAGGAGCCAAAGTTCAGAGCGAAGCCCCGAGGTCCCCTCCTGCCGCCTGCGAAGTGCCGAGCTAGTGAACTTCGGCTTTCTGCTTCATTCATTTTATAACCCAACCTGCTGTGATGTCATCTAAAACAACCCAGGTCCAACCCGCTTCATTCTACAATAGCAGGAATTTAAAGGAGGGGGTGGGGGTGGCGTGGGGGGTGCGGGGGTGTCCCCTCTCCTCTGGCAGGAACGAATGACACAACAGCCCAAGGCGACCGGCGCGGGGAGTTGGAGAGCAGCAAGAGAGTGCGGGCAGCATTCGGCTTCACGCATCCCCCAACCACCCCCGGCCCCCCTGCAACCTGTTTGCTCTCGCCTTGCCCGGCTCCCCCCCAGACCCTGCGCACACGCCAGCTTCCCCAGTAACCCTCTGCAGAGGAACACGGGACAGCCTGGGGTGGCTGGCTCAGGCTAGGGGGCGTCCCGGTAGTGGTGGTGGGGCTAACCCCCCCCCAAAACAGCACCAAAAGAACTGTTTTTCTCCACNGATTAAACCAGAACCTATATATACCCCAGGTCCCTAGCTGGCAGAATGAGGACACTGCCGTGCCTTGCAGGGACTTCGGGGACATAGGGGATGCAGAGGGCAATGGCGCTGCCTGAAGGCACCTAGGTGTGTCCCTTGGCTTGGCTTGGGTAACCTGCTCCTTCTGCTCTCCTGGGGGGAGCTGGATGGTGTCCCTGGATTTAGAAATGGGGCTTTTCACGAGGGCTTGGTAAGTCCTTTGCAGGGCACAATCAGTATCACAGGAACCCCGCTGGGGACAGGACCCTAAGGGCTGACCCTTGGCAGGATTGTGCAGCCTGGCCTCCTCTGACCTGCTCCTGGAACTGGAGGGTGTGGGAGGAGGATCCCAGAGTTAACCCCAGCAGCTCACAGAGGCTCTGGAGACACAGTAGGAGGCCTCTTCTGCCCTCACCCTTCCCCTCCAGCAGCCAGAAGGACAGAATTTGTGCCACTGCTGCTGGTATGCCTGGCACCCTGCAGCTCTGAAGTTTCAGTTACCTTTTGCCAATGGAGCTGGGCACCATTCCTGGCACTTTGGCTGAAGAGCTTGCTGTTATTGAGATCAGGCCAGAGGAAAGGCACCCCCCCCCCCTTTGCAGAAGCATACAGGGTTGAATTACACCAGACTGGATTTACATCTCGAATCCTTTCCTGGGATGCTCTCTGCCCTTTCCCCTCTCCCTGGAGTCAGGTCTAACCTGGTCCCTTCCTCCTGCTCCCTTTTCTTGGTATTTCTGGGCTCTTTTGCTCCCCTGATCCCTAGGGAGCTGTCTCTGCCAGTGGGCTGTGGCTTTTTGGGGGTCCATATTTTCCCTTCTGGGGAGCAGGGAGATGTTTCCTTCTCCACGGCCCAGGCTACTGGGCAGAGGACACTTCAAAGGAGATTGGCTTTGCAGCTCCACGTGAACGGGAGCTGGAAGGAGAAGGTCTCGGTGGTTTTTCCATCGTGCCTGCCAGGTGGAGACAACTTGGACTTTCTGGAGTGTAAATTTGTGCTTGGGCATTTGTCTGCATGCAGGCAGAGGGAAGCGATGGAGCTGGGATTAGAGCCGACTCCGGGTGCCAGGGTTCTGTGGGTGCAGGCGAGGAGCAGAGAGAGGCCCCTTCTCTTGGGGTTCAGCTCTTGTCCCACCCAAAGCTTAGCTGAGAGGTAATATCCAGCCTCTTGAGGTGCATGGGGGTGCAAGCACTACCTCTTTCAGCAGGGCTTATGCAGGGGAAAAAGGAGAAGAGGCAGCTGAGTACTGGGTCTCTCCAACTTGGTGCTGTCAGGGTGTCCAAAGTCACCAGAAGCTTGGCATCTGACACAGGGTCCTGCCATCAGCATCCTGGTTGTGCTGGCTCCTGCCTTGATGCTGCAGGCAGCCCTGCCCCACGGCTTCACACAGGGGGAGCCATAAATGGGGATGGGACAAGAAATGTCACGGTGTGGGGAGGAAGGGCTGCTATGTTTGCCACCAAGCCCCCTGCATACTGTAGGATGTGGGGTTGGGAGCTGTATCCGAGCTTCTCCACCAGAGAAGCTCTCCCTTTCCCCAGAGAGCTGCCATAAATGTCACAAGGCAGCCAGGTCTCAGCCAGCGCCCAGCCAAAGGAGGCTCGTCCTGTGCCCTTGGCTTTCAACAGCGTGGTTTTCATTAGTGTGTTTTCTTTGTCACACTGTGCAGGGCCTCGGGTTTGGGGGGAGGCTGTGCTTTATAAATCCAATTAATCTTGTTATTCAAATGATTCTGCCTTTTCTGCTGTAAGTCGCTGGAGACAGAGCCCGGTGCACATAAAGCCTTTCCTTTAACTCAAACCAGATTGGATCCACTGGAGGTGGCAAAACCTCAGAGCAGGAAAAAGGTGTGAGCAGGAAGGGGTTAAGGGCATTAAGCCCTTTTGTTTCATGGGATGGGGGCCTGAAAGCTTTTAACTCTTAAAGGGATGTGCCTTCCTTAGCCGGTCCCTGCAGGATGCTTGCCCAGGTTGAGAACTGGATTTACATGACATTCGGGACATACATGACAGCAGTGAGCAAGGGATGGAGAAGTCTGTGTTGTCTGGGGGCTTCTCCTGGGTGCTGGAGAGCAAGCAGGACCCTGCAGGTGGGATGAGGAGGGCTGGAGACCCATAGGATGGGCTGGATGGGGTGACACCCCTCCCCGCTGCACCCGCGGGACCAAAGAGAGCTGGGGGGAGAAGGTGGGCTCCAGGGCTGGTCTGCCCCTGAGGAATCGAACCAGTATTGAATTAGGGATTATGGGGAGACAGGCTGTGGTGCATTTGGTGGGGGGGTGGTTCAGGGGGGTCTAAAAAAGGCAAGAAAACCCACATCTGACTGCTCTTCATGCCACATAATGTACCCAGCACCCTTTCTCCTGTGATAGTAAATTAAGGGCTGTTCAGAGGTGTCCATATGGTGGCAGTGGTGCTGGCTCCATCCAGCCTGGACTCAAGCTGCTTCACCCGATTGGGTCCTGCTGGTTATCACCCACAGACAGGACATATCCTGCCCTCCACAAAGTCCCACTCTCAGGGTGGACTGGGAAGTTGCATGTGCTGGAAACTGCCCGAAAGTAGAGAACATTGTTGCTGTAGGGCTGAAAATGCAGAGGTACCAAAGTGGGGGTGACCCCCTGAGAAGGGAGACCTGGGGGGGGAGGCTGTCAGTGTGTAGGGATCAGGGAAGGGTGCACGTGTGAGAGAGCACACGAGTCCCTGTGCCTGAGGTGGAGTGGGATTCATCGAAGTATGACTGGTGCCAGCATGATTTGGAGGGTGGGAGGAGATAGGTCACAGGGGTACGTGTGACAGCAGCATGGGTTGTTTGGCTCCATCACAAGGAAGGGGTGAGTGATGCTGTGGGAGAGCCTGGATCCTGCCACATGGTGCTGTGGCCCCAGCTCTCTTAGCTGAAGTCAGAAACCAGGTTCCAGGCACCTTCCAGAAGATAACTCCAAGAAGGTTTACAGTACAGAAACATGGACTCAAGCCTGAAGAAAGCTGTGCTACTGCAGCAGCCAAGAGCCAGCTATCTATCCCCTTTATCTTCCACTTGGTCTTCATTAGGGAGTGTGCTTCAATATTCCTTTGGGGGAAACTGCTGTCCAGATTTATGTCTCTTCTGCTGCCATGGGCCAGGGAGCATTTCTGGATGGATTGGTGGGTACCTGTACTTTGAGGAATTCCAGCTGATTCCACATGAAGGCTGTTTGTCCCTTTGCAAAAATAGACAACAGAAGGCTCTGTGCATGTGATGGAGATGCTGGAGCATCCAAAGTTCTCCTGCAACCCGTGGCCAAGCCCAAAGAGCCGTTAGTTAAGTGCTGTCCCAGAGTTCATCAGTGGCTCTGGAACAAGCCTGGAAACATTGCTGCTTTTCGCTTGTCCTGCCTGCATTGCTCTCTGCCCGCCTGGGGCGGGGGCCAGGTAAGTGGAGCAGTTACAAGGATGGAGGAGCTACTTCTTCTCCAGCAAAGCCACCAACCACCAGTCTCCAGGAAGATGTGTGCTGGTGTTTGCCAAGAGAACACCACTGATGGTTTAATGTGCCCCTACAGGACTTTATGCAGTTTATATTTTTTCCCCCACAGATTTCAGAGTACCTCTGCAGGGGTCTGGTGATGTGCTAGTTTGAGCCTAGCTAGCATGTTTTGGCAAGAAGAACTAGATGATAGGCTGTAAAATGAAAACAGTGGTGAGGTCTACTTCCCTCACAGTCTTGCTGGGATGTGTAAAGAAGAAAGGCAAAACAAAGGCAGGGAACACCCAAACCATCACAGGTGACAGCAGGCTCAGCAAGAAGCAGGTTTCTGGTGGGGATTTAAATTTTGGCTGCAGGGGCAAATGATCCACCCGAGGTTCATACAGTGGCAGGGGACCATCTTGTCCCACCACTGTGGCAGGATGAAGGAGGTGATGTGCTCCTGAGGATGCGGGGAAGAAAGCTTTTCTGAGGAATAACCTGATAGCACCCAGGGCAGGAGTATCAGCTGGAAGCTCAGTTGTGGCCACTAACGGCCCAGGGGCCCAGGCATACACCAGAACATCATGGGGACAGGGCGGCTTTGAGTGCCACAGTGCGATGCTGTTGGGTGCTGCAGCCACATCAGTGTCTACTTCACCTCCAGCTCTCCGAGTGTGAAATGCTGATGGAGGCTTCAGCCTGTTTGAACATCCCTGGTGTTTGTTTTGGATGTTGCTGCTGAATGAGGCATTACAGGAAACACTCCATGATTTTACACTTTCCTCTGTCTCCTTCGGGGCTGGGGGAGGGCTCTGCCTCAGGACACACACAGAGCAAATATTCCCTATTCCCAGACTGGGACTACAATGGGAATTGATCCCACAGACCTGCACGGATAGGCTGGGTGGACTGGGCTGCAGATACAGCAAGGTAACAGAGACCAATATGGCATCTTTGTTCCTTTTCAAACATCCCAGGTTGGTGAGAGCAAGGAGATAAGAGAAAGTCCAGGCTGCCTCAGTGGTCTGAGGGGAGCTAGAACACGACATCTCAGACTTCTGTAGAGCACTGAGGAAATGAAGCAATTCTAATGCACGAGTGAGTTCAGGCTGTGAACTTCCCTCTCTGTCAGTCCTCGGAGTGTGCAAACTGCTTTGCCTCCAACTTCTGGCAGCGTCAGCTCCACAGCTAATGTAGGGGCAGGTTGTTGAGATTTTCCAAGATAAACATGACAGATGTCTTTGTCCTCCCTTCCTCAGATGCCTTCTCCCTAGAAATGTGGGTCTGGCAGTGTTTTGCTCGCAACCCGGAGGTCCCAACATCAACCCCAGCTTGTTGGTTTTGGCGCTGAGCATCCTTTTGAGGAAGAGGTACTACCCAAAGAGGTGATGGCCTGGAAAGGCCAAAGGATGAGTTACAGTCACCACATTACTTCCCACAGGGAGCTGTGCCTTGTGCAGATCCCAGGCAGGGATCCAGCAGGCTACTGGGGATGGATGCCTAACCTATACCTAGGAGGGGCCCCATCATGGTGCTGGAGCCAGATGCCACCACTGCATCGTGTCACCCCACTGCAGTTTCGGGGCGGGGGGTGTCTGTGCTGTAATGTGCTACGTGCACATCCGGGCCAGGCGAGCAGGTCCTCACTAGCCCTGCGGCTCCGGTGGCAGCGCATGCCCTGGCTTGGCAGGAGCTGCTTCCAGCTGGTTGGCTGGGCAACATTCTATCATCCTTGAAAATGCCGTCAGTAGCTTCCTCGTGGCCCCCCTGCCAACCCCAAATGCCTCCCAGCCCCTTTGAGCTGGCTTCTTGGGAAACCAGTGCCAAGAGGTGGGAAGTCCATTTTGACATCTGTATTTCGAGATAAAGCCTTTGGGCTTCACAGGCCTTTCCCTGGAGCATCCCAGTTGTGGGAAACCCCAGGGGAGCACAGGGATGCAAGTGCTGATAGCTGAGCCCAGGGTTGTAATCCCAATGAAACCGAATTTGAGCTTTCTGCTCTTTTTCCCCCCTGTTCTTTCTGGGAGGGAGTCTGACTGCATCCCACAGGAGAGTTTGCGTTGGGGCCAGGCTAAGCAGCATGGGGCGAACCCAGCCAGGCCAAGAGATTAGTGGGGGAAGGGGCAGATTTCAGCCCCGCGGATGGTAAGGCGGTCTTGAGGAACAGATAATGGTGCAGGTGGAGCTTGGCTGGGCCTGGGAACAGCTGGGGCTGCCACTCCTGGGACTGAGGAGTGGTGCTGATTGCGGGGAGTCGTGGTGACCCCGCTGCTGCCTGCCTCATGGGCAGCCAGTGTGGACGTGCAGGGCTCCACAGCCCTAACCTTTTGCTACCAGACAGAATAACAATGCTGGCCTGCTGAGGTATAATGGCCGGTGTTTGCTTGAGATACAAAGGCCCAGGGCTTTCACATGAGCTAATGCTGATAAGTTACGCTCTCAGCCGCTGCCCCGCCTGCCAGCCGGCAGCAGGGCCAGCAGCAGCCCCCACTCGCCTTCATTGAGCTGCTAGGACCTGCCCACTGTCCCCACGGCCCTGCGGTCTCCACTGCAGCATCACCTCCTCTTGGTGTGCCTGCAGCCTCAAAGTGGTTCCTATGGGGGCTGTTCCAATCCCATCTCATGTGTGTCAGGAGGGGGACTGGGTGGCAACGATGGAAGACTGTGAAGTCCTATATCCTCCTAACCGTGTTAGTCACTGCCTGCCTTGCAGGTGCCTTTTACACCTCCCCGAGGGCTTCAGATGGGGCTTGAACTCACTGCCCCGCCTGTGTGCCTCACATCCCTTGTGCTGTGCGCTCTGCCCTCTGTCCCTCATTCCTGCTCCCCACAAGTTTGGTATATGCAGGGCAACTTCCTGCACGGGTTTCTTGATGGGACCCGTGGAACTGTGTCCCATGAGGTGCCCCAGTACCCTGGGACCTCAGAAATTCATCATTCAAAACCACTTTGAGCACCTTTGGGAGACTCAGTCCTGCCACTGGCAGGAGGCTACAGGAAAACTGGGTTTTAAAAGAGATTTGGCCATCTATAACTAGGGAGGGAGATTTGAAGGTATCCAGGGGACAAATGCATGAGACCAAAGCTAAATCAAGAGCTAACTAACACTGCTACTTCAATGTCCTACCCTGGCACCCTACCTTTTTTCTCCACTGTCTCCTTCATCTCTTTCTTGGCTGCCTGTCACTCCTTGCTAGGGGATGGTTCTCCCTTTCTCTGCTGGGCAAATACATTGAAAACAGACCTTCTGCCATGCTGAAGTAAGCTGCCCGCATTCCTTCAGGTGCTGCTGTGTCTGAAGGAGATGGGAACTCATCAGTCCTGATCCTGGGTGGTGTGTTTCCCAATCAGTCATACGGAGGGCTCAGGAGAAGACTGGAGAAGCTGAAGGATGGGTGGGGCAAGACCACATGTGTTGTGGCAGAGTTACCAGATGGGTATCTACTATTGAGAGAGGTTTGTTTAGCTTATTTATAGTAGTAAACCTGTCTCTTTCCCCTCTGTACCCACCAAGCATGGCTTGTGTCCTCAATTCAAGCATCCTGACAGCTCTCAGTGCCTGAGCAATATCAGAGTCAGTGAGACTCTGGCCCAACTCTGGGTGCTTCTGCTGCAATCAAGACATTTCCAAGGGTGCTCAGAGGATCCAGAGCAAACCCACAGCCTTGCTCTGCCTTTCAGCTTGTCCTCATGCCATGTGGGTCTATCCTCTGGCCAAAAGCAGAGAGGCAGAGCACCTCACTGCCCTCCCTCCCCCTGCCATGGCCTGCAGCCTGAAATATTCTGCACCAACAAGAGGAGACATTCAGGTTAGCAGGGTGACATTTCCACATGCAGTTTCAGTTTGCATAGGGTGGGCTGCAGGAAGCAGATGGAGGCATCAGGGCAACTGCTCTGCTCCCATCTAGGGTTCCCCTTGTTGAGTCATCTCGGGGTGGCTCCAGCCTTTTGGCCAGTCACTCCTGATTAACACTGATGTAAACGAGCACCAGGCGGGCCTCTGCTCCTCACAGAAACCACAAGCAGGGAAGCCAAAGCCTTCGTAAGCACAGCGCTCCTGGCCAAGGAGCCACGCGGTGATCTCGCCTCAGCTGAGGTGCCACGACACGTTCCAGCCTCCAACGTTGGGGAGCAGCTACCAGTTAATGCCTGGAGGAAGATAGAGAGATAATCCTTCTTTGTGGGAAAGCAAGCTGGGACACTGGACTGGGCTTGCTGCTACAGGACCCCAGGAAACGAGAACATAGGGAAAAAATCTGCCCATGGACTCACTCCCATCTAGGAAAGCCCATGAGCTGTCATGGAGGGTCGTGGAGGCACCAGTGAGGTGACTGCTCCTTTCTGCTCAGCAGCCACAAGGGCAGTGCAGATGGAAGGTGGAGCCAAAGGTGAGTCTGAATCAGTCCAGCCCTTCCCTGGGAGGAATTACGTTTGATGAGATCCCGTATGAGACACCAGCTTTTTGTCACGTTTGCACATAGCCTCTTTCAAAGGGTGTGAAGGATGAGTGTGCTGGTACTTGGTGCCCAGCTGGTCCTGGGCACACAGACATCTGCTGTGTGCCCACAGGGTGCTGGAAATGTGACATGTGTTTGATATATTTTGTCTGGGTCAGTGGTAAGGCAGAGCAGAGGGGGCACAAATGAAGACTGCCCCACAGACCAGACCAGATTTCCAGATCCTTGGCTACTACCAGGAGGAGTCTGAGAAACACTCTGCCACTCTGCTGATGCTCACAGTCTTTTGTGTACCAGGGGCTCAACTGGAGGCAGGAGGCAAGGACAACAGAGGCACCCAGTTGTGGAGCTGTATCTCTCTTGCCATGCATGATGCCACTGTGAAACCACAGGCTCCAATGCTGGCAGTAGTGTTAATAAACACCAAATCCTCCACACTTCCTCCCCACATCTATCATCTCCTGTGGAAGGAACAGGGCACACTGCAGCTGGTGGCATCACTTGGTGCAGAAGGGAGCCTTGCCAAGCTTGCAGGGTGGTGAAGTAGAGAGGAGGGACATCTCAACTTGAATCATGAAGAGGAGCTGCTGTTCCCATCTATCTGGCACAGAAATGGGGACAGTGGGGCTGAGAGCTCCTGAGTTCCTCTTGTACCCTCATGCATTCTACCAGGAGAGCAAGCTTGTCACTTTTCACATGGGCTAGCCTTACACTGCTGGGGATGTGCCACAACTGTGCCTTAGCACAGCAGCTGTCAAACACCTTAGCTTATCAGCAGATAGGGGAGCAGGAGGAAGCAGGGAGCATGCACCCTTACACTGAAAGGGTGATCCCACCTGGCCACACTCCCCCTGAGGCCAGCTGCTGTGTGACTGGTGGCTCTGCTCATACAGAGGAGGGTTGTTTGCACAGTGTTGCTGGTGTGGGGCAGCTCACTGCCTCCCAGCTGTGCTTGGACAGAACTAAGTCCTCACTCCTCTTCTTGAGGTGGCCAGAGCTGTCAGGGTGGGGACAGCTGACAAGCTGGCAGCAGCGCTGGCAGATCACAGGCAGAGCCTACTTGGTCTTTATGGGTCATGTGAGGGAGACACTGCCTTTGCTGGTGGCATCCCAGCACCTGGGGAGATGTGACTGTCCTTACACAGGCAGGTCTGTCCTTGCTGCCCTTGGTCCCACAGCAAAAGCCTGCTGCTTTCTCAGGGCAGCTCCTCTGAGCACACTGCCCTCTGGCAGATGGCTTGTCACAGGTTCGTGGCTGCTCAGCAGTGCTGGCTGGGAGCGTAGCCTTAGGGCTGGCTTGTGTTTAGGAAGGGCTGGCAATCACAGGTGATGCTACAGACCGTGCAAACATGGCCTCATGGTCTTTAGAGGTGATCACTGCAAGGCGCTGTGGATGCTAAGCTGCAGGATGAGGAACAAACACCTAAGTGTCTTCCCTATCCTAAGGGAAAAGGCACACAGATGGCCTGCCCAGACCCACATTCCTGCCAAAGTGAAGGCTGAACAGAGCCTTTGTCCATCAGAGCCCCTCTGGGAAACACCAGTCCCTTTGGGCCCTTCCTCCACCCCGAGGTGCTGCTCCAAGCAGACAGCTCAAACAAGGTTGACTGAGGGCGCCATGAGGCCAGCTTACTGCTCTCGGTTTTATTCTGGTAGAAACTCTTCATCAAACTCAGTCTGAGTGTGCAGGTAACATCAGAGTGACCAAACCACCTACTCCCAGTCAGCCAGACCCTGGATCTGGCTCTGCTATAAAGCCCCGTTGGGAGGTTTGCAGTCACAGAAAGAACAAGGAGTAAAACACCCAGCTCCTAACTCCGGTCTTAGGCTTCAAATGTCACCCCCTGCTGCGAAAGCTCTGGCTTATTCTGGCAGAGCTCAGGTCACCACTGGTCAGCACTGTGAGTTGGGTGCTGTGGCAAGGGTGGGCTGGAGGATCAGCAGGTTGCATAGTGCCCAACTTCCAGTGCTAGAGGAGCATGAAGAGCTCTGATAGCAGAGGCCCAAAAGTCTGCTCTCCTCTGCAGTGAAGATGAGGATGTGTAGGTCTTGAAGGAGCCTTTCTTGTATAGCTTCCGGAGCTATAGCTCCTAGTTTCCACTGGGACAATAGCACTCACAGCTCTTTGCAATACTAAATCGGCCCAACAATGCTATTTTCACCTATCTGGCTAGAAGCTTCGGCCGCAGCAGAAGTGCTGGCAGCAAACCAGACCAAACCATCACAGAAAGCTCAGCTGGCTGTAGCTGGAAAGGGGGAATGTCTGCAAACCTCGCAGGCTGAGGACAGCCTGTTTTGCATCCCTGCTGTGGTGACAACACCTCTTGTGTCCCACCTCCCTGCAGCACCCTGGGCTAGTGAGGAGCCCGTCAGAAGCCCCACCCTGGCCAGTCTCCCCACCCTTACGTGTTGCGACTGAGCAAAGCAGGGGCCCAGCACCAGCTTGACCTTTGTCTGGAAGTTTCCTTTCTCACAGGAACCTACGGGCCCTGCCAGGGGGGAGCATATTCTTCTGCAGTAAGCAGGGCTAGGGCACTTTGCTTGTACCGAGACGCTCTATCTCCTCATGGAAGATCCTGTTTATCCTCCTTCTGATATCTCCCTCACAGGATCTTTTCTCGGGCCCATCCCCAGGTCCAAATTGCGCCCTGCGCTGTGCAGAGGGGCCCACAGATGAAGGCTCGCTCTGTGTCACTGAAGGCAGCCTGGGGATGCTGTGAGAATCGCAGGCGGCGGCTGCTTTAGCAGCGAGGAGTGTGGATTGAACGCTTCGCGTGAGGCCTTGTGGGCCCTACCGCGGCCCGTAGCAGCCTCTGACCCGGAAGTGGACGTTAGGGGCGCAGGGACTTTTAAATCGGCGCGGAGCGGCGCAGCGGGGGGAGTTCTGCGGCCGGTGAGTGGTGGGGTCGAGCTCGGTGTCCCCTTCATGAACCTAGTGCTGGGGTCCTGGGCGGGGGGGGAGGGAGCGGCTCCCTGGCCGGTCCCAGCGGCGCTCAGGCCCTGTCAGTGCCGCCGCCGTGACGGGGCGCTGAAACCGGTTGTTTACTGGTTCGCTTCGGGCGTTATCAGCTCCTGCTTCGGGCGCCGTAGAAGAGTAGTGGTGGCCTAGGCTGAGAGGGTCGAGGGTGCTCCGGGTGAGAGTTCTGGCGTTGGTGCCTGGCAAGGGCGGCGGTAGTGGAAAGGCTGCTTCTGGGCTGCCCCTGGACTGCCCTGCTGCCGAGGGTTGTTGGGGAGGCCCTCCAGCCCCGATCCCACACTTGCTGCTGGCAGCTGCTGAAGCGGTTGCGTCCACCTTCACTACTAGCTGGGAGGCCTGGGCACCCGCAGAGCGCTGAGGTGCTAGGCTGAGAGTGAAGGCAGTTGTCTCTCCTCGTAAAGCGCCGTGTGCAAACAACAGGGGCAGTTTTCATCCAAGGCCTGGCTAAGCCATTATCATCCCTTGGCGCTTTCTTTCCGGCGTTTCAATCATAAGCATCGCTGTCCCATCTAAGGGTGAGGCGGGGTCTGTGTACCTACTGCTCACCTCTGCCTTTCTTCTGCTCCCTGTCTGTTAGGAAGCTGTTGATTTCTGGTTGCCCACTGTAGAGTAACGAAATTGTGATGAGTGGGGGCTTGTAGGTCCCTTTTTTTTGTCTGCTCCAATTGCTGATTTCATTAAAGTTGCAGAAATGATTGCGGAGGAGAGGTGCAAATGTTTATTCTTTACCTGTAAATAAAGCTGTTAAACTCCTGTATCCTGGAACCAGTGTTTGAAGAGTGGCCACGCTGGCTCTTACAAATGTTATCTACTTCTATTGTCCTGGCAATGGGAGGAGGTGACCTTAAAAGAGCTTGCTGTAGACCTACCCGTGTGAGGCTTTTGAAATAGCAGTGGAGCAGTCAGTCTGTTAGAAAAGTTGAGCTATTGGCCAACGCTAGTGGAAAATCTTAGGAACAAGAATCACAAACCACACAAAGAATTTTTCCTATTTATTCAGGGATTTAGAATTGTTGCTTTGTATCGTGAAGCCTGTTCACATTGGTGCTCAATTACTGAAGTAAATCCCACCGCAACACATGTTGTTTCTCTGAAATGGCCAGAGCAGTCAGAGGAGCTGGCTCTGGAGTCCTTGGTCCCTGCTGGATGATGCCCCATTCCCAGGCAGTGTGTGCATGGAGGAGACTGCCTGGGAGCACATCCTTTGTGCATCTGCAGCAGAAGGGAGAAGAGGGTAAGGCTGAAGAAAAATTCCAGATGTGGGAGTATTAAAGAGGATCTAAATTTCTCTGCTTCTGAGCTCTGCCCTGCCAACACCTCTGGTCTTAGAGAAGTGAAAAGAGCGGTTTTGTGGGCAGTATCCTTTATTTTGGCTTAAAGTTCTTTGACTCTCAGTTCTGGCATAAAAAAAGATGACAGCAAAGCCTGAAGTTCGCAACATACCAGCTGGGATGAAGTGAAGCTGTTTGGCTTCAAATGTGTCTTGAAGGAAAAAAAAAGGCATTTTTATGAACATCCACAGAAGACAGCACTTGTGCTGAGCTCCATTATCACTAGATACTGTTTTATTCCTTTCTGATTGCTACGCATAGCGAAAATTATTGCTGTGTCCTGCCTGTGCTTATAATTTACCTTAATAGTAGCTGAGGACAATTTACTGGATAGTCTTAGTCCATAACCTCCAATGCTAGAGCTGCTGAAAAAATGATTGACAGAGGCTTGTTCTACTGAAGTTCCACACTCGTGCAGTGAAGGTGGAGACGTGACACCATCTACAGAAAGTGGTGCTGGATGGAGTGGCAGCCAGCGTGTCTCAATCGCTAAAAATTACGAGCTCTTGCAAGATAGTTACTTGTGCTAGGGAATTTATGTCATTTCCATCATGCTGGGAGTGAGTTTATGACAAGAAAAACAAGCTGAAATGGTTATTCTTGGTTTTTAAAGCAGATGTCCTATATAATCCAGAAGTGGAAGTCACTGTGGGAGGGAAGTAACAGGCTATGTATGCTTTTTACAGCAGCATCGAGCCGCTTCACTGAGGATGCAGTTATTTCTGAAGGCGAGGTTGGGCATGACATTTTACTTCTGATAGCTGCTGAAATGATGTCTGATACAGTCTGTCAGTCACTGCTTTAATTGACATGACTTTTTCAAAGATAGGAAAGAGCAGATAAAGAAATCTTTTATATTTGTAGTGTCTTGTGACAAAAATCCCTGGTTTGTGTGGCATGTTGGCAGGTACAGTGACTGTGGTCACCTCTAGGTCGCTGCCAGGGATTTGGTGCAGGGCAGCTGTTGAGTACATCGTGAAAGCCATTCCCCCAGCAGAGTGACTCACCAACCCAGAACTTCTGTAGAGCTCAGTTTAGCACGGTTTGGTGTCTTATAGCCTGATCAGTTATTTGACACTTTGTTTCAAGAAAATAACATTTTTTTCCCCCCTTATGTCTGTTCACAACTCTGAAGTTTGGGCCTTTTACTACACCATGGATCAGCTGGGGTATGTGAGAAATACTGCTTCTGCTCAAAGTGCCAAAGAGGGAATGAGCAAGCCTGTGACTCCCCAGAAGAACGCTTACGCGAGGCTTGTGCAGAAGCACCACAGTGGCCGATTTCGGTCCTATTTGAATCACATCGTGCAGAAGATGCAGCTGGAAGAGAGCAGCGCCAGTGACCCCAGCTCAGATCTGGACCCACCTCTGAAGAGAGTCCTGGTGAAGGATAGTCCAGCCAGGAATGGGTTGAATATGCACAGCTACTCCCCGGTCAGAACATCTCACCTTGAACAGCCCTTGCCTGGAGGATTTGAGAATGATAATGTCCAAACTGCTCTGAATAGATATCCTCATAAAAAAAAAGCCATCACTGGTCCAGAAGGAGACTTGAATCTGGAGGAAGACCATTACCTACGTTCACGTGGAGCTGCTTCTGATTTGTTAAATATGAGTGATGCCTTGGGTGGGAGAGTATCAAAGAGCCTGAGACATCGTCCATCTCTGCAGAAGTCTTCTGGTTCTGACGAAAAGGAGGAGGAGGACATGTGGAAGAAGAAACCTAAGAAACGAGGCAGATGTCCTGCCAGTACAGACACAGCAGCTGGACACTTGTTGACTGAACAGTTTAGTGAGGATGCTCTGGCAGTAAATGCCAGGAAAAACAGTCACTTGTCTCCTGGCCAAGTCCAAGGTGAGCTCACACTAATGACCTGTTTGGTCCATTTCTACAATTACTGTGGAATTGAATGTGATGTTTTAGCCATGAGTGAGTTAACATAAGCCAGTTCTGCTCTGTCCAAGTTAGTCAGCCCTTAGTGACTTGTGAGTGGCTTTGTCCTGACTTACAAGTTAGCTGCCTGGCATGTACGAATGGCTTCATGTGGAGTCAGCTTGGTGCTGACAGGACCTAATCCCCTGGCTTAAACTCTCTGAATGTGACTGTATTGCTTCCAGGATCACTCTAAGACTAGGAGAGTCTAATTTCTGTAGTGTAGAGTCCAAATTAACAAGACTGCTGGATCTGAGCTGGCTCAGAGTAGAATCATGCTTTTGTCTGCATTGCCTCTTTGGATCTCTAGTGCTGCCTTTGCAGTGTGTCCAGGTCCATCTGGTACTCGGGAGCTAAGATGCCTGTGTAATACCTAATTCCTGACACAAAGTGTTGACTCCAGTACATTTTGCTGCTAGTGACAGAGAGACCACATCTTGCAGCAGTGAAGTGAACGTGTCTCTTAAAATGTGATGTTCAAGACAAAAAGCCCACTTGGATAAATTAGCACCCCACCCCCACTCCCCAAACACAGCATCAACAAGTGAGAGAAGCCAGGCAATTTCAATTTGGGGTCTCAGTATTAAAGGGTTAAAACTTCCTTGAATGTTATTTATGGTGAAATACTCAAACAGCCTGATCTTATGAGCTGCTACTGGAGGAGCTCATAGATGTCACCGTATTAAGTTCTCTGTAACAAGCAGAAAAGATCCATTTCTCAGCTGGATAAGATGGGCCTGAGGCCTATCACAGCTCTTGAATTGGAAATCAAGTAAATGTTTAATTAAATCAATCTTATAAACCTATGCCCTATCACTTGAGTGGCAAGGAGTATGCTCGTTTCAAGGTTTGTGGTATTTTTGGGGCTGTGACAGTAGATCATGTGTGCAAGTTGGTAAACTTTCAGGAGTTCTTGCATGGCAGATAGGAGTTAGAGATTTAGCACAACCAGATTTTGGCTAAAACTTGTGGATGGGCTCGATGTTTTGGGAGAAAATGTTCTTTTTTGTATGCCTCTTTGTAATACTGTTTATTATGCTGGCCTATTAGAATGGACTTCGCTACTTTTTGCCCTTCAGCTTGTGCAGAGTAGGGAAAAGCAGTTATGGAGAGCCTAGAAGGTGTATGGTTTGTAGCCATGAAGATTATAGGAGCTACATGGATTTTAGTATAAAATGAAAATATCCTGGCTTTAAAAAGCAAGCACACACAGTTCCCTCCTACTCTAACTGAGAGCGAGATCGCGTTAACCTCTTGAAAACTAGATGCCTGTTTAGTGTAAAAACCTAGAGCAGAAAATGCTGGTCCTTGTATTTGACCTCCCAAGTAGAAAACTTACACTGTGGGAAAGGTTCTTGGCACCAATAAGCAATTAATTTTCCACCCTTCCTCTTCTGCCCTCTCTATGTCTCTCCAGCCACCTTGCTGCATAGCTGAGCGTGATTGCGCTCCAGAGCACTTACAGGGACATGAAAACGGTTTCTTGGGAAGAAAAGAAATGGGAAATAATGTGTCATCTGATTCAGAAAAAATGTTTTGTTTTTTTTTCTTCTCTTGTTCACTTTGAGTATATTTTAGCACTCTTCATAGAATCATAGAATGGTTTAGGTTGGAAGGGACCTCAAGGATCATCCAGCTCCAACCCCCCGCCATAGGCAGGGACACCTCTCACTAGAGCAGGCTGCTCAAGGCCTCATCCAGCCTGGCTTTAAACACCTCCAGGGAGGAAGCATCCACAACCTCCCTGGGCAACCTGTTCCAGCGTCTTACCACCCTCACTGTAAGGAACTTCCTTCTAACATCCAGTCGGAATCTCCCCTCTTCCAGCTTAAACCCATCCCCCCTCGTCCTAACATTACTAGACCGTGTAAAGAGTCCCTCCCCAGCTTTCCTGTAGGCTCCCTTCAGATACTGGAAAGCCACTCTAAGGTCTCCTCAAAGCCTTCTCTTCTCCAGGCTGAAGAGCCCCAACTCTCTCAGCCTGTCCTCATAGCAGAGCTGCTCCAGCCCTCTGATCATCTTCGTGGCTCTTGTTTAAGTGAAATGAAGATTTTACAGTGTGCAAGCACTTAGGTATAAGTACTTGCACATCACAGTACAAGATTATTATTTTCTCACTTCAAAGCTTGTCTTTCTCTCTTGATGCTGATATAAGTCATATTCTCTGCCTAGGCAGGTGTCTGGTTTGATCAGTTTAAATCGAGGCTTGTGAAAGTGATGGCAAGAATTGCTTCTGTCATAGCAGTGAGGCATATCATCTTTTCAGTAGTGACATTTCCTCACAAATGAACTCTGTTCAGGCAGCTGTAGGCTTTCCAAAAGGCTCTTTGAGCTAATCTTAAAGCCAAGCATCTCTCTTTATATTACTTCTTTTTATTGTCCTCTTCTTAACAGCCTTTCAGCTCAGGCTTAGCCATGATCAGGTTTGCAGTGACCTCAAAGCTGGCAGAACTGAAACTGAGCCTTTTGAGTGCCCCAGGGCAGGCTGTGGGTGCGTATCAAGGAACGGGTCCTCGTTAATGTCTTTCCAGCGCTGCAGCAGTTTCTGTGGCCTTGGGAGGAAGCAGAGTGGTTTGAGGAGCCCCTAGCACCTGTCACTGAGGCCTGGGATTCACAGTGATTATGTTGCTGTCCACAATAAGCACTGAGCATTGCCTGGTTTATTCTGTATTGTGAAGCCACAAGATAAGGTTTGGGGGTTAGAAATAATTTCATAGCTATTGTTTAGGAGGTTGACCATGGAAGTATCCTCTGGTGTTCCATATAGTAAATGCTTTTCTTAAGAACTGGAAACTTTGCATTTGAGAGAGCTGAGTGTGACCAGCACTCTGTCTGAAATGTGACATAGTTGTGGAACTGAACTGCAGGCTGGATTCACTCTGTGGTATCAGCACTCTTGGATTCAGGAAGACAAAGCTGCTTGTAGGTGCATTCCACAGATTGTTGCTTCTTTCTGTGCAGCTAAAACGTCTGCAAGGAGAATTACCATAAAGTTTTGTGTTCTGAAGTGTGTTCTCAGACACCAATAGGACAACAAAAGATCCTCAAGTGCCACCTTAAAATGTGATGAGTATAGTTTTTAATCTAATACAATTTTCCTGTTGTCATTTCCCCCTAAATCCCCAGCCCCTGAGGTTCTTTGGGTGCTAAAATTTGGTTTAAACTTCCCCAACAAAAGTGTTTCATGAAGTCCCTTGGGTTGTTTTCTGCTTTTGATCAAAGGCTTTAAAGGTTTTCCCACTTCAATCCAGAGTTAGTCATTAAAGTCTCTTTTCAGGCCGACTGATGTTTCTGTCATAAAAGGGGCTTAAAACCCCCTTTTCCTTGAGGACAGAAATATTGCCTCTTTATGTCTATTACATGGTAGTACTTGAGATTTGCATGGCTGCTAAGTGGAACTTAAATATCTATGATAAAGCAGTAGCTTTGTCAGTAAGTACTTTAGACCAGGCTGTGGGTTTTATTTGGGACAGCTACATTTCAGCTGAGTTTTGAGCACATGTACTTCTCAGCCTGTTTTTGAGGGAATGTTGCTGTTTGGCAGCATATTCCTGAGTCTGCTGGAACACCTGAAAACCAGACATCTGCAGAAGATAACTATCCTCCAAATGTGGGGTGCAGCATGGTCTTTGGGAAAATCATCTCCTGACCATGCTTGATTTCAGAGGATATTGGAAGCTAGGGTATCTGGGAGAGAGGTGGCTTTATTAATGCTGAAAGCTTGAGTGAGACAAGGTGCTTGTGAGGGCTAATTGCTATGGAATAGGTTCAGATTTTTCAGGACTGGAGGTACCATCTCAGTCTGTATCTGCAGACATCCTCTTTGGGAAGAACATTGCCATCAGCTTCAGAAAGTAGCCTCCTGAAGGTCCTCTCACTAAAAGCTTCATGAGTTTATGGTATGATGGAGGCATCTTGCCCATCTGTCAGGGTCAGCATGCCCCCTGAGTAGAAACAGACAATTTCTGGGTAACAGCAAGCCTCATTTGAAATGGTGTAAAATTTCCATGGCCTTTTCTGATTTATTATCTGTCTGACACTTGGCATTGCTTTGCCCAGCCTGTGGTACTTAACCAACTTGGGTGGCTTCCATGGAGGAGTGTTGCTGGCAAGCAGACTGATGCTTAGCATCACAGCTTTAAAAACAATTGGTTTTGGATGGTGGTGCTGTGTTTGTGGCTGCATCCCTGACATTAAAAAGGTTCAGGATAGGTAAAGGAAATATCCTGGAATGGCTTTCCTGCAGATGTGATGGGTGCAGTTGCTCAAGAAATGTCAGCTTTAACAAGATGGCAAAATCTTAAGGGTTTTGGCTTTCCATGGTCCTGTAGTAAATACCTTTGTTTTTTTTCAGGGGGGATGGGGAACAACTTTGGAGGAAAAAACACAGCTTCTGCTTTTCTCTAAAAAATAAAGAATTGAAGGTTATGTTACTTGTTAGTGGTGTGTCTTCCAGTTCTTGTGTGGTGAAATTCAGTACTTAAGAATGCTGTTATCTCCTCATCTGGCACCAGCAGATACAAGCCAGCAATCTACCCAAGGCCACAGAATCAACTCAGTAAATGGAGAATGCTGGTTGCTGTAGAAGTCTTAAAGTAGCTAATCTTGCCAGGTCCAATGTGATGCTCCTTAGATGACGTTAATCATAGTAATAAGATACTGGAGAGGAGAGAAAACTGGATTTACTGTATGGCCCCGTCAGAGACACTCATGGAAAATAGGATGCTCCTTTTTCTAATGGTTTAGCAACATCATCACAAACATAAATTTCTCTCTTGCTCTTGACAGAAAAAAATGTTGCATTCCGGAATCTTGTGCAACTAATGTTTTTGGCTAACATCAGCTATAGCATGTGAGTTAATATCTGATGCATCCTCTCCTGGGAAGATGAGATCCTGCCTTACAGGCACTGTGGGGTTTGTGTGTGATCTAATGACTCTCCTCCGTGCCCTTTGCCGGAGTTCTGAGCACACTGTGCTACAGCTGCATTGAGTTCTGCAGCAGGAGGCCTTGCATTTGGCAGCAAAGCTTTCATCTCCATGAAGGAGCTTTCTTCACCTTCTACTGCTCATGTAGTAATGTCCATCAGTGGAAACACTTGTTGTTCACCTGCTGATTTTTTTCTTCTCTTTAGCCTCCAATATGTAGCTCAGGTGATTGTGCCTGTCACTTTGGTCTTAGGAAAATACGTTAGTACAAGAATTGAATTGATTTTTAGTTAATTTTTTTTGTTTACTTGTTGTCACTTTAGTCAGCAAAGGTCTTGTTGAGCTCCCTCAGTGTCAGTTATGAGATCAGGAGTTTGATGAAGGTGCAAGTATGGATGCTAGCACCTTGGCAGAACAGTCACAGGACACGTTTGCTGTTTGAAAGCTGTTTAACTGAGCTAATTAAACGCAACAGTAAATTGAGAATTGTTACCAACAGGTGTGTCTGATTCCTGCAGCGTCATGATCTGACCCTCTGCTGTTTAATGCTTCTGTCAGTTATCAGGAAGAAAACATACAAGTAGGATTGAAATTTTTTTGGATGACTTGGAGACCACAGGGAGTATTGAATAATGGGGGTGGTTACTGGCAGCCATCCGGATCCACTTGGTGGACAAAACAAAGTCTATTTATTGGGCCAGTGTAGAACCATGTTAGCAGTGCAAGGAACCCAGTGTGGGAAGCAACAGCTTGGAAAAAAGTTTTGAGCTTTTGATGGATTAATCAGCTGAACATCCCCCATCCTGTGAAATGTGGCCAAAAGGGTAATGTATGAGCATGGGAATTGGAAGATGGAGTATGGACTGCATGTGTCTTTGGCACAGCAGCAGAAACCGCCTCTGGAGCGTTGTATCCTGTGGTGATGCCCTCTGTTTGGGACGGATGGTGATGAATTGATGAATACTCAGAGGACGACCACAAGAAAGATTAAAATGCTGGGCTCATGAGTGAATGATTTGAGGAACCCTGCTTTACTTATCCAAGAGATGCTGGGGAGGCAGGGGGGGGAAAGGGAGCTTTCAGTAAATTGCCTACATGGAGAACAGATGTTCAATAATAGGCTACTCAGTGGAGCAGATTATGATATAACACATTTGAGGCTAAACAAATCCAGGCCTGAAATGCAGCATGGTTTAGCAGTGAGCGCGAATGACCACTGGAACGCTTCTACCAAGGCTTGTGGTGTGTAGGCTGTCACGGGCACATTTAAAAGCCCTGAATAACAAATTCTACCCCTGAAACAGGCTGTAGTTCAAACAGGAGTTAATCTGAAAAAGCCCTCTGTCCTCTGCTATCCATGAGTCTTTGTGGTTCAGATAATCTCTCAAGTGTCTTCATCACCATTGAGTCCTCGGGTAGGTAGGACAGATGCTTTGCATCTGGCTTCAGTGGCTACCTGCAGCTCCTCTCCGGGCTATGATTGCTGCTTTGCTCTTCTGCCTCTCCTGTCCTATGTGCTGGTGCCCATCTCTTGCTCTCCCACCCCAGGCTCCCCCCTCCTAACTAGCTCCATGATACGCTGTGGTCTGCATGTCCCTCACTCCCTCTTGTGGGGAAATTCGAGCTATGGAGAGTTGATACTTGGATGGTGCAAGGCGGAGAACAAAATGTTGGGATCTATTGCATAAAAGAATGTCTTCTGTGACAACCCCAAAAGCTTTGAGGATGCTGAAAGAAATTGTTGACACTGGTAGCTGCAGCCCACACAGATGTATGGGGCAAGTCATTCCTTGGAGAATATATCAGGCTTTCTACAGATATAAGCCAGCACCAATGGGGCATTTTTGCTCAGTTTCTGTGTTTTTAGGCATTTTCCCCCTCACAGTGCACAGGGTTGTGAATTGGGTACCTGTTCCACTGACTGAGCAGCATGGGGAACAATCTCTCAGTAAACTGCCTTATTCTGCAGCACATTGGGTAACTTCTGGATATGTGTGAATCTAAAAGCAGTTTGTTTCTTCAGCTGTTATTGTCTTCTAGTGAATAGCACCTCCCATCAGGTATTTTGTCTTTGCAAGCCTTTTGACTTCCTCTGATCTTTGAGCAACTTGCTTCTTCCAAACTGCTCAAGTCCAGAGTAATCAAAGAGAGAAATTTCACAATAGTATGTTTCTAGAGTGAAAGTCTTGAAGAAGTCTTTTTGCAGTGTACTTGCTGGATAAAGCAAAGAGCAAAAGGTTTTGTGGAATTTTCTTTGGGAGGATGGAAGGATGAAAGGGCAGTGGAAGCAGCTCTGACCCACATCCTGAGGCAGGAGTGGAAGCCTTGAGGAGTGCAATCATCAGGCGGAGTAGGTAGTTAGGAGGTCACAAGCAGGGTGGAGCAGGTTCACAGAGAGTCCTGAAAACCAGAAGAGCTGTTTCCCCTCCCTGACAACACCACTGTGCTGCTGCGCGCAGCTGGAGCACAGTAACTATTTTGATAAACTTTTAGTCTATTGCTACTAAATGAGCTTCGTCACCAACCCTCAGTTCAGAGCCTGGAATGGTATCTTTGGCTCTTGCACTCATGTAGTATTCATACAACACAAACCCTGCTGAGGAATTGAATAAAACTGCAATTACTGCCTGAGTTACTGAAGTCAAAATCCTGCAAGCATCGGGATGCTTGGAGGTGTTTTGGAAGAGGAAGTGTGGTGTCGTGGGCACGTGATCTTGGCTTGGTCAGAAGCAGCTTCCCCAGCAGAAAGAAATCATTGTGCTTTTTTGAAAATGTCAGCTAGTCAAAGCACAGGCACTTGCTGAAAGCCAAAGTCAGCAAGAATGTTTTTGTTTTCCCCAGTGCCATATTGAAATCTAGGGGCGTGCAGCACAGGAGTTTTAAAGCTTCGAGCAGAGGAGCAGTGACAACAGGCTTCTCCCCAAGCAGGTACTTCCAACCTCATTTTCATGCTGAGTATCCGTGGATATGCTACTTCACTTTCTTGTTATCTTTGTTCCTTCATAGGAGCATTTCTTCCTCAGTAGCTCATTGTAAGAATGCTGAACGTCTAAATCTTTTACAACCAGCTACAGTGAGATGGTCACCTCTAAAAGCAGCTTATGGCCCTATGAACTCACTCACAAACCACGACAGCCTCTGTTTCCCTATCTGGGAATCACTGGCTCCCTTCCTGCAGCCGGCTTGTCCCCTGTCTGGCAAAGTTTCCTTTTGTGCTTTTTGTTCCTAGGCTGTTCAGCTCTTCTGTCCAGGTTTTGGCAGACTGTCTGCCAAAATTGTTTACAGGATCACTTTCTCCAAAGGGGCAGGGTGAGAGAGCTCTCTAGATACATTCATTGGTATGTGCATGGCTCACAGCCAGTCTGGTCTGTCCTGGTGCGTGAACACAGTCATGCTGGTAGACAAGCTACTGGCTGGCACGGGCAGAGCTGTTGTTATGTTTTAGAGTTGCTGGTAACCAGTTGAGCGGTTGCTGGAGGGACTGGTTACTTTGATCACTCCTGAAATCCCATTTAGGAGCTGTGTGGAGGGGTCTTCAGCTGTAAGCACTGTCTTTTCATTTTGATTTGTCTTGATGGAAAGTCACAGCTCAGATTTCCACTGTGGCTGGATACTATTGGCCCATCATAATGGGTCAATTCACAGAAACTGGTGGGCATGGGAGCTACTTCTGGCAGCTGGATCTTAATGCAACATCCTCTCAGTTTGGGATATTTGCATAGAATTTACATTTTGGCTGAGTCTGTGCATGTAAATGTAGGTCTGCATTGTTTCTCTTCTTTGAATGACTGTTTAATTAACTTTATATTTAATTATGCAGTCTGCCATCTGCCTAAATCCATACAGTGCTGTCATATCTCCACCCTTTTCCACTTCTAAGGTACTCCCTTCACTGGAAGTTACCTGTACATTTCAATTGTTAAGATTATTTCAAGTAATTTTTGCTCTTGGCTGTTTTTGAGGAGGACTTGCAGCAATATTGCAGGAACTCCCTTTAGCTGTGAGCACAGGAGTGTGCTGTAGAACCTCTAGTTATGCTTCTTTGAGTTTGTTTCATCAGAGAAGAAGGATTTTTAAATTGTGGGTGGTTGGTTGGTTGTTTTTTAATTTGCCCATATTAAGGAGAATGTGCACTCAGACTTTCTCTTAGACCCCAAACTGAGCATCTGAAATACTGCCTACCAGAGTTTTATCTCCTGGAAGTCTCTGCTGCAATGAAATCTCACTGCACTGATAACATATCTCCAAAGTCTTGCCTTTCCACTCCTACGTCCCTAATGAATTCTTTCCCATGACATCCTCATTTGTCTCTATTGCTTTGTCTTTAATCTTGAGCCATCTACTTTACAGTATCTCAAAGCAAAGAGGTTAAAATAAAATGTATGCAGGTGGTTCTGTTCCAAGGCTATCAGGGAACTCTGAACTCATTTAATTCATGTTGAGTGCAGCGCTGAAGCCCGGCTGTTCCTAGCACAGGCTGGAGCAGAGCTGAGCTCACGAGGCGCGTGGTGGATGGGATTTGGTCCTGTTTGTGTTACTGAGGCTCTCAGCACAGAATTTTGCTTGAGATACCTTCCAAGGAGCGTCTTTTCCTGGTATAAAGATCTTTCTCCCTAAGGAGCTATACCAACAGCTGTCTTTGTTTTTCCTTTAGAAACAAAATTAGGACCAAAAAAGCACTCGGCTGTTACCATTAGCGGCACATTTAATCTCTTCAATCTGCAAAATATGTTGCAAAACATAAATAGCTGGTTATTACCCCTGGCCTGTCTATGGCCAGTGTTTTTTGTTGACATAACTCAGATTTGAGATCACTTCAGTGGCGTTTGTTGGGTTTTGCCTGTTGTTTTTGCCTGTGTGTGGTAATTTGATCCTGGGTATTGTAGTCGTCATTTAAATGTTGGGAGTTTTGGAGTTAGTCTTGGTATCACTAATCTTTGACCCCTCTTCCAGTTTAAACCCATTACCCTTCCAGTCCTGCTGTACTTCATATTGTCTCTAATGTGCAAGAAGTTTCTTCTGAGTAACAAAGGACTTAAGTATTTCAGCAAGTCATCTTAATGGACACACAAGCCATAANTATCTCATCAAAACCTGATTCCAGGCAAAACTGACAGGCTCTTTCCTGAAAGATTCCAGTCCAATGTTAAAGGAACAAAGAGAGGAAACAAATCACAATCTGAAAAAATATGAAATTTGCTGTACAGCCTGAGAGNTAAAGAACTTCCTTCTAACATCCAATCTAAATCTCCCCTCTTCCAGTTTAAACCCATTACCCTTCCAGTCCTGCTGTACTTCATATTGTCTCTAATGTGCAAGAAGTTTCTTCTGAGTAACAAAGGACTTAAGTATTTCAGCAAGTCATCTTAATGGACACACAAGCCATAAAAACAGATAATGAAAAGCATCAGAACTAGCAGATTTTCATGGAGGGACAGTTAGTCAGCTCTAGAGAGTGAGCTACATCCCTGGAAGTGTTGTTAAAAAGAGTCTGGATGTGGCGCTTGGTGCCACAGTTTAGTTGATTAGATGGTGTTGGGTAATAGGTTGGACTTGATGATCTCGAAGGTCTTTTCCAACCTGATTAATTCTGTGATTCTGTGGTCATCATGGCCTATGCTGGATGTCACTGGTGCATTAGAAATCCAAAACAATCTTACAAACTTGTTTTGGCTTCTAACGTTTGAAAAGGAATTATTTTAGAGGTTTCTTTGAGCAGCAGAACACATCACATAGCATTTCAATTGCCTGTTGAAGCATATGAAAGGGGAAGAAGTGGAGATCCTTGCAAAGCCACTCTGGTGTTAATGCAGCTTGTCCTGGCAAAGATTGCTTTTGCTGGTAGAGTTTATTTGACTTTGGAGAAGGAAACAAATAGTGGCCTGGTACAACAGTGGCAACACAAGGTCTGTGCCTGTCCAGACCTACCAGCCAGTAACTGTGGACCCCTAGCTCACTGAACCTTGCACAGTTAGATTCACAGAAGTTCAGGGGCTGTGTAGGATTTAGGATTTTTTTTGGGTTCCCAGATGTCTTTCCAAAACAAGGCAGAGTTTCCATCAGCTGAACTCTTGTATTGAAGATGTTAACACACCCTGTTACACATCAGCATCCATAGTGGCTCATAAAGTTGCACATAGGACTTCCTGGCAGGTTGCAGAGAGTATTCATTTGCTAAAAGAACAAATTTCATGGTTTCTAAAGTTCACTTTGCCAAGTCTGCCAGGAGCCAAGAGCTAACTTGAACTTGTGGATCTGTGATGTGATGCTTTGGGCTGCCACATAGTTGGACTAATTCATGAAGTCTCGAGTAAGGATGAGAAGGAACATTCTTTATTTAGCTTTCTTACCATGCCTAACCTAGTCTGACTTAAATGGGAGTGTAGAGCTAAGCAGAGGCTGACTTCAGAGTAGTTTTCATTGCTTTTAGTTGGTTAATTCCTGCTTTTGGAGGTAGGGCAGTATTGTGTGACCCTTCATTTGGTAGCTGCTGTGCCTTCTGGCTCATATATGTATCTTAGCAATGTTGCTAAGTGCATAGCTGGATTGTCTTGGAACCTCTTGGAAGGTTTAGAAGGAAATTGGTTTAAATCATTGAAGTGTGTCAGCAGTGATGTGAAATAGTGTAGAGATATGGACATGCAGAAATACTCAGTAATTGTGTGTTGAGAGTGTTTTGTTATCTGATAGCAGATTGTTCTATTGCACGGTATCAGTTCTGGCCACATGCTTCTGGTTCTTCTCATGCTGACTGTAGAGCGAGAGCGTTTGAAAGATTCCTCTGCATATAGAGGAGATGATCTAATGCAGGGAAGCAATGGAAAATCCTCTTGCCAATAGTAGATTTGGTGGAGGTGTTGATGCTCAGTCATGGGCTGATAAAGGTAAGCGGTAGATGGAAGTATTTAATGTTGGAAATATTTGTAACTATGTTGTTCCACCCAATGCTTTCAACATAATTCCTTCTTTTCAAGTGTAGAAGTAACCATTGTCAGTGGAATGAGATCCTGAACTTGTAGATATGGTGCCAGCACAGTGGTGAGGCTCTCGCAGTGCTGATCAGCTCATAAAGCAGGGTTAAAGTCAAATAACATAGATGATAAGAAAGCTAAAAGTTCAGTTAGAGGTTAACCATGTGCTGGGCTGCATCAAGAGAAGTGTGGCCAGCAGGGCAAAGGAGGTGATTCTCCCCCTTTACTCTGCTCTCATCAGACCCCACCTGGAGTACTGTGTGCAGTTCTGGAGCCCCCAGCACAAGACATGGAACTGCTGGAGAGAGTCCAGAGGAGAGCCACAAAGGTGATCAGAGGGCTGCAGCAGCTCTGCTATGAGGACAGGCTGAGAGAGTTGGGGCTCATCAGCCTGGAGAAGAGAAGGCTTCAAGGAGACCTTATAGTGGCTTTCCAGTATCTGAAGGGAGCCTACAGGAAGGCTGGGGAGGGACTATTTACAAGGTCTAGTAATGTCAGGACAAGGGGGAATGGGTTTAAACTGGAAGAGGGGAGATTTAGACTGGATGTTAGAAGGAAGTTCTTTACAGTGAGGGTGGTAAGACACTGGAACAGGTTGCCCAGGGAGGTTGTGGATGCTTCCTCCCTGGAGGCGTTTAAGGCCAGGCTGGATGAGGCCTTGAGCAGCCTGCTCTAGTGGGAGGTGTCCCTGCCTATGGCAGGGGGTTGGAGCTGGATGATCCTTGAGGTCCCTTCCAAACTAAACTATTCTATGATTAAAATGCCTAGTGGCAAGGTAGATGCCCATTGATAGGAAAGGGGAGAGCCATATCAAGATGGTGGAGTTGCCATCCCTGGAAGTGTTCAAGAAGTGTGTAGATGTAGCGCTTCAGGATATAGTTTAGTGGAAGCTGGATTACGACTGGACTCGATTTGCTTAAAGTTCTTTTCCAACCTGAATGATTCTGCATTTCTGAGATGTCCATATCTTGGAATTCACTTAGATCACTCAAGTAAAACTAGCTCTTGCTGGGTCCTGGTTGGGAAATGTCCAAGCCATTATGAATGTGCTGCGGAAAATACAGCGAGGATCACTTCTCTTCTGTGCTGGTAGTAATCAGGTGTTCGTGGGCAGTCAGAAACATTTCAGGTTTGGTAAATAAAATTGAGGATCTTTTTTCTTGTGTAAAGCAATATGCAAATTTGAATATGAAATTAAAGACTTTCTGGCCTTCATGAGTTTCTGGCCTTTCAAGACTTTGTGTTTAGCTGAACATTTTAGGTGATTTAGTTGACCATCTTGTTGATCAACTGACGAATAGATGTAAATTTAATTAAATGCAGTACTTTTAAAAACCTAAACTATAGAGTGATATTGTATAAATTATGTCAAAGGAAGCTGATTTAAAACATCTAACCTCCTCTCTTACTGTAAGCCAGATCAATTTTTCTGGGAAGCTGCCTGCCTGCATTTTGTTTTCTTGAAAATAAGAGAAGATTAATTGGTGCTTAGGCTTAAAGACCAAAACGTGCTGTTGCATGATGTCGGGGTGCTTGTGACAGAGATGAAGTGTGATGGTTTGGATTCTAGATGTACTTCCAGTGCTGTTCTTCCATCAGGGCTCAAACAGCTGCTGCTGCTGCCAGCACACCCAGACTGGGCGCCTGCATTGAGGCCAGCGCCCAGCTCCATCCTTCCTGCCCCTTTTCCTGACGCCCATGCTGGGAATAACACAGACTGTGGCCCACGAATGCCACTCATTTTTCTTTTCCCATCTGCCTGGCTGTGGAGGTGGGGGTTGTGTGTTGCTGTTTGAATGGATTGCTTGCTCTGTATGTGAAATTGCTGGTCCAGTTTAGCTGTCCTTCGGTCATCTTTGTAGGAAGCCTCCTTGCCTGATACAGCTCATGGGGTTGTTTCAACCCAAGTCTCCCTCCAGAGGGCTTCAAGTAGTGAACAGTCAACCTTTCCTCAGATTGTTACTTCTCTGTTATTTCCCATTGGAAATGGCAGGACACTTAGAAATCTCAGGAGAGCAACTCTACAGTCTCTGCGCAGCCAGCTGAGCATACCCACACGTTGCATGCACTGTGTGCTGTGACTGCTTGGTTCTCACACTGAAATTGTTCTGTGTCCAAGCTTGAGTGATTCTGCACATGTAAACACGTTTGGTCCAATTGTGGTTGCTTTAAGCCTTCTGTGAGGATGTACTATAAACCAACCTCAGCTCTTAGACACTGCAGTTCAGTGTCCCTTCTACTGAAGTTTTTCATTATTATTTGTTCACTTCATAATTTATTTAGTTATTGATTAGTTAATACAAAAAATATGTTACTACTTTATGCAACATCTTACCCTACAAGATTTTGTTATGTTTTACAACACCACAGGAAAAACAAAGACTTCTGACACACCTTGTGCTGGAATGGAGTTGAAGTCAGTCTGTGATAAGAATTATTTCAAATAGCCTCAATATATCCTATGCTGTCTATAGAGTAGTCGAGTTACAGTTTGCTTTGTGGAATGGTGTCATGTTTGTCCATCAGAATATTAATGCTGGGTAGCAAGACAGCAAACAAGCCCATAGTGAGAAATATTTCTAGTTTCAAGTTTTAGGGGACAGATGCATTACAGAAACAAATACTGAATCTGGCTGAAACAGACTGAAAGCTGTAGTAAGGGTTGCTTTCTTCTAAAAGAAATACAAGAAATTACAGTCAGGTAGAGTTGGATGTGTTCCTGTTGAATGCTAGTTGTGACAGTTGTCTGTGGCTTTGTGACAGGGGTGGTTTTGTTTAGCCACGAATGTCACAACCAAAGGGGTCANATTACCCCTTGTCCTGTCATTACAAGACATCTCCCCAGTTGATTGGCTTGCCAATACTCCCTCCCCAGCCTTCCTGTAGGCCCCCTTCAAGTGGCTGTGTGCAAACTGGCTTGCAAGACAGCCATATCAATACAGACTTTGCTCATTCCAGTAAGTTTTTTTACATGGAGTTTGTGTCTGAGGGTGAGTGGGTGAAAAATCCCACTGGAGAGCAAGCCAAAGGCTTAAGTGTTGGAAAAGTGCCTCTCTGTGTGTCTTTTCAGCATCAGAAGGTGCTTCTTCACCCTTTGCTGTTGATGTGCATTATTTTTGGCTGTAGGGACCCTAAATTTTCTGGACTAATGGGGCTGCTGGGGCAGCTCTGCTCTGCAGTGCTAATTTTGGCTCTCCACTCTCTTCCAACTCACTGAACGTTTTAATTTTCCACTTTATTTTTTTTAGCTTCATTTTAATTACACATTAAGGTTTAGCCTCCTTTTTTTTTTCCAACTTCTTCAGTTCATAGTAGTATTTTCTATGACTTGCTGCCATAGAAATGGGAGCTTTAGAAGACCTTAGAAGCTTGTGTAATCCATTTCACAATCTTAAGGAAAAAACTGCTCTTCTTAGACCAACTCTGACACATGTCTCACCTACTTTTAAGTACCTCCAACGAAGCAGACTGTGTGACCTCTCTGAGAGATCAGTCTAGTGCCTTGCTTTTTGAATAGTGTTCCTAAGGTCTTGCCTGTTGCAGTTTAAGTCTCATTCTGTCACCAGATTGTCTCTGAAAAACCCTATCCAGAGCAGACCACGTTGCCAATTCAGAAGCTGTTCTGCTCAAATCTCTCTAGTCCATGCTTTTACTTTCGGTGTCTTGCTTTTGAACTTCATATTGTGACTCTTAGGTCATTTGCATATCAGCTAATGTCAGTTCCATCTCATCATGTGGTCCATACAGGTAGTATTGCCTTATTTGCATCAATTGAAGCCTAAGTTAGTGACTACACTCTTGTTGTAGTACAGCTGCAACCTCCCTTGGACAGTCTCCTCCCTGAAAGTATGTGCAGAGTGTGAAAAGCTTGATTATGTAGAAAGAGCCCAAGCTATGGTGCCCTTATCCTTATTGTCACCAAACACAGAGGCCTCTTCATTTCAGAGTCGTGTTTGGAGACTGCTGTTTAATCTCTTCCTGGATGGGTTGAGCTGGCACCTCGAGTTGTCCCTTGACCTGTCTTAGTGGCTTCACTCCTGATTTGGGAAGATTTCTCTTTCCCTCCCTTTCTCCTTCCTTCACTCCCTCCTCCTCCTGCTGATTTGCCTATTACTATATATGGAAGTTGCTTTTTATCTATGTCTGGGTAAAGTAGCAGTTTTGTCTTATTGTGCCATATTTTTACTGGTCTCTGCTCAAGTGCAGCTCTTTAAACAATATTTTTTTCCTTGCTACTTCAGTTTAATTCTGTGAAGCAAACTGCAATTTTGTTTGTGAAGGATACCATACATAAAAAAATTTGCCTTGTAACTTGGATAGCCCCCATAGCAAGTAAGTTGGCATTGCAGAGTTTTTCTGACTTGCAGGTACAAGCTTGTACCCAGGGAGCATAGCCAGGAGGGGCTGGAAGGCAAAGCTGTGATGACATGCTCAGTCTCCAGGTGGAGGGCCAAGAGGGCAGCTGCGCGGCGCTGGGTTGCATTCCAATGTGCTGATCCGTGGAACAGCATTGGCATACGCTTTGGAAGCTGCTGCTTACTTGCCTGGCTGTTGGGAAGGGGCTGAGGTGATGGCAGGGAAGGAAGGGGTGAGTCTTTGCAGAGTATTTTCATACGATCGTGGCCTGTTCTGAGCAAGCTACGCATTTGGAGCCGTGGCATTTTTTTGTGGCAGTGTTGTGTACCATACTCTGCCTCTGGTAGCTTGGAAATGGATTATTCCAGAGTGGGTTGTTCCCCACCCCTTGTGATTCCTGAGCCACTTAATTAAGTTGTAGGGAAGTTGTATTTTCTCACTACTTGGGGGCTTAATGGGGTGGAGGCTTTGGAAGCAGTTTAACAATTACACATTTTATGTGCTCTAATGAATTTCCCAGGATTTTGGAAGGGTTGGATTCAATTTTTAGTATCGTAATTTCCAGAGCTTTATTTATGCTAAAATAAGTTAGTGGTGGATTAAAAGACTCGAAGAGCCAATAGATTGAAAATGAACTAATGAATGTATCTTTTGGATCAAGGGCTTGACTCACACTTGTGACTCTTACTGAAGTACTGCTGACCATGATTCTCATCAGGCCCATGAGCTGGTAATGAGCTTCCTCTTCTGTTATTTCAAACTTGTGTTTGATTTCAGGTGCAGAAAAGAGAGGATTTGCAAGGACCAGGAACAGCTCTGAATCTGCAAGAACTCCCCACAACTTCGATAGGAAGAGGCAACTCTCTGAATCACAGACAGAAACAATGAACACTTCAGACAGCAGAATAAATCCTAGACAACTGGGAACTCCCAGAGGTATTAAAGCAGAGTGCATGCAGGCTTCAGGAATAAGCTGCCTTGGAGCATATGCTCAGCGCTATTAAAAGATGGGCCAGGATGAATGCTCTTAACTCCAGAATGAGCTGTAAAAGACTGTTGATTCTTTGTAGAATATGCTTATTCTGAGCTTTTTGGTGCTCCCAAGTTGGGTGCCAGTGTTTCTAAGCAAGCTATTCTCTGAAGTTTGACTTTGGAAACAAAGCCTCTGTACAGCTGCTGTTAAGATACATGGACAAGTTTGGTGGGCAAGATAACACTTGTGAATTTTTGTTTGCAGGAGGATCCTATGCTGCTGTCTCAACATCAGGTGATAGAAAGAATCTAAATAAACCAAATCGAGGGAGGAAGAAGAGTGTATTTGAAGCCTACATGTCAAAAGAAGATGTTTCAGCAGGACTGAAAAGGGGAGAGCTCATTCAGGTGCTTAGAACTTCAGCGTCTGTACTCTTGGGATGAGCCTGTGGAAATCGCAGGCAGCTGTTGGAAATCAGTGTCAGTTGGTTACATGACAGGGTTTTGATGTACCACTTGTAGATGCTAGAGGAACATTATTTTTTTTTTTTCTCCTTTCTCAGAATGCCCTGGAAATGGAATGAAGCCTTCTATGCTCAGTTGAAGTATAGCTTTTCTATTTGATTTGAGTGTTCTGTAAAATTGCTGATGCATGCTCGTGATGAATTGCAGAGTTCAGGGTGGATGGTCTGCTAGCCATGGCAGTGGTTATTGTGGAGGCTCTTGCTTTTACTAATGATACTCAATACCACAGCAGGTGCTGGCAACCTCTGTCTTTGTAGATGTGAGTCAAAACAAACCGAGTGCCCTCAGCAAGATACTTCTTGCTGAAATTACTCACAAACATGTTAATTAGTCCACAGCAATGAGGTGTAGATACCTCTGCTTTTAGATCTACTCTTCTTATTTTTTTTTTTTTCAATCTAAAGTAATTTCCTAGAAGTCTCCCTCCCACAAAACAAAAAAAAGAAGAATGATGGTGCAGGAGAGTGATGGTGCAGGTAATGTTGTGGTCCCTGGGACCTCACAGGGCTGTGCCTGCCAGGGTATTGCCATAACTTGTAAGCTATGATGCAGCTGGTTCAATTGGTATCAAATGGCCAGGCAGTGCTACCAAACCCTTTATTTGCTTCCATAATTTTCTTTGCACTACTGTAGGGCCACAGGGCTGACCCCAGCCACTGGTGACAGTGTGTGGCTTGCAGTATAAGGCACTGATAGTAAATGGCACTGAAGAGCCTATCCATATGCAGAAAATTATTTGCCTGTGTATATATGGTTATTTGCCTCGAACAGATGGCAATAAGCATGTTCATTTTACAGATTCTAAAGATCAAAGATCAGACTTTCTGTTTCTGTTTGGAGCAGAAAAGCTGCAGCCATAGTGAGGCAGCAGTTCTTTTCTGAATGTCTATCTACATGTGAGGGTGGGCCAGCTGTGTGTGTGGGTATCTGTATCTCAGAAGGGGTTTTGCATGAGGGCAGGTGGAGCTGAGTTGCACTGAGGAGTGGATGGGTAGAATCCTCAAACAGTGTTGCAGTACAGTCCTCAGTATGGTGTAATGTTCTTTAGGCCATGCCTGGAATCCCAGTAAGACCACATTGGCTGGGGGGAAAAAAAGGCAGGAAGAAATCAATGAGTGCCTCATACTGAGGCATTGCTTACCCAAACACATGTTGGTGCATTGTCATTTAATTAGTGTTGTAATGCTAGTGAGGCTGTGATCCTTTCATCAATACATTGCAGTTGCGAATGGCATCACTTCATTTTTTGTCTGATTTCTTGTTATAATTCTGTAGTGATTGTTGTATAACAGTATAATGGCATAATTTCTGGAGATATGGTGAGGATTCTACATATAAGATTCCATCCTAAAGACCCATCACAGAAGTGTAGAATGTCTTGGGTTGAAAGGAACCTTACAGATCATCTAGTTCCAACCCACTTGCCATGGGCAGGGAACACCTTCCACTTGACCAGGTTTTTCTAAGCCACATTCAGCCTGGCCTTAAACACTCTTAGGTACAGGGCATCCACAAGCTCTCTCAGCAACCCATTTCAGTGCCTCACGACCCTCACAGTGGAGAGATCTGATGAGCTCTTAGCTTTCAGAAAAACGACTATGCAGCTGATGATCAGAGTGGTCTACTGAGTTACCCAGACCTTAGGCCAGTGCCTTTTTAAAGAATGTTGTAAATGTCCACAATAGAAAGCAAATGGTGAGGGGAGAAGTGGAGTGGAGCCTCAAACTGTAGCTTCCCCCCATGGCTGCCATGACATATGGCAGCAACTAGAGCTTGACTACCTCAGGAGTAGTTTCTGGCACCTAGTTTTGGTAACACAGCCCGATAGCATCAAGTGCAACATGCATAGGCTGCCTATGAGATCGAGTGCAGGTGCAGATGAGGCATATCAGGCTATGAGTACTACCTGAAATGCCATTGAAATGCTGAGTCCCCAGGGACTTGTGATTGCATGCTCTCTGGCAAAAGAATCCTTAATTCTTGTAAGTGTGTAGTGTCTCCTTCAGGTCATGTGCTGCGTAACTGGAAGAGTCATGTGTGCTCTCCTAGGATGTGTCTCAGTGTTTTAATCCATTTCCACATCCTGGGGAAATGTTTGAGGCTGTAGAAGGTGGAATTAATCATTTAGACCTGAGTGTCACATCATGGGTGTCCCAATTCGGTGTCGCTCATCTGCAGCTTTCATCCTTATGATCTGATTAAGGCCATTCATCATTGTAGTCTAAACCACGATTCTGAAAGCAACTTCAGAGGATGGACAAATATTTAGTTTTGTTCTGTACCACGGAAAGAGACACAGTGAACAAATACCTGTTGCATCAATCTGCAAAAGCAGGGCATTGATCTGGCATGGTAAAAAAGCTCCACAGGAGCCTGTGGAAAAGAGCAAACTTATTGCATGTTAACCTGCAAAAATGCTCCACAGAAGCCTGTGGAAAAGAACAAACCTATGGCATGTTATCCTACAAAAATGCTCCACAGGAACCTGTGGAAAAGAGCAAATCTATTGCTCTGTGTCTGGTGGTCTTGAGCAAACCTGAGTGCTCAGGCAGAGCATGATGCTCTGAGCAGGGGCTTCCCCCTAGAGCATTCTAGAACCGTGGGATCTGCATATAATTGTGTGGCAACTTGAGAGATCTGCTAGGGAAAAAAGACACTGCCATGAGGATGTGTCTGGATTGTGTCAGTGCAGCTATGCAACTAAGTGCTCCTGAAAGCTCAACTGAAGGGAAGCCATTGACAGATGGGAGGATGACTCGGATAAAAGATCAGTGCCGTGAAGATGAGGCAGTCCTAGATCAGGAAGAAGAGAAGTGTTATCTTTATGAGTGCTGATGTCTGTCAATAGCACAGTCCTATAATAAAGTCCTAATGGCTTTGTTACTGTATCTGATGTAACTCAGCTTTTGATAAGCAGCATGGAGAATTGTGCCCTGCGGGATTCCTGGACTCATTTAATCGTGTGACATGTGCAGAAGTGTCCTTCCACAAGAAAGGGGATCAGAGCTCAGGCACTTAGGAGTGCACAGACTTCCCACTTGCCCTTTTGTAAAGCTGCCTGCAGTGAGCAAGCACCAAGCGTATCAGGTTGGCTGGAATCACATTGGCTGCTCTGAAGGCAAACAAAATGGAATAGCTTCTGCGTAGTTAGTAAGCGGATGGTGTCGGCTACACACAACAGATGGTCAAGTTATGTATTAAGGACTGTTGACCCAAAGGACCGTAGTCATCCTGTGAAGCACCAGCCAGAAACTCATGTCTGCTCCACGCCTCCAGTGTCTCCCAGACCCTCCCTACAGGGCTGCTGGGGTCAGGTGGAGTAAGAGTGCACAGCATGTGGAGACGCAGAGCCTACTTTGCTGTTAAGAGGATGTTTTTCCTTGGAAAGCAGTTCTTGTGTGGGCACAAATGCTGGGGTTTTCCTTATTCTTATGGATTAGTTTTTCAAAGGTAGCCTTGGTAGCGAACAGATTCTTGAACTCTGACCCTTTTTGGTGTTACAAAATAATCTAGATGTCTGTGTTACAATAGCTGTTACAAACTGCTAGATTTGAGATGCTGAGTATTGTCTGTGCTAGACCTGGCAGAGCAGCTTGAGAAATCCTGACATTTCTGTATCTTGCTGGGGAAGCTCAATAAGGTTAGAAACTTTCTTTTGGCAAGATTTGGTGAAACTGACTTGAATCATCAGAAAGTGTTTTAGAAACCTTCCTGCAAACCTTTTCCTTCCCTTTCAAAACAAAGGTCCCACTGACATAAAAACAGCAGTAAATATAGCAGCTATTATTCGCAAGCTATTGTAAAGTAAATACACTAGTGTGACATCATGAGACTCTGCAGCCAGTTCCTCACCCCCTAACACACATATGAGAACAGTTGTTGGTTGCAGATGGGGAGAGTGACTGGTTCCAGATATGATGTCACAGCGTGAAATGCACAACGTTGTCAGTAGGATTTTCATAGGCACAGATAATAGAGCCCATCTGCTTTCCAAGATATGTTTTGGGAGTAACTTGCTTAAAGGAAAGCCCTGAAGTATTTTAATGCTATTTGATGTAAGAATGCTAATGCTGATCATAATGAGGTAGTGTATGTAAAACACGGTAACACTTTGCTGCTCCGCGTTTGCTGGAGCTGGGCATCCGTGTGCAGTAGCCGCTCCGGCGCCGTGTGGGCCGTGGACTCAAAACCTGATTTTCCACACTCCTATTGGGTATTTGCACCTGGCTGATTGACAGCTGTCCCCAACCATTCAAAAAGATTCTGCAGAGTAACACAGGATATGACAGAATCACAGAATGTCAGGGGCTGGAAGGGACCTCAAAAGCTCATCCAGTCCAACTCCCCTGCCAGAGCAGGATCATCTATACCAGATCACACAGGAACGCATCCAGGTGGCTTTTTCATTATCTCCAGAGATGGAGACTCCACAACCCACCTAGGCAGTCTGTTCCAGTGTTCTGTCACCCTCACAGGGAAGAAATTCCTCCCCATGTTTACATGAAATTTCCTGTACCTTGACTTCCATCCATTGCCCCTTGTCCCCTCATCTAGTCTGTACTGCTGGGGAGAAGCTGGTGTGAGAATTAACTAGTCAAGCAGAGCAACCATCCCTTTTCACTTTTTGCTTTCTCTCCCTAGTAGCTTCCTTTGCTGACAGTGTATGGATTTTGATGGCTTATTCTGGGAAGTAAGGGGGGGGGAAAAAGACCATTGAAAGCTTTCCATCAGTGGGTACCAGTGTTATTAGAGGCTGATGAGTTTTAACAAGGCCAAGTGCCATGGTTTGTACTTTGGGCTGCAACAACCCCATGCAGTGCTACAGTCTGGGGATAGAGTGTCTGGAGAGCAGCCAAGCAGAAAGGAATCTGGGGGTACTGGTTGGCATCTGACTGAACACGAGCCAGCAGCATGCCCAGGTGGCCAAGAAGGCCAATGGCATCCTGGCCTGTCTCAAGAGTAGTGTGGTTAGCAGGACCAGGGAAGTCATTCTTGCTCTGTACTCAGTACTGGTTAGCCCACACCTTGAGTACTGGGTCCAGTTCTGGGTCCCTCAATTTAAGAACGATGTTACGGTGCTTGAACAAACGTGTCCAGAGAAGGGCACCAAGGCTGGTGAGCGGGGTGGAGAACAGCCCTGTAAGGAGAGGCTGAGGGAGCTGGGGTTGTTCAGCCTGGAGAAGAGGAGGCTCAGGGGTGACCTCATTGCTCTCTGCAACTATCTGAAAGAAGATTGTAGCTAGGTGGAGGTTGGTCTCTTCTCCCAGGCACCCAGTGACAGGACAAGAGGACACAGTCTCAAGTTGTGCCAGGGCAGGTTTATACTGGATATTAGGAAGAAATTCTTCACAGAAAGAGTGATTGCCCATGGGAATGGGCTGCCTGGGGAGGTGGTAGAGTCATGATCCCTAGAGGTGTTTGAAAGGAGACTGGATGAGGCACTTAGTGCCATGGTTTAGTTATCTAGAAGGGTTAGGTGTTAGGTTGAACTTGATGACCCTAGAGGTCTTTACCAATCTGGTTAATTCTGTGATGAGAGTGAGGTAGCTCTCACTTTGCCTAAGCATAAAGTATCCCTAGAGTTGCTCCCAGTGAGTTGTCTTTGCTTTTGTGCCTGCCATGTGGCTAGTGTGCTCGTTAATACTTGTTATATAAGGCATAAAAAAAGACATGGCAGCAAAGTATTCAAACAATGCCTAATATAGAATATAAAATGTATGGAAATGGTTATTTCCAAAGCAAATAAAAACAATGGAAAACCTTCAATATATATCTGCAAGTTGGTCTTCGAGGCAGCAGAACTTTCACATGTAATCAGCTTTATTTTCCTATCATCTGAGTTTTTCCCAGAATACATAAAAAAATTATATGCTGCAGTAAATTTTTAAGGAAGCAATTCCTGTGAGAGGTTCCTGTCATTGCTTAACACAGAAGTGCAAACAGATGGAATCTGTTCATATAATGAATGGGCCAATGTTACTTCAAATCCTCAAGTGGAGAAAGTTTTAAAGATCCAGCCCAAAGCAAAGCTTGTCTGGAGGCAGATACCCAGTTGTATTTCCATAGAATTTAAAAGCTGTCAGTTTTAACTGCAGTTGCCTGAATTACAATTCCCAGGACCCTCTTGGGATGGGAACAGCACTGTTGTGTAGCCTGTTAGTCCTTGGTTGGCTCTCCCTTTCTCTTGGATGGACCTAAGTGCAAAGAGCAAAGCTGGTTGGTTTACTTTGGAGGAGCGATCTGGATTTGTGGCAGGTGACTGGAGCTTTGAGTTGGCAGATAACACAGCAGAAATAGATAGACCATGGAGTTTCAAATGTGTTTAAGACAGTTTGACTTTAAACATGTTTAAACAGAATTTAATCCTTTAGGATTTAGATGTTTGTTTTTGGAAAATCCTTTTGATTCTTCTCTGGAAGTGTTCTGTGTCACAGAGTTGCTGCTACTGTCTGTTTGCAGGAACAGCCTAAGCAGCCAGAGCCCCGTAAGGTTCATACTTGCTGCTGTGTGAGCTCAGTGGGTCAACTCTTCCTCTTTCCTCCCATCCTCCAAAGTAAACCCAACATCTTACTTTTCCAAAACAGAGCAAAACAAATTGTCTCTATTACCCATTTGTAAATGAAGTTGGTGGATGCTCAGCAGAAAATGTATGAAGGGAACAGGGAGGGCTTGGATCTTTACCTAGTAGTAGCAACAACTGATGATTCAACATCTCTTTGATGGCAGACTGAAGTAGATCAGCATAAGCCTATCATGAAACTGCCTTTTGGCTTGAAATTGCTTGGATGCTAAGTTGTCAAGACTTGAAATGTATAATGAAAATTTAGATGTATCTCTCGTGTTTCACAGTAGATATATTACCTGCAGCTCTCTAATTTAACTGATGTTATATAAAATTAATAAGATTCAGGTGTAATCGTTCTCCTTCTCTCTTTTTTTCCCCCCTTTTTTTTCAAGGGACCCTTGAGAATAAATCCTAAGAAGTACCATGAAGCCTTCATTCCATCTCCAGTAAGTGTAATTTTATAATGCTTTAAAGTTCATAAGTAAAGGTGCATTAAGGTAGGAGTTATGCTGTGCATGAAAGGTCGCTCAGAGGTGAATGAGTTGGAATAAATGAACATGATCTGAATTTTCTTTTAAGTCAAATATTCCCAAACAAATCTTTCCTTTTTATGCTTCAAAGAACTACTTATTTAGCTTGTGCTGAAGTGGGGGATACTGCTGGGGTCCCGCTGAAGTCAGGTTTGAGGACCACCAGAAAGTGTAACTAGAAACCTTTGGTTTATGGCTGCAGAAGTTTTGTAGATTTTCCACTGATTTAAGTTAATCTTCCCTAAACAAATATGCTCTCCATTTTCGATCTGCTGCATGAGCTAATTCAAAAAGCCATTCCAGAAATAATATGCGTGATTCCTTTTCATCTGCCCGCTTCTGCGAAAGCTGCATCTCGCTTGGCTTGGGATGTGGTTCGGTCACATGCAACTGGCTTGCATCCCCTTCTCCCTTTTTTTCCCTCAATTTGACAGAAAAGGACGACTCTCGCTATTTCAGGGACTTCCAGTAGAGAAGGTGACCTCACAGCTCACACAGCCAAGGTTTTTTTTTGTTTGGAATTGACAGTCAAAATGTCATTGTCAGTGAGAGAGAGTTTCACATTGAAATGTTTTGTTGGTGTGGGGGAGAGAAGGCAGAGCCTGCCCTGAGACAGCCAAACACTGACTCTTGTTGTCCAGGCTCCTGACAGTGCTATTGTTTTGGGGCTTGGATTGAAAGCCTTGAAATCTGTGGTGGTGTCAGTTTGTATTGATTTGGCATAATATTTTGGAGTCCACTTTGTTCGAAACGGCTGGCATTGCAGGGGTGGAGGAGGATCAGGAGTCTACAAAGTGGATTAACTGGAGTAAGAACAGGGCAGCTCTCTGATACACCAGCAGAGCAGCAGTCTAAGTGAAGAGAACTGTGATCTTTCCTTTACAGGTGTCCTTGTAGGTGTGGCAAGTGTGAACTGCTGTTCTCTGAAATTACAAAATGCAAAGTGAAGTGAGAAATCCAGCCACTCACATGAGATTAACTGAACGTGCAGCTTTACTGCTGATTACCCCAGTGTCCAGCTGGTGCCTTAAGGACACAGACAATTGCTTGCTGTTCTGCATGCAGGAATACAAACACGAAGGAGGGTTAGCAGAGATTGTTACCTCAGCTATCTTTCTACTTTGCTGCTCTTTCTGGAGTCAAATACCAGAATCAGCCTTGTCACCGATAATAAGCTCAACCAACACTCAGATGAAGGTGACTGTGGCTGTGGTGAGCACAGTTCTGACTGTAAGACAGATGCTTTATGAAGCTTATGCTTTGTTTGCCATTATGGAGGGCTTGCAGCATTTGTGTTATGCAGAACTTTCCATCATTGTGAGATGCTGCAAATGTTGCAGCTGGGAAAAATCACCTTCTCTCCTGCTGTTGACTAGGTCACTGTACCCTTTTTTCTTCAGCACTGCCTCAGCTGTGGCTTCATGAAGTTCAAATGCAATAGCTGTTCACCTTCTAACACTAGAAATCCTAGGGTGTTTCTTGCTGCAAATGTGCTCTGTCTGCTTGTCCTGTGGTTGGATGAAGAGTTGAAAGGTACTTGTCTCAAAAGGTACTTGGAGAACGGACCTGAGCATTGAAATCTCTGCCTTGCATCTTGTGTCATTCCTGCACAGGGTAGCATGGTTTCAGTTGGCAGCATTGTCAGGGCGAAGAGTGATGCTGCTGTGCATGAGCAATGGGGTGGCTGTGGCTGTGCTGTGCTGGAGATCTCTTGTCAGAGTGGGATAAACAGCACTGCTGGTGATGGTCACAGGTGGCCATGGAGCAATGAAAGCTCTCTGCTGCCTGGATGTGGCTGCGGAAGTCTTGAAGCCATGGTGGTCAATATGAGATACGCATCCCGGAGGCAGCTGAGACCTTGCAAGTGGTTGTGTTCTCTTGTGATCCGGTGCCATTCTAATCGCATTAGTAATCTACAGTGCCAGCTGTTCAGAGTGGGACACGCTGAAGGAAAAAGTGGGATGCACAAGTGTTCTTGGAAGTGCAGGAGCTCACCCAACAATCCATGAGCCCAGAGCTCAAGATATAGAGATGTTTCTTTTTGGAGGCAAAATCGAAACTGATGGCAGTTTTCTAGTTAGAACTTTGTTGCAGGCGTTGAGATGGACTGCTCTAAAATAGGTGCACATACACATACTCAAGTGTTCAGATGTATGTTGTTTGGGGTGAGAGTGACTGGCTGCAGTTCAAGACAAGATTCAGAGTATAAAGATGCAGCTTTAACTTGCTGGTGTAACACATCAGGCACCATTACTGGGGGTGGGGGAAAGGGTCTGCCTTGTGTTTTCTTGGACACAGGAGGGAAGGAAAAGAAGTGTAGAACAGTTTATCCCGAATGACAGCCTGTGTCCTGCCATGCAAAGCAGTTACAGGTATAGTCAAAAAGAAAGCATTTTCCTTAAAGGTGACTTTGGATTTTTCCTCTTGTGTTTGTGGTGGATTTGAATAAAGAGTTGAGACAGAAAGGGAGAGGATAGGCAGGGAATATGCCCATGTGTAAAAAATCAGGCTTTTTGAAAAGAACAGTTTCTAATTTGAATTATGTTGGTCCAAGAGGCTTTGCAATTTTTCTGCATCTTGTCATGGGAGGCAGCTTTCACACAGCTGTTGAGCTGCTGCTGCTTTTCTTTCTAAGAGTAATTTTGTCTCTTGGAGGACAGCCTTAGTTTTGCATCATGGCAGGGTTCTGCCGTTTTATTGTTCTGGTATCTAAGCAGAGTAAGATATTTGTCTGCTATTAGAGCTTCACGATTGCAGGTTATAAAAAGTTTTTCTTGGAATCTGAGCACTCTGGTAGTTCTGATTGGATTTACTCAAGCATATGAGAATCAGGAGCATGTATCTAAGAAGCAAATAAAATCATCATGAAGACTTTAATTCTTGTGAGGCTTTTTCACAGTATCACCAAGGTTGGAAGAGACCTCACAGATCATCAAGTCCAACCCGCTTATAATATGGGATTATAAGCAGGCATGTGGAATTTTTTGTGTGCTGAATTATGGGGAAGCAAAGGAAATCAGCAAGAGCACTGCCAATAGAAAAAATTAAAACCCTTTGGGATCTTCAGAAAACCTCTTTATCCAGCCCATAAAGAGAATCCTCCAAACTAAGTCTAGTCTGGGGTGGATAATCATAATGTGTATAATTAGTAGAGGCTCTTGAGCAAGGATATTAACCTAGGCTTTTGAGAGAAGGTGTCTCAACATGTCTGTTACAGTTGAAGATTTTTTGGCTTGCAGTTGGCATCCATAGGCATTGTTTTTTTGAAATCTCTTCTAACAGTAGTTGAGCCAAATGCAGCACATAGGATGTTAAATAAACATACCCTCAACCTCTTTCCAGGCCACCTTCACAGGCTGACCTGCTTACCCTCGAGTTGCATGTCCCTGCTTTGCCATCTCACCAGGAGAGCAGCAGGCAGCTTCATGCGGACAGAGCCTGCCTTGTAAACATGTTCTGAACAATAGTTTTGAGTGCTTGAGTTGGGAACTTAATGTGTGAAGAGCTGTAACTGCAGAAAAGCCTACCCATTCCCAAGAGTAACTGAGTAGAGCTTGCAGACAATACATCTTGAGGGCTTGGCTCTGTCTTGAGTAAATAGTGAAGCTACTGTGCGGGCAGAGACGTACAAAGGAGCTTGTTTGCTGAAAGCTTTTGCATGTTGAAGGGCATGTGGTGAATCCTTTGCCATTCCTGTGCACAACTGCAGGATGTTTGTCTCACCAGGGTGTGTGTCTTTTTTGATGACAGTGTTTTAAACCTCATAACAACTGTAATTTGTTTTGACCTGGCATTTACTTTTTCCTCCTCTTTGACTAGGATGGGACTCGTGATATCTTTATTGACGGAGTTGTTGCTCGCAACAGAGCCCTGAATGGTGACATCGTGGTTGTGAAACTGCTTCCCAAAGAGCAATGGAAGGTCAGTTCAGTATCGTTTTTTCTGTGATTTAACACAAAGAGCTTGTTGGAGTTTCTGCCACTAAACTTAGGCCTTGAGACAAAGAATAGAGAAATTCTTACAAATCTGGTTAGCTGAATTGCTGCTTGTGAGGCTGTAGATGAAAAGACTTTACCCATTCAAAGAAGCGACACCTCAGCACCTTTGCATGGAATGGCCTTCTTTGGCACTGTGTGGAGAAGTTTGACAGCAAGGCTGGTTCAAAGCAGGGTTGTCAGAGGTGATGTGATGGATGCTATTTATCTGTCTTCGCGCTGTGGCAGTGGACAATTCTGTGTAGGTGTTTGCAATTGCTCTTGCATTTGACAAGTGCTGTTCCAAAAGCTTTCATAATCATTAACTCACTCTAATATGTGGGCCCTCAGTCCATGGAAAGCTTATCTTGTCACAGCTCCAGATTTTGTGGTGATAACCTTTCTTTCCATGAAGGAAGAATAACACATTTGGAGCAGTACAAATGTGGGACAATCTGGTTTTTTGTTTTCATGTCTGAGAATTCACAAAGATCCTTTTCCCTTTGAGTTGGTTTTTTGTCTTGCAGATTTTTGCTTGTTGCTTGTTCGTTTTGAGGTGTGGTTTGGTTTTTTTTTGGGGGAGGGGGGGTTTGTTTGTTGTTCACTGATCAAACACCAAGGTCCTTTCAAACATCTGAATAATTTTATCTTGTTTGCTAATTTATCTCCTAATGCTACTGTGCAAGAAAAACTCTCACTTCTTTCCTCTAGTTGCTGGGAAATGTAAGCTAGAGTTAGCAATTTTAACTTTGATTTTCTCATATAACCATGCCAGAACTGCCACAAATTGGTTCTGAAACATGAGTTTTGAACTCTTTGTGAGAACTTAATATCTATTCTATATCTTTTGGACAGGAGTTAATAGTGAAGGTGATTCCAGAAGGGTGGGGACTAGTCTGAACTACTTAGGTCCAGTGCTTTTTGCTCATTCTAGCTATCTTTTTTGCCTGTCTTCAGTCATTTGCTGAACCTTCTACCTTTCCTGTTGTTATGGAAATGATGATTTGAAACACATTGGAGTGTCTCTTCTTTAAGTTTTCATAAAATGAGTAAATGACCTAAGTATTTCTTGATATGTAAACATGAAACTACCCTTATGCAAAAGACAATCAAAAGAGGGATCTAAGATATTACAGCTATATCCAAATACAGGAAAGAAGACTACTTTGCAAACAGATTTTGAAGGCCAGTGCAAAATTTATTTGGTAACTGAAACTGCTGATTACTGTATCTTTAGATCACCAAATCCATATATGTAAATTATCTTTTCATATTAGACCATGTTATATAGTTGAAAAAGCAGAACTAGTTTGGATGCTTAGATCTTTTGCCAGGACCTGCCAGCACAAGGGCTTCATTGTAGGCTTGATAGAGGTTGCCTGAGCTGGAAGCTCTGTCTGCAGTTTTCCATTTATGTCTGGCTCTAAACAAAGATAACACCAGTCTCTTATATTCTCACACCACCATATCTTCAATAGTAATGCTCTTTTATGAATACAAGAGGAAGAGTTCTGATTATTCTCTTTGTCCTGGGCACACGCTGCAATAAACAGAACTGGTGGTGTGCTAGTTTGAAGCTAGCTAGAATGTTTTGGTGAGAAGGACTAGATCATAGGCTGTAAAATGAAAACAATGGTGATGTCTACTTCGCTCATAGCCTTGCTGAGATGTGTAAAAAAGGAAAGGAAAACATAGATAAAGGCACTTCACTTGCTCTCTTCACTCTGGGCTTTGCTCTGGGCTCTTCGCCTGCTGGGGAGCTCAGGCTGCTGGCTGAACTGCATCTTACTCTCTAACCTCACCCTCCATTTGCTTTTGGCTGATTCACCTTCTTAATCCCCCTGGCCGAATNGGGGGGGGCGGGGGACACCTAAACCACCACAGGTGGAGAAGTTATGTCTGACCACAAGGAGACAATTCAGAAGACTTCAGTGTTTTGTAGTATGATTCTTCTGTGGTGAGTTTAACCTTGCCAAATGAAGTAGCTGGAACACGCCAGTCATATTTTTGAGCCACACAGGTGCTGCCCTATGTAGTCTCATTTTTTGTTTCTTGCCATCAGCAACTTAATCAGCGCTGACATCCCTTTTCCCCTGCTCCCTGAAGCTCTTGCTCTGTGCTCGTGTTTGTATTAGTTCTTTGGGAAAGCTGCCACTGAGGTGCACTGAATGATAGTGCATTCTGCCAAGTAATTCATACTGATTAATGATAAACTGTCGCAACCTATTTTAGGTTTTTCCATTTGTTTAGTCTCATGCTGCTGCAAGGCTGCCACATAGGTGTCTTGAGGGTTTTCTCCTTCACGTTGGGCCTTTGGAGCGAGCCCAACAGCTTCAGTTATTTCCTTGAAAAATGTAAATGAGCTGTATGGTATAACTGAGGCTCTCAGAGGAGACTTTGCAGGCTCTCTACATATTGGTTTGTTAGGACTGGGATGTGCATGCTGAACATCTTTATGGTTTGCTGTTCCCAGCCCCTAAGTGTGTGGAGTTTTTGCTTGTAAACCTGCCTCTTGCACAAGGTGTGTTTGCTGTTACAGCAGCATGGTGAGTGTGTGCCTTCTGAGTTTTCAAGCACCCTGGGTGGCCTCTGGATGCTGTAGGGAGAGATCTTCCCATTGTTGGTGCAGGTGATTCCTGCCATGGACCTCTCTGTGCAGTGTAGTGCTGCATCCCATTCATGTCAAGACTTAGTTGAAGCCTTGGTTCAATTTGTGTATGTGTTAAATGGGAAGAAGAGGGAAAACCTGTGACAGGTAAAACTGGATTTTGGATAGGGAAATCCATGTGCTTGCTTGAAGGGTTGAGAAAGTTAAGCTGCCTTGTACCCAGTGAGTCAGTCTTTGTGGGCTAAGTGCTGTGAGAGAAAAACACCATCTGGAGAGCAGTTTCTTCAGAGGCCTTCTGCATAGTGCTGAGCTTGGAATGGTGATACCTTCCACACAGGTATAAATGCCACAGTGAAGTGTAAGGGCATGGTGAAACACTCGAGATGCATCACAATACTTTATGTAATGCCTTCTCAAGAAGGACAGCAATATTTTCTTTTTCCAGCCCTCCACTTCCTGGCTCAGTGGTGAGAAATTTATCAGGCTTGAATTTCTCAACATCATGTCCTTCCCAGCATGTGCATCAAATGCTTGGATGAGCTACCATGGTCCTCCCTGTGATTATTTTGTCTGGTCTTAAAGCTATGTTTGTTCATACATCCTTTGGGAGTGCTGCTTGCTGTTCAGTGATGATCAGTTTGTGAGTTCATATTTCTGTGCTTACTATTAGTTCTGATCAAGAGCCAGTAAGTTTGGTGTGGCACCATTGGCTTGAGGGAGAGACATTTTGTCCCCGAAATTTGTTATCTTCAGCTCCCGAAGAAGGTGGCCATCATCTTCCTGCCAGCGTCGAGCAGCATGCATTGTGGTGACCACATTTGGAGGCTGTATTTCCCAAGTTCCTCTCCTGTCCTCTTGTGTTACATCTTGGGAATATTGAGGTGCTATGGTAACTTTCAAATATTTAGCTTCTGCAAAGTAAGGTATTTGACTTAGACTGTTTTTCCAGGTACTTAACCTACTCGTAGCAAATGAAGTCAGAGCAATTGCAGTTAGCTAGACTGTCCCCTTCTTACTTCAAGTTGTAGGGCTTCCCTGATTCTGTGCCTTTATCTTCTGTAAGAACATCATGATGTAAGATAGCCAGCAACAGAGGATTTCTCTTGGCCCCTGTCAGCTATTCTGATAAAGAAGAAAAATGGTACTTTATTTCTTGACTGATTTTCACTACTTTAACCCATGGGTTCTTATTATATTTTATGGAGTTGTGCTTACATCAGTTTCAGGAGCTTCAATTATACAGTAGCATAATTGATGGAAGGCAAAAGAATGTTGATGGGGTGATTACAGCAATATTTCTCAGGCTCATCAAGGAGGGAAGCAGAGTGCCAGTGTAAAAGATAAACCTAACCCATCTTTCCTCACAGCCTCTCTTTGCTCTTTTACCGTCTGCTTAATTGCCAGACAGAATTTGTTTAATTTCAGATATCTGTTTTGGTTTTTCTTGCAAGATGTAATTTCTCTGATGGAAGGAAATAGCATAATAAGTCACTTGATATCACTCAGGGCTTGGATTCCTGGCCCAATCTCTGGTGCTTTTAGAGCAGTAGTTTATAACAGGGAATGTTTTTCATGACAACCATCTCACGCATTGCATGCTATGGCTGAAATTTTAGAGTCTTGGTCTGAAAATAGTACCCAGACGAGGACTTTTTGCTGCTCAGAGCTGCTGAAAGGATTATGAGGGTCCAACTCCTTATTGCTTCCTGCAGTATGCAGGAGGGATCTCTGTTTCTGCATCTGCTTGCAGCAGTGGTGTGTTAGAAGCAGAGCAGCGTGTACTGTAGATGTGGATGAAATAACGTACGTAAAATGACTGATTAATCTGCTGCTTTCTCAAAAGCAATGCCTGACACTAGTATCTTTGTTGTTTCATGAATCATTTCCTCCTCGGCTTAAAATGCTCCTTTGCACTATTTTCAGTGCTTTTGATCTTGTCAGAAGGTCTTCAAGGCCAAAGAGGTAGAACTGTTCATTAATGTACAGTATGTGCTGCTGGATGGTAGGATAGCAGGTCCAGCTTTTTACTCGTGAAGTATCCAAAAGAGGTAGAAACAGTAATGCTTTCTAGCTCCTGAAGGCACGTTCTGTTCAACACCGAGGTGTCAGATACTACAGAGTGCAGCAGGAAATCTTAGAGCTGCCTCTTCTAGAGCCATACGTCAGAGATAAATATTTAAACACTTTGAGTACAGAAGACATAAACTACAATTCACTTTTCCCAGCTGTGACTGGTGTTGACATAACTACGAACAAAAGCAGAGAAGGAACAATTGGATTCAAGCAGACATCCTAAATATCAGCATTTATAGTTTGCACAGGGCTACATATCCTGGCAAGTTACTGCTTCCAACTGCTGGTGAAAGTCTATGAACCATTAGTTGTCCAGAGGGGTTGCTAGCTTTGGATTTGCCCTAGTGACTAATGATTTATTTCAACCAAATTCATCTGAGAGTTGATTTCTTCTTCAAATCTCCCAGCTCTAATGTAAGGATAACAGTGTCTCAGGAGGAGATGGGGTTCTTAGAGGGTTATCACAGCAATACTGTTTGAGTCTAACAATCAAGAATGTTGTTTGGAAACATTACATTCATAATAATAACAATAAAAAGGGTCTGGAGAAGTCATTATTGAAATAGTAAGTGTTCTGGCATGCTGAAAGATTCAAATGTAATTCATGATATCCAGGAGCAAAGTGGGAAGCCAGCTAGGAAGATGTCCAGAAAAGCAGAACTCTAGCAACTCTGAAAAGCTGATGGATGCTGTAGGAAGGAAGTTTGTGTGTGTTTTGGTTTGGTTTTTTTTGATGTGCTTTGCTATAGGACTTTACAGGCAGGGCTGTAAGTTGGTGTTCGCATGCATGTGCGTGTGCTGCCTGCCTCGCCTCGGAATATCCCCAAACCACAAACTGGTGGAATGTGGAGAAACTTCACTATGTGCTTACTTTTATGATTGTGCCATTCTCAAGATGGCCACATGTTGTTCCACACTGCTGGGCATGATGGACTTTCACTGTGAGCTGGCATGGCTCTTCCCAGGCCTTGCTTTGCTCCAAACTGGCAGGGTAAGGAATAGCAATACAGTAGACTGATAGTAAAAAAAAAAAGCTGAGAAAATAGGAAACCTTTCTCACTGAGACATATGTGGCATTGAGTGTGCTGCTCTTGAAGATGCTGCTTCCATATTTTGTTAATCGAGTATCACTTGAAGTGAATCAAATGCCATCATAACACAGAGAGTTTTGATAACAAGATCTGGCACGTGTGTTGTAGTGAGCTGGGCTTGTTTAGCCTGGAGAAGAGAAGGCTCAGGGGTGACCTCATTGCTGTCTACAACTACCTGAAGGGAGGTTATAGCCAGGTGGGGTTGGTCTCTTCTCCCAGACAACCAGCAACAGAACAAGGGGACACAGTCTCAAGTTGTGCCGGGGGAAGTATAGGCTGGATGTTAGGAGGAAGTTCTTCACAGAGAGAGTGATTGGCATTGGAATGGGCTGCCCAGGGAGGTGGTGGAGTCACCGTCCCTGGGAGTGCTCAAGAAAAGCCTGGATGAGGCACTTAGTGCCATGGTCTAGATGACTGGATGGGGCTGGGTGCTAGGTTGGACTGGATGATCTTGGTGGTCTCTTCCAACCTGGTTGATTCTATGATTCTATATAATGATAAAATGGTTATAATGATCTGGGTTGTGTGTGATTGTTGTGAACTCAGTGCTGTATTCAGCCCTTGCCTCTCTATGTTGTATGATGCAAGGAGGCAGAAATACCAGCTTGTGGCAACTTCACCTTCTTGAGAAGGACCTGTTCTGTCAGTACCTGCCTCTGTTTCTCTGATCAGAAAGCCAAAACCAGACTTCCAAATAATAAGCTCACAAGTAAGGAAGAGAGTTTTTGAACAATGTGATTGCCTTTTTATTCCTCCTTCTGTGTTAGGCAAGAGTGATATTAGAAGACAAATTGTTTAGTTACATAAGAAGACAAACCTCTTTTTATTGACTGTCTGCATCCTGCCCTACCAGCACAGAGTTACATTGCAGATGTGGTTTGGCTGCACAGATGCAGAATAAGATAAAAAACATTACCCATAGGTGAATAGTCAGGTTTTAAATAATCATTCAGTTCACATGGTCTGTTGTTGCATCCCCAGTGGAGTAATGGCAGATAAGCCTCTTGTGATGGGATTGACTTCAGGCTGTGTGAGATACTACTGAATTTCAGAGCATGTTCCTGGAAAAGCTGCATTTTAGAAGGAAGGAAGTGCTTGTGGGGGCATCTGATCTTACTTTAGAATAGCAGTCAAGCCAACATTTAATACCAGATTTCTATTCCTGCTCTTTTTTCTTCGTCACATGAATATAATCTAGTACAGCAAATTGTTTCCTTTAACAACTAACTTTTCTTCAAGTGATTGTTTTAAACTCTATTCTTCCAAGTCTTCTGTAAATACTCACTCGTCACAGTAGATTATTCTTAATCCAATCTCTTACATAACCACTATCATTTTTTGACTTTTCCTAGTCTTTGGTTCCTGTGGAATTAGCATTTCTTAGAACTGTTTGCTTTTTGCCAGTTTGGAGACTTGTTTGATGATATCACATGAGTCCTTGGAGCCTGCACCTTCTGAGAGAGTCAGGATACCTGTCGTGATGGAATTGGGATTTGGAATGTCACATTAAACTCACTTAACTTTTTGTAAACTGCTTTCTTGAAAGACTGTCCAGATTTTTCAACAGTCTGGGTTTGTTTCAGATCTACATAGTTAGGAATAAGTTTAAATAGAGTGTACTGATGATAAGTGTCCCAGCTGGCCTAAAATTATCACAGTATCACCAAGGTTGGAAGAGACCTCATAGATCATCAAGTCCAACCCTTTACCACAGAGCTCAAGGCTAGACCATGGCACCAAGTGCCACGTCCAATCCTGCCTTGAACAGCTCCAGAGATGGTGACTCCACCACCTCCCTGGGCAGCCCATTCCAGTATCCAATGACTCTCTCAATGAAGAACTTTCTCCTCACCTCAAGCCTAAATTTCCCCTGCTGTAGCTTGAGGTTGTGTCCTCTTGTTCTGGTGCTGGCCGCCTGAGAGAAGAGAGCAACCTCCTCCTGGCTACAACCACCCCTCAGGTAGTTGTAGACAGCAATAAGGTCACCCCTGAGCCTCCTCTTCTCCAGGCTAAACAATCCCAGCTCCCTCAGCCTCTCCTCGTAGGGCTGTGCTCGAGGCCTCTCACCAGCCTCGTTGCCCTTCTCTGGACACGTTCAAGCATCTCAATGTCCCTTCTAAACTGGGGGGCCCAGAACGGGACACAGTACTTGAGGTGTGGTCTAACCAGTGCAGAGTACAGGGGCAGAATGACCTCTCTGCTCCTGCTGGCCACACCATTCCTGATGCAATCCAGGACACCACTGGCCCTCCTGGCCACCTGGGCACACTGCTGGCTCATGTTCAGGTGGGTATCAATCAGCACCCCCAGATCCCTTTCTGTCTGGCTGCTCTCCAGCCACTTCGACCCCAGCCTGTATCTCTGCATGGGGTTGTTGTGGCCAAAGTGCAGCACTGGCACTTGGAGCTATTGAATGCCATCCCATTGGACTCTGCCCATCTGTCCAGGCGGTTGAGGTCCCACTGCAGAGCCCTTCTGCCCTCCAACCCAGCAACATCTGCCCCCAGCTTAGTGTCAATTGGTGCAGTGATTGTAATACCTTTGTTGTTGTAGGTTGTGCCCCTAATGTAGCTTGTTAGCTGCAAAGAGGAAGAGCTACTATGACACAAAAATGATGTTAATCTTTAAAGTCCCTACGTGAGGTGGTTTTGGATCACGTCCTACGTTCTGAAGGAAAGGAAGAGTGCTCCATATCTGTTTGCATGTTTGTTCTTGTTATCGGTTGGCAGAGCAACAACAACTGGCTGCAGTATTTACATGTGGTCAAAGCTACTAAGGTTGGCTCGTTAACTCTCTTCCCTTATTTCCTTAACTCGTGTTTATTTTACTTAGAGCTGTAAATCAGAAGGGCAAGGAATCTAGAATAGAGGTGATTTATGTAAAGGAAGAATTGCAGCAGCTGGAGGAGTGGCAAGGATTTTTCTACAGCTTCTTTGGGACAAGACGAGGGACCTCATTTATAACCACATGATAGAGATAAGGAAGATGTTTGTCATCAGGGATGGGATGTCTTAAATTTGTTATTGGCAAAAGTAATTTGTTACCATCGAAGATAAAGATGTCTGAAGTCTTATAGTCAGTGCTGCTAGCTTCAAAGGGCTGAGATGGTTGTGCCTTCTGGCAAACACTCTTCCCATGTCTTCATCTGGATGGAAGGCAAAGTGTAGCCTGGCTGAGGAGATCTCCTGACCTCCCATGCCCTTCTGTCCTAGCTTCCTGGCATTATTTGCTATGAGTGGGTTCCCTTCTCCTCGCCTTTCTGTAGCTAATATCCTAACTGCTAAGCACATCACAAGAACCTCATTGCTGTCTACAACTACCTGAAGGGAGGCTGTAGTCAGGTGGAGATCCATCTCTTCTCCCAGGCAACCAGCAACAGAACAAGGGGACACAGTCTCCAGTTGTGCCGGGGGAGGTCTGGGCTGGATGTTAGGAGGAAGCTCTTGACAGAGAGAGTGATTGGCATTGAAATGGGCTGCCCAGGGAGGTGGTGGAGTCGCTGTCCCTGGGAGTGCTCAAGAAAAGCCTGGATGAGGCACTTAGTGCCATGGTCTAGTTGACTGGCTAGGGCTGGGTGATAGTTAGACTGGATGATTTTGGAGGTCTCTTCCAACCTGGTTGATTCTATGATTTTAAGTGGGAATGAGTGGGTGCACTGTTGTGCAGTGGCAGGTGGCCAAGGATTTATATGCATCAACAGCAGTTTTCTATCAAGTGCTAACATAAGAAATTTTATTTGCTTGCTACTTGCTATTATCTTTCACCCACTTAATAGACAAACCAGTGCCTTTCAACCTGTAGCTGTGGCAGCATCTTTCTGCAGCATCTTGAAGAATTGCAAGTGATGCTTTCAGGCAGGTTTCTTATTTAAGAGGTGCCACTCAAAACACTGGAAGTTAAATAAAAATTCCTTCTGATAAAGTTTTCCCACAAATTCCTCACTGCTTTGGTAGCTGCGCACTTGACAGAATTTCTCAGCATGTGCTCACCGATAAGACAACCAGTAAGGGGTTTTTGAAGGTCCCAGATTCTGTCTGCACTTCCCAGTTTTTGTTTCAGCCCTAAATACCTGGAGGCTTTAAAAAAAAAACCAAAGTGATGATAATGACTCTTAAGAAGGTATTGCAGGACAGAGTGCTGATCTACTAACTCAGCCAAAAAAGGCACTCACATTTCTGGGTTTCCTTCCTCTCTCACTGTTGCTATTCATTTATTTTTCTATTCTATGTTCTGTCATGTCAGGCAACAACTGTTTCATGACAGTAGGCCTGTCTGTGTGTCTTATGAGTTGGGGTTTTTTTTAGGTTTCCAGTGTGCTAATGATTCATTCATCTTCAGCTGTATCACCTCCTGGGGTTGAAGCATTTCTTTGTTTTTAGCTTTGTCTAAATTATTTTAAAACAGAGAGCAGTGCCAAAGGACATACTTTTAATTGAGCAGCTTTGGAAGTGTGAAAATGAGCATTTGGCATGATCTAATTAGCACTTGTGTATTTTGTTTGCAGAAAGTGTCTGGCAAAGAATTCCCTAGACCTCATTCTCTATTTTGTCTGAAAAAAAAAATAATCCCACATAAAGGTGCATATCTTACTTAGTTCTTGTTGCTGCTTGGAAGTCCTGACTGTAATGCTTTTGCTAATTAGCTGGCTGCCAGGACATCCTTCTGTTCTTCTTCTCCTTGCTTTTATGCTTGCTTGTTGGAATGAGCATTTGCTACTTTCATCTGTAAGCTCTGAAGGGATTGGCATCTGTTTTCCCATGGTCACTTTAAATCCCTACCTGGCATCTTGGTTGCCAGGTTGGTGCTGTTCAGGGAGAGTCCCAAGGAGCTGTGTGAAGTGAGAGGGTTCCAGCAGCTTTTCTTCTTGACTGTTAAAGAGGGTAAAGTGAGGTTGAAACTTCTGGTAAAAGCCTCATGTGCAGTAGCCAGGTATCCAACCTCTATGCTCTACTTGGTTTTTGTGTTTCCAGTGAGGAGAATTTTGTCACCCCCTTTTGATGAGAAACTGCCCCATTATGTTCAATTTTTAAAATTATTTTCTGCACAGATCAGGTCTGCAACTGTAGCTCCTTGTGATAACTACAACTGCTGTGGTGGCCTGGCTTGCTTTTGGACTGGTAGCTTTTCTCCCTTTGGTACAAGGATGGAGCCTGTCCAGTAATTAGCAATCTCTATAAAGAGAGTCGTAGAATGAACCAGATTGGAGGAGACCTCCAAAATCATCCAGTCCAACCTAGCACCCAGCCCTGTCCAATCAACCAGACCATGGCACTAAGTGCCTCATCCAGGCTTTTCTTCAACACCTCCAGGGATAGCAACTCCACCACCTCCCTGGGCAGCCCATTCCAATGCCAATCACACTCTCTATGAAGAACTTCCTCCTAACACCCAGCCTAGACCTCCCCTGACACAACTTGAGACTTTGTCCCCTTGTTCTGTTGTTGGTTGCCTGGGAGAAGAGATGGATCCTCACCTGGCTACAGCCTCCCTTCAGGGAGTTGTAGACAGCAATGAGGTCACCCCTGAGCCTCCTCCTCTTCTGCAAGCTGCACACCCCCAGCTCCCTCAGCCTCTCCTCACAGCCCTGTGTTGCAGACTCCTCACCAGCTTTGTCGCCCTTCTCTGGACATGTTCCAGTACCACAACATCTCTCTTGAACTGAGGAGCCCAGAGCTGGACATAGCACTCAAGGTGTGGCCTGAGCAGTGTTGAGTACAGGGGCAGAATAACCTCCCTCGTCCTCCTGGCCACACTGTTCCTGACACAGACCTGGATGCCATTGGCTCCCTTGGCCACCTGGGCACACTGCTGGCTCATCTTCAGCTATTATCTACCAGTACCCCCAAGTCTCTTTGTTCCTGGCTGCTCTCCAGCCACTCTGTCGTCAGCCTGTAGCACTGCTTGGGGTTGTTGTGACCAAAGTGTAGAACCCGTCCGCAACAAATCTGGGCAGAGCCCAGCTGTGCCTGATGGTTCTGTAGGACCTCTGCACTGTCCAATTGCCTCGAGAGCAGCTCTCTGCCTGTTTTCAGCAGCCTCTGTCACCAAGTGCTGTCCTCTGACCTTTTAAGCTCACTCTTTTGGCAAAGCAGCCCTGCAGCTGGGGGGCTTTGCAAATGCCTTTCCGTTCAGCCAGTGTCTCACAGTTGTTCCTTGAATGTCTAATTGGCTTGCTGGTGTTACAGAGGCAGTGTATGGCCTCCCTGCTAATTTCTTTCAGTATCTCTATTACAGCAGTATCCAGAGGGAGCATCCCAGCCATCCTTTCTGGTGACTGCACCCAACTGTATCACCCGGCTGGGAGCAGAGTTGCTGCCTCTTATACCAAACAGCTGCTGCCCCTAGGTGAGAATAAATGGCTCAGCTGGCTCTAATTTATTTATCTAGCTAGGCAGGAGGTCTAATGCTGTGGTAGGTGCTGTGTTGGCAAGGTGTCTGGTGGTTGAGCTCACCTCTTTGAGTCTGTGTAGATATACCTAAGGTTAATGGATGGCCATTAGTTTAATTAGCTCAGTAGCTGCGCTTCATGCATAGTCCAAGCAGTGTTTTGCCAGCACGCTGTGACTTTATCTACCCTTCCTGGGTTTTACCTCATATTCCTGAATCTTTCTCTAAAACTGTTTATTCTTTTTTCTTCCCTGCACAGTTGTTGAACTGTGGATGTGGTGTGTTTATCAGAAACCTAATTTACCTCTTTCTGTAGGGCTTTATCACTGATGCATGGTGACGTTTCCTGGCAGGATATGCATTGTTAAAATTCGTTTGGAGGGGGGAAACAAAAAGTGCACGGAAGCAGATGACTCCCCTCTTGTGCAAGGTTCAAAAGTTTGTAAAGCAAAAAAAAAAGAGGAAAATGTTCTTCATGGTACCTGACATCATTTTTGTCTCATTATCCTACTTTCCCATGAGGTGACTCCTATCAGTGGCTAAGATATAATGGAGCCCACAGACTAGGTGTGGTGGCAGCCATCACTGTCAAGTAAAGGAAAGGCTGGGAGGAGGTTTGCCTTGTCAGGGCAGTGTCTCCATCTATCCAGTAATTTCCTATGAGCTGACTGAGACCTTGGGCAGACTTCTTGCTAACAAAACCATTACCACATGTCAAAATTGATTGGTGTTTTTTTTTTTTTGGGGGGGGAAGGGGGGCCAGTTTTTTTTGCTATTGTCTTTTGTCACCGACGTAGTCAGGGGTCACTTATTCAGCTGTCTGCCCTCCTACACCAGCAAAGCCACTTCAGCGAGTTAAGAGCGCTGTGGGGTTTTTTGAGGGCCGAGTGACACGTCACTGCAGCAGCCAAATTCAGTGACATGGGAATGGTCCCGCGGCCTGAGGCTTTTCTTTGAGCAATTAGTTGCTATGATTGTAAATAAACTGTTAGCCTGTGCTTCAGAGCTCCAGTTCCCAAGAAGTGATTTCCGTCAAGTGCTTTGTGAAGGGAAGACAAAAATAATAACAACAATAATAAAAAAAACCAACCCAACCCAACCAGCAGTGAAGCTAATCTCCTCTCACAATGTATAATGTGTTCTGGAGGACTGGTGCTTGAGGGAAGGGTGTTGTACAGAATGACAGACAACAAAATATAAATAACTCTTGATGGTATTAGGAAATAGAGCTCCCGACCCTGTCACGTCAGCCTGTCTGATTAAACATTGTGGTTTCCCCAGCCAAGGATCGATTGCTGTAGAAAGTGCTAAGTGTTTGCAAATACTCTTCCTTTGGATATTTCACATCCGGATCCTTTTTGTCTTCATGGACTTGCCTCAACACTTCTGCTGCTCAGCACACTTGGGTGTGCTTCTTTCCACCTTCCTCATGGCCCGAATGCCATGCCCTGCACTGTGTCACAGCCTTCAGTGAGATGCTCTGCCAGAATGAGAGCAGATAGTTGCCTGTGACAAGCAGCGCTGTGCCCTTGTGACTATTAAAGTAAATCTCTTCCCCTTTGCAGGTGTGAGGAGGTGGATAGCATGGTTCCTATGTCCTGGTTCTGAAGTGACCGTATTGTGGCCTTTCAGTGTCTGAAGGGGGCCTACAAAAAAGCTGGGGAGGGACTTTTTAGGATATCAGGGAGTGGCAGGACTAGGGGGAATGGAGCAAAGCTGGAGGTGGGGAGATTCAGACTGGACATGAGGAGGAAGTTGTTCAGCATGAGAGTGGTGAGAGCCTGGAATGGATTGCCCAGGGAGGTGGTTGAGGCCCCATCCCTGCAGGTGTTTAAGGTCAGGCTGGATGAGCTGGATGAGGCTGTGGCCAGCCTGATCTAGGGTACGGTTGTCCCTGTCTGTGGCAGGGGGGTTGGAACTGGATGATCTTTTTGGTCCCTTCCACCCCTGACTGATTCTGTGATTCTATTCTATGGTTAAGAAGAAACCCAAGGAAATGCTCTTCATTTAAACCGTGCTGATGATTTTTGGTGTAAAGTGTTTTTCCAGTGGAGTCCGTGGCTGGATGTGTCATAGGATTATGATATTAACAAAAGTGGTGAAAACCATCACCATTGAATTTTTAAATTTGCCACAGGTGCTGCTTCATTAATTGCTGCACTTTAAAAAACTTTTTCAAGTCTCCCTATTTTCCAGGGTTTGTCAGATCAGCATTGGAATAAAGATCTTCCTGCCTGTGTGGTGTCCCCTCAGCTGTGAAATGAAAAATAATGTGGGCTTCCCACATCTTACCCAAGAAGCTTGCTTTATTTCTTTACTGGCTATGCATAGAGTTTTCTTCACAGTAAAGTAATGCCCCTCCCAGCATTAATTATCTTTGATACATGGTTGTGAATAAAACAATCTACCCCACAACTGTCAGATTTTTTCCAGCACAGTCTTTCTGATTCTCTCACTGTAGGGAAGTAAATGCAGAATAAATGAGTTGAGACTATGCCATCCCAGTTCATGTGTCTTTGATAAATGAAAGTGAATACAGGTTGACAGAGATGACTTTAAAACCTAAGAAAGGGTTTTTTTAACCTGAAGGTTTAAATCTTGCCTTAGTACATTACAAGATATTTATGGCTGTGTAAACATTGTGCTGTTGCAAGCTTAGGGAGTCGAACGCCGGTCTATGGTAAGACTTGTTTTGGGCAGGGAACTGACTTTACAGGCTTGTTTTGAAGTCAGTGTTTTATAGACAGAATTTGGTAAGTCTCTTCCGTGATTCTTCTCACATTTCAGTAAAACACTGCGTGTTGCAATGCCTTCATTTCAGGTTATTGTACCTATGGAAGGTACAGGGAGAGTGATTTGCCATTGGAATGGGCTGCCCAGGCAGGTAATGGAGTTGCCATCCCTGGAGGTGTTCAAGAGAAGACTGGATGAGGCACTTGTTCACATAATCTAGTTGACTGGGTAGGGCTGGGTGATAGGTTGGAGTGGATGATCTTGGAGGTCTCTTCCAACCTGGTTGATTCTATGACTTGTCTGAAGAATTTCCTCTTAGGTTGAGGCTTTGCATCTGACGGCTCCTGGGTGAGATCTTGGCACGTGTTTCCTGCGGAGGAGAATAAAAGGAAAGGACCAGAATCTTTGGGATGATCTTAAACATGGAGGGGTTGCTTTGGAAAAGCTAGCACTCATTAGAGGTGTATACCTTTAGAATCCAGTAAATCAGGCAAGAGCATGTGAAAGTTTTGATATGATAGATGAGCTTGTTAGGCCAGCGATGAGGACACTTCATCTTAAGCAGTTGTTGTCATGTTAGACAGGCATGAGCCACTCCCCGTGGAGGTCAAGAATATGTTGATATTTGTGTGGCAATTTTTGAGTCTTTGAAGGGAACAAGAGCAGTTTTAAGTTCCCAAACAATGTACAGTTACATGGAGTGTACCTGGCAAGATTCTGAGCTAAAATCTGCTGGACTAAATTCTTAAAGTTCCGCGTTGTATTGTTAAACAAATAAGACAGACTACTTTCTAGGGGGGACACCACAGCAGCCTCGTTTCACTGTACCTCTGTTGTAAGATTCATATGTTTTATGTGCCTTGCTGTGAGATGTGTATACAGGTGAGAACAGTGTCTGTAGTGAGACTGGTTTATGTATTAATTTATCTTGACCCTTGATTTGAAAGCACTGTAGCAACTGGGGCTGGAGCACCTCTCCTGTGAGGACAGACTGAAGGAGTTGGGGCTCTTCAGTCTGCAGAAGAGGAGGCTCTGAGGTGACCTTATTGTGGCCTTCCAGTATCTGAAGGGGGCCTACAAAAAAGCTGGGAGGGACTTTTTAGGATATCAGGTGATGACAGGTCTAGGGAGAATGGAGCAAAGCTGGAGGTGGGGAGATTCAGACTGGACATAAAGAGGAAGTTCTTCACCATGAGAGTGGTTGCCCAGGAAGGTGGTTGAGGCCCCATGCCTGGAGGTGTTTAAGGCCAGGCTGGATGAGGCTGTGGCCAGCCTGATCTAGGGTAGAGTGTCCCTGCCCATGGCAGGAGGGGTTGGGAACTAGATGATCCTTGTGGTCCCTTCCAACCCTGACTGATTCTATGAACTTTCTGGTTTAGGTGAGTTCTGTGCTTTTAGAGCTTGCTGATTCTGACTCATTGTTCTGTATTGTTGGCAATTTTGAAGCTATTAAATATTGCATCTTTCAATTACAGTCATAGTTTTCTTCCATGTCATTTGAAGTGCAATTTGGTGGGAGCAGCTTATAAAGTCACAATGAGAGGATAAAATCGGAGGCATACAATCGAATGATGGGATAAGTGAAACTGGTTTACATCCAGTTTTTGAAGTTAGGGTTGGTGTTTGGTTTTTAAAAGTAGCCTAAGAGTTTGATAAATTGGGGGTGTATGGACTGTGCTGGGCAAAGAATGCAACATTCTGTTAAGAAATTATGAAAAGTATTCCCATTGCAGAGCTTGGGTAGAACATTTTAACTGTACTCACAGGACCTTACTTAATGTAGAAAAATAACTTCTGGGAGGTTTTAAGCAACTTTACAACATGCTCAAATTAGAGAGAAAATTATTAGTTAAGAATTGAATAACTTGCTGAGTTTTATTATGGTGGAGTCCTATTAAGATTTTACAGGGAAGCAGGTTTGATCATGTACTTGGTTTGAAGTCAAGTTTGCATTGCAGATAGACTTTGTTCCTTCGTAAGCCTTTCTCACTTGGCTTGAATGTGCTCCCTAGAGGAAGGATGCTTTCGGTAGAGGTGACTTGCTGTATCTGCTCATGGCTGGCAGCACAGGTGTTGTTACAGAGTGGAACCAGTCCCTCCCTGAAGCTGGAAGACATGGTGTGAACTGGTAGGCTATTGATAACCTTTTGTATGTTTAACAAGACAAATCCTTCCGTTTCATTGTTTCACTGTGGAAAAAAGGCTTATCTCCGGATATTTTGGGACTTGTATCCCTTTCAATTTGTTTTGGATCAGTGACTGTAAAAGCCATTTAATCATCTGCCACATAGAGCAAAAACTTAACCTCAGAAAAGGACAGCGAAGGGAGGGATGGGGTTTCTGGGGATGCTGCCCCAGCAGAGTGCCTGTGGAGAGGCTGATGCCAGCAAGCAGCATGCGTGTGCAAGGTATGGAGCAGGAAACTCTGGTTATTCCCAGTGCCTAATGTTCAAACTCCTGGTGTCATTTGACTTCTCCCAGTGCTGTTTAACTGAGGACCTGGGGCTTGTAAAGTACTTGATTCAGTAGTCTGTAGACCGAGGTGGGAGAGTGTGTTCATGCTTCAAACGTTTCACATGGCTGATATCTACCCCTACGTTGTCTCTTTCATTAACTACCTCGCTACACAGTCCATTCCCCAGTGCCAAGGCCCAGTGTACCCAAACTGTGAAGGTGGAAGCGGTGACTTTGGGTCCCAAGTGAAGAAGTGGGATTTGAATTTGGATCCCCAGCAGCTCAAACCCAAGCTGCTATATGAAATGGTTTCTTTTTGTGATGATGGTGCTGTGCCATAGGCATAGCATGGTACATGCTAAACCAGCGGATTAGCCTGAAGCGTGAACAGACATTTCAAAACAAGGCAGGTAATATAGGAAGGTATTAAGCAAAAAGGAAGTGAAGGACTTACTGTTGTACTTGAGAGAGCATTAACTTGCTTTTCACATATTCTTAGCCCTTGAGACAAGTAGATGCTTTGGGTATTAATAGTCTTTGATGTGGTAGCTGTCATCTATGGGTAGAATGGGAGCAGACAAATGGGAAGTTTGCCATGTGAAAGCCAACAAATACCTGGTTTTGCTGGTGGGAAAGCAAGTGGAAAGGGTTTCCTAAAGCTGTGGGTTGCCTGGGTAGGATCTGAGAACTTGCCTGTCTTCCTTTTCTGTTTTATCAGCTTCAAATGAATGGTGAGTCATTGCTAGCTGCATGGTATGTCTCATTATTGGAGACCTGTCAGAAGAGTTGATTAATAATCTGGAGTATTTGGATTCAGTGTGATAAAACTAATCATAACAAAGTACTTCAGTGCCTAACTTGAAGCTGTGAAGAAAATCCTGTTATCTTAAAAGTGTGTGTATATGAAAGGGCTAACATTTTCTCTTTTTAACAAGATAAACATAAACTTAGTTGTTGAGTTGCAGAGCAGCAGTACTGTTTCCAGAGGCTGCTTTCCAAACTTCCCCGTGACAAAGTGGAACTGAGATGTAATCTTGTCACTTGTGGAGTTTCAAGAATATGCTCTCAAGACTTCTCTTAAGTTACATGAGAGAAGTTGTTATGAAAATAGTTTAATTAAATGATACAGGTAAATTATTGTAGTGAACACAGATTTACTGTCTTTGTTTCCTGCGATTGCCTGCCTTTTGGAGGTCTAAATTCACCCTTTTTCTTTTGTCAAGTTGCTTAAACGATTAATCATTGACACATTTGAGGAGAGGCTGAGGGAGCTGGGGTTGTTTACCTTGAAGAAGAGGAGGAGGCTCAGGGGTGACCTCACTGCTGTCTACAACTACCTGAAGGGAGGCTGTAGCCAGGTGGGGTTGGTCTCTTCTCCCAGGCAACCGGCAACAGAACAGGGGGACACAGTCTCAAGTTGTGCCAGGGGAGGTCTAGGCTGGATATTAGGAGGAAGTTCTTCCCAGAGAGAGTGATTGGCATTGGAATGGGCTGCCCAGGGAGGTGGTGGAGTCACCGTCCCTGGGGGTGTTCAAGGAAAGCCTGGACGAGGCACTTAGTGCCATGGTCTAGTTGACTGGACAGGGCTGGGTGCTAGGTTGGACTGGATGATCTTGGAGGTCTCTTCCAACCTGTTTGATTCTATGATAACCATACATGATTAACTTCAAAGGAGAGACAGTCACTTGCTGGTAAATTTTTAGTGGTAGATGTTTGCAGGTAGCACAGTCCAGACTTAAGAGTTTGAGCTGGCAACTTTGTAAAGGTTTGATTTGATTTCCTTGTTCTGTAATTTCCAGTGGTGAAGTGAGAGTTCTTATTGGATGACTAACACATTTCAACGCCAGTTAAGGCACTTTAGGAGACCCAGTGTTCTTCATATATCAAATGTTTTATTAATGACATAAGCAGGTGTCAAGGCTAGTTCACAGTCACATGCTTTTGAGCTGTGCTTCTGAATTGTGCCATTCTTGGATCTGTTTTGCAAGCGTGTTGAATGGGGTTAACATTTGATGCTGTGATGCTTCCTCTTGTGGCCTGTTAGCACCTCAGCTTTCTACCTCTCTAATACAACTGAGCACATATTTTTTTCTTGTGTTTCTGCATTGCTTTGTGGTATTTACTGCATGTTTATTAAGAAAATTGGAAGTGTGTTCAGAATATCAAGAGGAATTTATTGCTACATCTGGACACTGATTCTTTCTCCTTGAGGTGTAACTCTTCAAGGCAATGCCACAGGTTTTGCATAGACTGCAAGATTCAGTTGTGATGGTTTGGGGTGTCCCCCGCCCCCCACACTTTAGAAATCACCCAGACTAGACTCAGCCTGCTCTGGAAATTTGAGTGAAGCTTCTATTTACAGCTGGCACAATTTACAAGCAGATATTTACAGTATATACAGATATATACAGAAATATACAAGGTAAAAGTAATACAGAAACACAACTCCCCTCCCAGAAACCTGAGTCCCCAGGAGGGGCTCTCAACCACCCCTCACCTTTCCCCTACCCCTCTCAACCTTACCCCAGTCCCAAGGAAGAATGGAGGTTCGGCCAAGAGGATTAAGAAGCAAAGGTGAAATCAGCCAAAGCAAATGGAGGGTGAGGTTAGAAAGCAAGATGGAGTTCAGCCAGCAGCCGCAGCTCTCCCCAGCAGGCAAAGAGCTGAGAGCACAGCTCAGCAAAGAGAGCAAGCAAGTGACCTAATCTTTGTTTTTGTCTTTCCTTTGTACACATCTTAGCAAGACTGTGAGGGAAGTAGACACCATTGTTTTCATTTTCCAGCCTATCATCTAGTTCCTCTCACCAAAACATCCCAGCTAGGCTCAAACTAGCACATCAGTTTATTACATTGTGCAGCCATCCACTTCTTACTGGAGCACAGAGTTGAGCCTGAGGCAGAGGGAAGAACTCATGGCAAGTCGTAGGGCAGAGCTTTAGCTTTAGCTGAAGGGAGGCTGTAGCCAGGTGGGAGTTGGTCTCTTCTCCCAGGCAACCAGCAACAGAACAAAGGGACACAGTCTCGAGTTGTGCTGGGGGAAGTATAGGCTGGATGTTAGGAGGAAGTCCTTCACAGAGAGAGTGATTGGCATTGAATGGGCTGCCCAGGGAGGTGGTGGAGTCACCGCCCCTGGAGGTGTTCAAGAAAAGACTGGACGAAGCACTTAGTGCCATGGTCTGGTTGATTGGCTAGGGCTGGGTGCTAGGTTGGACTGGATGATCTTGGAGATCTCTTCCAACCTGGTTGATTCTGTTCTATTCTAAAGCCTGTCAGCAGGGAATGGCTGTGACTGTTTGAGCTGCTTGATAGGCTTCATTGTACTGAGTCAGCAGATAAAACTGACAAAAGCTGGATATAGTTGAATAATTTCCAGCAGTGGCCAAGCTGTTAGGATTTGGAAGCACAATTCAAACATTTGCCAAGTTAGCCTGTGATGACCACTTAAAATAGAGTTTGCCTAGGAGAAAAGAGCTGTAAAGTAATTCAAGACATTCCAAAAAGTCTTGCAGAATTGTAGTTTAATGACCAAGGTGATGGTTGTTTGCTGACACCAGCAGTGTTTCTGCCCCTGGTCACCACCAGTATTCTTTTGTTTGCACCTATTTTTACTTACCTCTTAACTGGCCGTTTTCACAGAACAACCATGGAATTTAGTTGAGAGACCAACTTTTCCTTTTGGATGGGATCTGAGCTACCTATGGCAGTAACATTTCTGTACTTGTGATTATGGGCACTGTCAGCATCTCCATTATGCATGTCTGGATTTTGATTTTGTTTGTTTTTGTTGGGTTTGTTTTTTTTTTAAAGAGCTTAAAACTCAGTTGTAAAAATTTGTTCTTGGCAGAAAAGTTGTATACAAAATCTCAGCTTGAATAGGACTTTTTTGTTTTTTTTATAACTGAATTTGAGAGAGGGAAGGAAAACCTGGTCTGCACTGTGAGTTGAGGTTACAAAGAAGCATACACTGAAATCTCTTGTTAGCTGTACTCAGTTTCACAGGCTCACAGGATGTTAGGGGCTGGAAGGGACCCAAGGAGATCGAGTCCAACCCCCCTGCCAGAGCAGGACAATCCTATCTAGCGCAGATCACAGAGGAACACATCCAGACAGGCCTTGAAAGTCTCCAGAGAAGGAAACTCCACAACCTCTCTGGGAAGCCTGTTCCAGCACTCTGTGACCCTTACAGTAAAGAAGTTCCCCCTTGTGTTGAGGCGGAACCTCTTGTGCTGCAAAGGTTGTAGAGAAGTAGTACAAGAGAAACTCCCCACTGTTAGTCTCTTGCTTTGTGTTAGATTTTTAAATGGAGTTGTAACAATTGAGATCAGGTTTTGATTTATTCTGTGGAAGAGCCTTTTGATAGAACAGCATTTGTTGCCAGGCAGGAAAAATAGACCAGAAAGTACCTGGCATCAAGAAACAGGGAATTCTGTGGTAGCCAGTCCTTCCCAGTGCTCACTGAAGAGAGAGGCTTTGTAAATTGCTGATGGCAAAGGTGGGATACTCCCTCTTTATGGTAATGATAAATCTTATTCTGAAGCAAAGAAGTAAAAATATACCATTCCTATTTACTGCATTTTTCACTGCTGCAGGAGATGCTCTGAGCCCATGTTTAATCAATGTATATTTTCAGTGGATTAAAGAAACCTGAATATTGACGTCACGAAAATAAGCCAAGAAGCCTGGTGGAGGATGCTGATGTTTTTTACTCCTCTAATAAACACTGCTTCAAAATTTAATGAAGCAGACCATATTGCTAAAGGTAAATGCAAGCAAACTGAGCTATAGGCTTTTTTGCTTGAGGTGCTGCTGTTTAATAGGATTCGTCACTAAGTAATGTGAGCAGTTCCAGATGACGCAAATGCCAGCGGTCGTTTCCCTGCCACCATTTCCAGAGGAAGCCTGGTGGTACTGCTTGTTTTCACTAGAAGGAGAGAAAACACTGCAGAGGCAGAAGTCCTCAGCCAAATGCTGAGTATCACTCAGCTGTCTCAAGAAGCATCTTTACTACACTTCAGGCCCCTGGTTTTCTTCCATTAAAGACAGTCTTTGCCTTCACAGACTCACAGAACTTTAGAGGTTGGAAGGGACCTTCGGAGGTAGAGTTCAACCTCCCTGCCAAGGCAAGATCCCTTAGGGTAGTTGTCACAGGAGTGTATCCAGGTGGCCTTTGGAAGTCTCTAGAGAAGGAGACTCCACAACCTCTCCAGGCAGCCTGTTCCAGTGCTCTGTCACTCTTGCTGTAAAGAAGTTTCTCCTCATGTTGAGGTGAAACCTTCTATGTTCCAATTTGTAGCCGAGATTGGCTCCATCCACTTGACACCCACCCCTCAGTTATTTGTATACATTAATAATATCTCCTCTCAGCCTTCTCTTCTCCAGACTAAACAGCCCCAGGGCTCTCAGTCTTCCTAGGGGAGATGTTTAAGTCTTCCAGTCATCCTTGTGGCTCTCTGCTGTACTCTTTCCAGCAGGTCCCTGTCTCTCTTGAACTGGGAAGCCCAAAAGTGGACACAGTATTCCAGGCGTGGTCTCACCAGAGCAGAGGGGAGAAGAACCTCCCTAGACCTGTGGACCTTGTTTTCATCTGTTCCCTCATGTTAATGCAATTTGTCTTTGATGTCCTAGAAGTTCTGCTGAGCATTAACAACTTTGTGTATGTTTTGTTGCAGCCCTCAGTAAGTTTCTGACTGGGACAACGAAGCATAACTAGAAAGCAGCCCTGGAAAGGCTATATTTTGTCAGAGGTAGCAGTGTGCAGAACCTGTGCTTTCAGTGCACATTTCCCTGCCTTCCAACTGGAAGACAGATTCTGTGGAGACAGAACAGTTAATCGTGTTCTTATGGCTTTCCTTCTAGTATGTCTTCTGTTGTGGCAGCTTTTAGAAGCAAATAATTTCTTTGGTACCTTTGCTTCTCTACTGGCGAAGCTACATAGCAAAAAGTCACAGCAGAAAAGGTAGTTATGGAGAGCACCTCGTTGAGAGAGTTTTGCTGGTGGAGGTTAGTTCATTGAAGAAGTTTTCATTGAAACTTTGTTATTATAACAGACAATTACCTGAACATTTCAGAATCAGGTAATGTGATTCAAAACTGTTTGAAATGTCAGTTTTAAATGTTTTGACCAATGTATGACCTAATTTTAGATAGGCATGGGTAGACAAATTGTGGAAAATTTTTTACTAGTAAGTGTCTGAAACCTATAGAGAGGTAGCTGTTATGTGGTTATAATTGTGGGGTGATTCATGATTTTGCTGTTGTGACATTCCCAGGTATGATGCGACTGAATAATGGACTGGCTGCAATAGTGATTTAGTATCAAGGCAATCTCACCTGCACTTTCTAGCCGGGCATTCAAGGACTTCTCTGTGCATCTGAATGGAATCAGCTCTAAGTCAGAAAGTCTGAATAACTGAATTTGTAGCAGGCTTAGGTCACAGGTGGGGAACCTTCCCAGTCTGATAACCCAGCCTGTGTTTTTGCAGGAATCTTTGAGCACAATATGCTGTCGTCATCTTCCTCTTCTCCTCCACAGTCACGTGTTGCTCTATGCTGTGGTGAGATTGTCCAGTGTCAGAATTTGCTGATATCAAGTGTGAAGGAATAAGTTTGGCTCCCAGCTTGTCTTCTCATCAGAAATTTAAGGGATACAGAAATCTCTCAACAGTAGAGGAAACTGTTGTCTTTTATCCTCAGTGGATCACCTGGTTTTCTTTTCCCCCACCTACCATGCTTGCAGAGATTATCTCCTCCAATTCCATTTCTCTGTGGGTGATCCTCTTCAGCTGTGGCTGCCTCTGTTCTGCCAAAGCATCCTCTGAGCACAAAGCTTGCTCAGTGCCTGTCCAAGGGTGATGGGCAGGGTACTGAATTCACTCCAGTCTTGCTGTGCATGCGTGGAACTGGCAGCAGCACAGCATGCTGAAATAGTTAACCTGATGGTCAGTTGATGTCTCAACTAATTTCCTAGAGGATGGAGCTGCCCATAGAAAGAAACCACTCTGGCAGATGGTACCTTCTGGCTCCTCTACAGAAAACTTAGTGTCGAGGGGACTTTCAGTCTGAAAGTGTTTGTATTTCCTGGGAGGTGTCTCCAGCACTTGTTGTGAAATCCCTTTATTTTCACACTGAAATGTAACTATCTGCAAAGCACTGGCTGGTTTTGTGCAGTTTAATGCTATCGTGCTGGTGTTGAGGGGAGGCTCTTGTTCTTGGTTGGAGCCAGATTTTAACACAATTGAAATCTGATGTAAGTGACAGTTTCCCTGATGTGACAGGGTAGGGGCTGCAGGAGTAGAATCTAGTTTTGCAGAGCTGATTTGGTGGGATTGAGGTTGGCATCACTGGATGCATTCTGCCCGGGGTGGTCTCATTTTGCCTTCTGTGTTTCTCAAAGAAGCAGCTGATCACACTGTAGATTCAAGAATGTTCTTGCAGAAAATAAAAGGAAATAAAGATGGGGAAGTCCATCTGCTGACTGAATGTAACCATAATGTGTCCCTGGAGATGTTCAAGAGTTGTGTGGACATGGCACTCTGGGAGGTGTTTAATGGCCACGGTGGTGTTAGGTTGATGGTTAGACTCACAAACTTAGAATTGTTTTGGTTGGAAGAGATTGCTATGATTCTTTAAAGATAGGTGAGAGAAAAGATGAAGGAGCAAAGAACTATTTGAAGCACTTCTAGATCCAGGAGTCTCGGTGATGCTTCGGCAATGACTTGTTTAGGTTCCGGATAGCTTTTGTCTCACTACATAAATAAGCAGACCTGGTCTGTTGAAACACACAGGTCAAAGGAAGTTCCCACTGGGGACATATATACTCTAAAAACTTCCATAAATTGTTCTGTAATATGACAGCTTCCAATTATAGGTTTTCATAGTAAGAGGCTTATTGGCAAATAGTAATGCAAGTTAACTGTGGAAATTTCTATTGCTTTTCTTGGCCTCCGTGCATTTCCTGAGCAGTGTCTGCTTTGTCCCAGGTGTACCATTCTGGGCTTTGAAAGTGTGTCAGAACATGTGCAGGGCTGAGACCCCTGGGAGCTGGCACTTGGAGCCCGATCTAAAGGAAGAAAAAAAAGGAAAGTGAGTGGCTTAGAACATGAGCCCCAACATGTTAACTCTTGGTTGATTTGTTTGTTTCCTGCCTCAATGAGTTAAGAGTGGTGATCACCAGTAAGAGATTTTTGTGACCAGTAGGATGAGGGAGGGTATTCTTCCCCTGTACTTAACACTGGTCAGGCCATACCTTGAGTACTGTGTCCAGTTCTGGGCTCCTCAATTCAAGAGAGATGTTGAGGTGCTGGAACATGTCCAGAGAAGGGCAACAAAGCTGGTGAGGGGCCTGGAACGCAAACCCTATGAGGAGAGGCTGAGGGAGCTGGGGGTGTTTAGCCTGGAGAAGAGGAGGCTCAGGGGTGACCTCATTGCTGTCTACAACTACCTGAAGGGAGATTGTAGCCAGGTGGGGGTTGGTCTCTTCTCCCAGACAACCAGCAACAGAACAAGGGGACAGAGTCTCAAGTTGTGCCAGGAGAGGTATAGGCTGGATGTGAGGAGAAAGTTCTTCACAGAGAGAGTGATTTGCCATTGGAATGGGCTGCCCAGGGAGGTGGTGGAGTCACCGTCCCTGGAGGTGTTCAAGAAAAGCCTGGATGAGGCACTTAGTGCCATGGTCTAGTGACTGGCTAGGGCTGGGTGCTAGGTTCGACTGGATGATCTTGGAGGTCTCTTCCAACCGTGTTGATTCTGTTCTATTCTAGTCATGGGCACACGGGGGGGTAATTTTTACCCAGATGCGAACAAAGCTCCAAATAACCTTGAGAAGTGTAGGTATGCAAATATCTTGGATAGCCCTTCCAGTACATTTTGATTAGTTCTCATCGTCAACCCACCTCTTACAGGCACGTGCGGGTGCAGGCTTGTTTGGTTTGTGAAATGTTGAATAAGTCTTCAAAGAGTATCAATGTTTCCAGGAAATATGTTTTTCATACATGCTTGTGTTGCTTAAAAAAAAAGAAAAGAGGCAGTAATGGGTAAAGTTTCGGGTTTGTGTGAGCCAGTGGTGTGGATTTGCTTGGCTTTGCAGCTTTCAAATGATACACACTCGGCACAAGCAGATTCTTTTCTGATTACATGCAAGCAGTGTGGAACAATCACATCTTTTAAAATATATACATATTGATTCATGGTAGCGTCTTGGAGTTGCAAATAATCCAAGAGCTTGTCAGCTTCTTTACATCAGATACAAACTGGATATCTTTCTGCAGTAGTTAGCTGAAAGTGCAGTGATTTCAGAGGATTGTACCTCCGAAGATGTAGCCTTACATTCCTCTCCTTCTCTAATACGCTCCTCTTGAGTGATTTATTCTGGGGACTCTGTATCATAGGTTTTTGTGCTGGCACCCATTCCTGTAGGGTTGCAGTGCCTGTCCACATTACCAGAAAAAAATGGCTGGGAGACAGTTTAAAAAACAAAACAAAATGAACAAAAAAAAAACCCCCAACTAAAACGTTAAACCAAAAAGTAAAGAACACACACGCAAAGAAAAGAAAACCAGTTCCAGTTAGCAGAGAGGGTTTTTCTGCCAGTGTGGATGGGGCATAATTTGATTTAAATGACTTTTGAAAAACAGTTCTCAAAATTGTTCCATGCATTTTCTTCCTGGCTACTGTTGAAAATATGGAGCTGAATATTTTCTGTGATGTTTCAAACCAATATGTTCTGGCAACTTCATAGCTGGGCCCTGTGCATTATACTCTTGTTTCCAGTTCGCTGTGGCCTGGAGTGCAACACACACAGCTCATGAGATGCACCAAGGTGGGAGGTCTTGTGAGGAGCAGGCAATACAAAGACCCAAGGTACAAGGAACATTTCACTGGGGTCCAGCAGGGAGGCAGCCAGTTTTAAGGGCCTCTTTTGCAAAAAGAATTTTCTTGTAGGAGATGGAGGAGCTGCTTGTGTCTCGTCAGATCTTCTGTGCCTAGGAGGAGGTTGATTCCTGGGTGTTGTTAAGGGCTGGATGCTGATCTTTCCACCTTTCTGGAGTCAGCTTTCTTTCACTGGAGAGATATACTTACAGATGATAGGCTATGACTAAGTATTCATCACTGCTTTAATGTGACTACATATAGCTGCAGAAAGAATAGCATCTGGGTTGGAAAGTTGTGGCTGGGTCACAGGGGGTTTGTTGCATTACTTCTGCCCCAGGGACTCTTGTGTTTTGTGGAGCATGTGTGGGAAGGTCAGTGCAATAGCAGAAGCTATTCTGGAAACAGAGGCTGTTCTTCCAGCACCAAATTAAATCCCAGCAGTGGCAGCAGGTGTTGGAAGTGTAGAACAAGTTTGTGGATCTGGCTATAGCAGCACTCCTGGTGCTGTTGGGAGTGCTTACCATGTTGAGTTGTCTATAGAGGAGATTGTACAGTGTTACCTGCGATCAGGCATGGAGATGCTCTCCTTTCAGTGTCTCCTTGATGCCATTAGACTTAACATGCCTGGATATATCACAGAGTAGTTCCAAAATGTGAATCTCCTTGCCCAGAGAGGTATCCCTTTGAGATTTTCCCAAGTAATCCTTGGGAAAGGTTTACAGACCTACCAGAGGCTTATTATGAGCCCCTGTGCATGTACCAGCTTTGCTTTCAAAGCAGCCTGGGGCAAGGGACCCTCTTTAAGCCCAGGTCTTTTTCCTGTGGCCTGAAGACTGGCTTCTTTTTGGAGTTTTGGAGTGATGTGATCCACGCCACTGGTGCTATGGCACGTGGAGTACCTGTGCTGAGCAGAGAACAGCTGTTTCTGACAACTTTGTCTTTTCCTGCTTCTCAGCAGTTTTTAGAGGGTACAAAGGACAGGAGCATACAGATGGAACTGTTTAATTTATCCTGTTAAGAGAACCAGATGAAATAAATCTGGGGGAACATGGTCCTTGTCATAGGACTGTGTATCCTACAGGCAGCAGTGCAAGACCCAGACATGGGAAACATGGCTCTGAGGAGGCCACAGACACATGGCAGAAAGGATGCGAAGGCAGGAGTATACTTGAGGCATGGCAGAGGCAACTGTCTCCTGTTTGGTGACAGCGAAGCATTGATCAGCATGTTTAGAAGCAGACTATAGATGTGGGCCAAGGGACAGTGCAACGTCAGGTTGAGGCAAATGACAGGTCAGAGACCAGGTAGGCAGTAGAGGTACATAATAAGGAGACAGTTCTTGTTTTGGCTTTAGGACTCAGAAAGGTCACTCTTGAGGATCTTCCCTGTTGATACTTTTCCATTTGTGAACACTGGTTGTTTGTGAAAGGTGGTAGGAGAAGAAATTAAGCTGGACTCAGAGGGGACATATTGTCACCTGTGATATTTAGGTACAGCCTGAAGCACAGCAAGGTGGGGGAAAGGTTCAGGAATGAGGTATGTTTCAGGATGAAGTATTGAGAAAAGGTGGCTGTTTGGAGGTAGGTTTTTTTTATGTTCTGTGGTGAATTCTGTTACTTGTACAGCTGCATGACAAGCCTGGGTGTAAGGGCTATCTGCTGTGTCTGTTTAGACTGAGCTCCACCTGAACACTGACTGGACTACATCTGAATGCTCAGTTTGGTTACTGAATTAACTGTGCAGTAAAAGCTCACTTTGCAGGTTTGTCTGAGCAGAGAGTATGTAGGATGCTGTTGAGGGCAGGGGAGATGGCTTTGTGGATTCAGCAGGCTTGGTGGACATATAGAAAACATGTGCCTTCCATTTCTTTTGTTCCTCTGCCATCTCTCATCTGCCGCAGCGGGAGCGAGGCAGCAAAGAGCTCTGAAAAGTTACTGTTCCCAAAGAGCCTTTGCGTACTCAGATCCTTTACCCCTTTGATTCAACAAGCAGGGTGACTTTGTCATGAGTGCTGTGACAGACCTGCATCTGGTATCTGAGAACAGCAGAGCCCACTGGGGAGGAGCAAGTAGCTTTTTCTTAACCAAGAGGGAAAGCTTTTAGTTGGGATGTTTGTGTAATTATTGCAGCAAATGTGATGCCTGGGATGCAGAGTGTAATGTGCTGTTTAGTAGAAAACAGCTACCCTGTGGGCTGTTAGTGAGTGTTTCTAGTGATTTAGACTTAAAAGATTGTTAAAAACAAAACAAACAACCACCAAACAAAAAACCCACCCAAAGCCCAGTGCAAATCCACAACAGAAAAACTCAGTCTAACCTTATTGTTGCTTTGAAAGTAATGCCATAGCTGCACTTACTGATGCTAGTCACCTTTCCTGCATTGGCACCTTTGCTGTATGTGGAATCATAAAAAGAAGGAAGGGTGATAGGGACAGGTGGTTTTTCTCTTATTGGATGTGCCATCCTTTCTTTATCCAAGAAGGAGCTGCAGCAAGCTAGCTTTTGTTTGGTTACTCTTTCCAGAAAAGCAAAGCTCTTCCTTGCAATATTTATGGTAGCTTGGCTCAAGTGTGTGTGTCTGAGCTGTGACAGCATCTTCATGTTAGCCAGACTCTGTTCCTACTCCCTCATGAGGGAGCATTAGGGAACTGGCTTTTAAGTGAAGCCTGTTTAATATGGCAAAGCTGGGAGGCTAATAGATGCAGGTGTTCACAGTGCTGGTATGAAATGTGGTGTTTGTGTTAGTGTTGTGGTAGCAACGGTCTGTTTAATGGTGGAATGGTCATTTGGTCCAAAGGCCCTGGTTTCAGCTGTCTTCCTTTTGAAATCACCACTTTCAACCTGTTTCTCTTTCTCAGACTTGTTGCTTAATTTAAGGTTTGACCGCAGAGAGGACAGATCCACAGATTGGATTGGGTTAGAAGGGACTCTCAAAGGCCACCTCGTCCAATCTCCCTGCAGGCAGCAGGGACAGCTCCAAATAGATAAGGCTGCCCAAGGGCACATCAAGTCTGATCTTGAATGTCTTCAGGGCTGGGGCCTCAGCCACATCCCTGAGCAACCTGTTCCAGTATTTTACCTCTCTTATTGTAAAGAACTTCCTCCTTATGTCCAACCTAAATCTCCCCTGCTCCAGTTTCAAATCATTGCCCTGTGTCCTATTGCTACAAGCCCTTCTAAACAGACCTTTCCAGTCTTACTGTAGGTCCCCTTCAGATATTCAGAGGTGGCTATAGGGTCTTCCTGGAACCTTTTCCAGGACCAACGACTCTGACCTGAGCTGTGTCTCCCTAACCATAATAACTTGTCTATAGCTAAAGCAGAACTTGTGCTTGACCAAAGTATTTTTCAGAAGAAAGGCATCTTATCTTGGTTTGCAACCCACAGAAGATGGAGTTGAGCTGAAAATGGACTTGAACTGAAGGTCTTTTTCATCCTTATAGCTGTTCCTATGTTTAGTCCTCTCTGTTTAACATGAACTCCTTTGAAGCTGTCTTCAGCTTCTACTTGCTGGTAAATCTACTGCACCTTTTTACAGCACTGTGAGGAGCCTCATTGTGCATCATTTGTCTGCCCCACTGAAGAGAGTTACCATTAACGGCTCGTCACTTCTAAAATCTCCTGGATAAGTTACACATTTTGGGTGTGATCACTCAGCATGAAGCATTTTGCTGAGTGTTGACTGACTTATGGAGAAGTATCATCTCCCTTCTTCCCTGCTATCCTTGTGAAAATACTCTTTTTAATACCAGCATTTTAAGGGAGATGAAGAATATCACAGAATAGTAGAAGTTGGAAGACACCTCTGGGGATCATCTAGTCCCACCTCCCCTGCTAAAACAGGTTTACCTAGGGCAGGTTGCACAGGATTTCATCCAGCAGGTTTTGAGTCCCCAGAGGAGTAGTCCACAACCCCTTGGGGCAGCCTGTTCCAGTTCTCTGTCACTTTTGAAGTGCGGAAGTTTTTCCCTTATGTTTGGGTGGAACTTCCTAGCTTGCGCTCTAGCTTGTCCCTGTTAGCCCTTGTCTTGTCACAGGGCACCAACAGGAGAGCCTGGCTCAGTCCTGTGTACACCTGCCCTTTAGATATTGATAAACATTGATGAGATCCCTACTCAATCTTTTCTAGGCTAAAGAGCCCCAGGTTTCTCAGCCTGTCCTCATAAGGGAGATGTTCCAAACCTTTAGTTATCTTAGTAGCCCACTGTTTGCCTCTCTCCAGTAGTTCCCTGCCTCTCTTGAAGTGGGAAGCTCATAATTGGACACAGTACTCCAGATGTGGCCTTGCTTGGGTGGAGGGAGAGGAGAGCCTCTCTTGAGGCTTACTTTATCGTATGTGTCCAAAACAGCTGTAGTGAAGCTGCTGCTGCTTCCTTACTCTGCAAGGTGCTTTCAGTGAAGGGAGGTCTCTGCAAGCTTCTGTTGAAAACAGTGACCCTATGTGTAAAGATTCTAGCTGTGCACAGTGCACCCATCCAACTGTGTCTAGTCTAGCAATCACCCATGTTTCATCTTCAGATCTATGAGGATTCATGGATTGCTTGTAAGGATCAGAGATGAATAAGAAAGAGAAGTTTTAAACACTCTGGAGACTTGGTGCATTTATTAGAAAAAGCCTGGGGGTTCTTAGCTCAAAGGTGATTGAAGATCACCAGTCTGGCTCAGCAGTTTGAGAGTATAGACTGATGTGTGAGTTGATGGCTGTTGCCATGGAGAAAGCAGCAACAAAACTCCCATACCTGGTCTGAGAGTAAGTGTACCTGGGCTTGGGTGAGAAATCCATGAAAAGCTTAGAACTAGCAGGGCAGATGTAAGATTGCTTCTGGCAGAGGAACCACTTTCTCCTGCAGTTCAAGAGGTCACTTTTGTGCTTTCAGATCCTCAGACCCTGGTTCAGTTTTCTGTTGGAACAATTTCCTCCCGAGTAAGGACAATTGTTCATTTGATGGCTGCTTCAAGGCCGGGCTGAGTGCAGCGAGGTAATCACTCTGCTCTCCAGATTGTAGGGATTCATGCCAGGATGTTCTTGCCCACTAGCTGGTTTTTATTATATTTATGGTTGAAATGGGATTTTCATTCAGAGAGCTTGCACTCGGTCAGCTATGACTTTACAAACCAGTCACTGTGGAGTGGAAACTTGATGCTGGTTCAGTGACAGATGTTTGTTTAAAGGTGGGAAAAAAACAACTTTATTGAGGCACTGTCTTAAGGATGAGAAATGTAAATAGATGATTTGACTTCCATCAAATTACATATGAACATATGAATGTACTATGAACCATAAAGTTGACATTTGACTTCCCAGGTTGGGAAGTTAGGGTCCTTCAAGAGGTTTCAACCATGCATCCTGGGACATGTACATGGTAGTAGGATCATATGTTTTGTGCATATGCAGCGAGGGAGAATCTCCTCCTCTTGGATCCATGCAGTGTCAGCTGCATTGGTGGAAAGTGATGCTCTGTGCTTAACATATGATTGCACAACAGACTTAGCCAATTCTGTGTTTGATTTATTCTGCACCTCTGATAAGTGCTGATACTTTCTATGAGCTGATACGTTCTGTATGAGCTTCAAGTGCATGAGAAATAGGAGAGTGCAATGTCATCAGTTTTTGGTTTCAGAGATACTGTGTGTAAGAAATGTTCATTCTGTCATGGTCAAACATGCTGCTGCTCATTTACAGAAGGATCCTGCTCTTTGGAATCTGTGTGATGAGCTCATGTTGGCCAGAGCCTCTGATCATCTTAAATGGAGTAATTGTATCCATTGAGCTCCTGATTTTATAAAGTCTTATGTAGCTTTCCAGTCTTGTGATGCACAGCTTCTCAGATTTTTTGGTGTGATGCAAGAAATCTTGGGTGAAATTCTCAGCTCTGTTATGCATGAGGTCAGCCTAAATGATCTGTCTTGGCCTTAAAAAGAAAACAAATCCTATTGCCCATGCATGCCAGCATCTGGACATTTTGCTGCTCTAGGCTGCGTGGAGGTGATTTTGTGGACTCTGGAAAACTTTACTTAAAAATCCATTTGCAAATCCATAAGGAAATGTGTGACTGAGGGCTTAGGTAGTCACAGCTGGAGTATTGTGCTAGCTAGCAACAGCAGTATGTATCCTCTAGCTTGGGGGAAGCTCAATAATTTCAGCATATAGCAGTTAAAAAGAAATCCTTATCTGCTGCTTTCTTTTAATGCAGCATAAACTCTTGAAGCATAAGCTTTCCAGTGCTGCATCTTTAGGGAAGCACTTTCTATCATTCAGATATATTTGATGTTGTTCACTGCATTACACATAGAAAACTTTGTAATTTAGCACCCCAAACACATCTCTCACTCTTTCAAGAACAACTTGGAGAGGGAGAAATTCAGGCAAAGCCTGAAGAGGTTGAAGAAAATGAACTCCTGCTGCAGTGGCACACTTGCACACATCTGGTGCAATTGAAATTTAAGAGCTGAGTACATCCACATCTGACCATGGTAGGGTCCAAACATTACTGTTGACAGTGGTTTTCTTTTTGGATAGGCACACTGGCAGAGTCACAAGCGCGTGGAGCCTTGTCAGCTCTCTAATCTAATAGACTGTTCTTGCCCAGACCATTGTGTGTCAGTATTTTATGTACCAAATGTAGCCAGGTTTAATAATGCACCATTTTCCCCTCTTCTGCCAAGCTTTTCCCCTTTTTTTTTCGGTCACAATTTAATGTTTGAGTCAAGATCTGCTATGGTAACAAATTATATACATATTAAAAACGAAAATAAAGAGGGAAAGCAGAGTCACAAAAGGTAACAAGAGTTCACAGTAGTGTCATCTGAATTTTTTTTCTTTTTGAAGACTTGAATCCAACCCCATTTTAAAATTGATTTTTTTTTTTTGTTACTGTTATGCATTGTGAAAAGATTGCAAAGAAGTGGGTACTGCTTGAAAGCATAACTGCCTCTGTACATGTAAATCATGGAAGTCTACCGAGTGCAGGTCTTAATTTGACCTGTTTGCTTTTCAGTTACTAAATAATTTGTGGAGCTTTTTTGGCTCATGCTTCTGTTACTTGGAAGGATTGTCTTCAGCTAGGATCTGTTGAGCCTATTTATGATTATTTCTACTGACCATATTCCATATTTCAAACCCAGAAAACTTGGAAGCTTTTTGCATTTTAAGAGACCCTTCACATGCTTTGCTGGTGGCATGAGTTGCTGCTTGCAATACTGAGGATTGAGGACCTTGGAGGAGTGTCTGTATGAGGCACTTAGTGGTCTAGTTTATTGGATAGGGATGGGTGCTAGGTTGGACTGGATGATCTTGGAAGTCCCTTCCAACCTGGTTGATTCTATGATTCTTCAGGGAGTTACCTGCCTGGGAACACCGCCTGGAGAGGAGCTCAGTTTCTAGGAGCCACTTTCTTTGTGACTTTAGCTTATGTATTACTCCATGCTGGTTTCAATCTCACGTTGAAGCACCAGTTTCGCTTCAGCAAAGCTCAGATATGTTTGAAACTAAACCCTGAATCTAGGTTTCAGGGCTGGGTACGTGCTTGCAACTTGCTGTTGGTTGCATGAAGGATGCTGGTGAATGCCTGTGTATCCATGAGTGCACCATTTTGATCATCATGTCCCGAGATGGAGCGGTTTCTGCCTCTGTCACTTGGCCATCCAGGTCTGGTGCCTGTTTTGCTGGAACATGGATACTTCAGGATTTTGTTTGACATGATTGCATGATTTCTCCTCTCCCTGTGCCATTGTGGGGATAAATCTGTAGCAACACTTAGTTCTTTATCTGAATTACCAGTTAAGCTATTGGTTAAGTAACTTGAACTTTAACTGATCTCATTCCTCTTGATAATTTCATTAGGAGGTTTGTAAAAGTAGCAGCAATAATTGAGTGCCTTTAACAAAAGGAATGGAGTCTAAACTAAGTGTAAAGTTCGGTGCCTTCCCAAGCTGCCACAGTTCAGTTCCTCTGCAGGTCGCAGGGCACCATGTTCTATGGTCTGTACTTTTTCAGTCTGTTCCTAATTGTGCCTTGGAGAGCTCTCCCAGAGATGTGCTTTGACATGGTTCTAGCATTCACTGGAACTGCTTGAATTTTGGGACTTCCCAGGATGATTAGTGTATCTTGGTGAACAATGGCCTAAACAACTCATTATATTGAAGTGTATCCTCCTCCCTCTCTGTGTTTACTCCCAGCTTCTGTAGAGGCGATTAGAGGCTTGGCAGGAACTGTATGGTTATGCTCTAAATACACTTTGGATACATTATTGTCACAGTTGAGGTATTGCAAAAGCCACCCCATTCCCATCTTTATCCTAGTGAGGTACCTTTTGAGCTTGTGCAGTATCTGTGGCTAATTACGCAACAATTGCAGTGTGCCACCAGCCACCCACAATTCATTGCCAGCTCCTTGGGGATGCAGATGAAAAAGGAAAGATAATGTTCTCTTTCTTCAGCCCAGTGATTTAGCTTGCCTTTTTCTTTTTAATCCCCTGGTCCTTCAGGTAATAAAGCCAGATGGTGGTGACAAAGAAACAGAAGCCACACATGAATCAGATGTCCCCGAGGATACGTTGGGGACTTGCATTCCTCCAGAGACATCAAAAGGCGCCTCTAAAAGTCCGGATGTCATTATAGAAGCTCAGTTTGATGATAATGATGCAGAGCATGGACAAGACCACTTGCAGGATGTGTTGACTGATGACATGAAGAAACTTTCCCTGGGTGCTGGTGAAAAGGGTGAGTAGATGAGATTGCTGATTTAAACCTTTATTTGAGCAAACTGTTGAAGTATTGCTTTGTTGCCTTGCTTTGCCGTGAGATATAAAATACAGGCATAAAAGCTTAATGCCTTATCACTTCTGTCCCGCTCTGCTAAACTGCCTTCATAGTTTCCAATGGATATTAAGGAGTAGGTTTTATGTAGTTTTGATTGACACAAAGTAAATCCATGAAACAGAAGTCACACCTTTAGATTTGCAATTCTTGGGGTTGTCTGGGGACTGCTGGTTACTGTTTGATTCAAGATGCTGCTGTAGCAGTTTCCTTCATTGCAGCTTGGCTTGGCCAATCTCTGTGTCTCAGTTTGGGGATAAGAATGTATTTCCTTGGGGGCAGTTAGGTTTGTTGCTCTTTTCAAACAGTTGAGTTATGGGCAACTTAAAGATTTGGTCCATTTAAAACCCAAATTGCACTAAAACCTAAAGCTAGTTATGTTATCTGTTTTGAAGGCAAACCTATTTTATTTTGAATCTAAATTCCATCCAAACCATCAAGTGTTGCTTAGGGCAAAAGGAAAGAGGCTCCCCTGTCCCAAACGATTCTTCTGCTGCTCTTTGCATGTCCTTTCTAGTACTAAATCCTTTCCTGAAGAGCTGTGTGTTGAAAGAATTCTGACAATTGGCACATTTAACATGTGCCTTTGGCTGCTGGCAGAAAATTTGCCAGGGCAGATATTCTGGTGCATTCCTGATGTGTGCCCTGCTTATCCAGAAAAGGTGGCAGTAACTTGGAATGTAAGTAGTTGTTGGTCTCTGACAAATCTTGGAGATGGTCATACAGCTCTTCTGTTTAATGCTTCCTGTTTTCCTGAGGCATTGTTTTTGAAGATACAGAGACCTCTGCCTATACCATTGGCAGACTTCCATTTTTTGTACTCAATTGTTAATAAAACTGGAAGTAGCATTTGAGTGGAAATGTTGTAGTTTTTATGACAAAACACTGCTTTCTGTGCATCAGTGGAGCTGCCACCTCACCAGTTCATGATGCTGTTTCCTTCTGGGTACCTCCACTGAGTTACTGCCAAAGTATGTGAACTGACTTTCATCCTGTTCCATTACTATCCAGCACAAGACTTGAGTTGGGAGTTACTCTTCTTGTCTGTGGATGTTTTTGCACAGCTGCCTATTACCCTTGACTCTTTTGCAGTCTTGGATGCTATGTTATAGCTGCACAGCGGTGAGCTGCCACTTTGACTCCACAATTCTAAAACCCCTAAAATGCTCCTGAGCCACATGTCATGACTTCAGCATCTCTGTTGCTTCTGACAGCAATGCCAAATTAAAATTTGGAGAAATACATTCTCCTTTGACACTAGGATCTACATTAAATACTGACCTGAGCCAGTACTTTGTTACCTGTATGACCATGCTCGACGAGAGTTACTTTGCTTGCAGGAGATGCCCTGGTGTGACCTGTGTTGGAGGTTATCAAGTCATCTTTTCAAATCTCTGCCATCTCAGTAGTTTTTGCCATTTAAGTCTATCTTTGGAGAATATTTGTGGGGCAAATATTAGATCAGCTTATTGTCTACATAGTTGAAATTCAACCTACTTTTCTACTGCAGTTGCCTGAGCCAACTGTTTTGTTTTCAAAGTCTACCCTTGCTCATCCTTAACAAGCCTTGTGGCTGGTGTGGGTGTGCCAGTTAGTTTTCTGCTTAGTTTGTATTTTGCTATCACCTCTTTCAAGGGTTGTTTCAGCTTCTTTGGCCATATAACCCATATGGATTTTTCTCTACTTTCTTCTTGCTCTGCTTTTTAATACCCTTATTTTTTTTAATACCCTTATTTTTTTTTTAATACATATAAAGTTTATGATGCTGCTTTCTCTGAAGGTGTTTTTGAGCAGTTGATGATTGCTTTGGCTTGTTTCCTGTCTTCCATGCAATTTCTCATATCATCACTTATCCAGATTTTAAGTCTTTCCTGGAAAACAGATATAGTTATTCTAGCATCAGTGATAACTGTCATGAAAAAAAAGTTAAATCTTGCCAAATGCAGCCTTCACAGGTGTGGCTTTAAAGTGCCTTTTTTTTTTTTTTGAACAACCAAAGATAGGCTTTTCTAAGGCAGACCAAAGAAAGAGTCTATCATGGGCTGGACTTCCTAAGGCTGTTCACTGCAATGTGGTACCAGCCCCGGGAGGCAGAGTGCTTGACAGGGTTGGACTGCATTGAGTGGAAGTGCCCTCTCTGTAACGTGGGCCTCTCCTGGGAGTGCTGCTTGGCTGATGCTGGCTGTTGAGCATTCCTTTCAAACTAATGGCCAGTGAGGCATTTCTTTTTTTGTTGCATCCCTTCTGCTGGAAACAACTATTGCAGTGAAGCGCAGATGTGGTTGGGAGATGAGATCCCATGGGGTCATTCCTTGCTGACCCACCAAAAGCAGTACTTTACTCACTCTTCCTGAGAGTGTTGCTTGTGCACAGATGGGAGCAGGAGAAACAATCTGTAGCCAGTACATCTTAAATGAACACTTGTAGTTGGATTTGTTCTTTTTTCCCTAATGTAGGGAAGTCTGAAGGTTTCAAGCTGGTCAAGGATGCTATCAAAGGTGTCATATTTAATAAACTAAAGTCAAGAAACAGTCTATCATGTTTTCATGCACTTTATGTGTATGCATACATAAATGGATGCACAGCAGGCTGAGAGTAGCTCTGAAGAAAGAGACGTAGGTGTACTGATTGATGAGAAGCTCACCATGAGCCAGCACATGCAGCCCAGAAGGCAAATCATGTCCTTCTTCATCAAGAAGAGTGTGGCCAGCAGGTCAAGAGGTGATTCTGCCCCTTTGCTCTTGTGAGACCCACACCTTGAATACTGTGTCCAGTTGTGGTGTCTCCATTATGAGAAGGACACAGAGTTGTTGGAGAGTCTAGAGGAGAGCCACAAAGATGACTCGAGGGCTGGAACACCTCTGCTGTGAGGACAGGCTGAGGGAGCTGGGGTGGTTCAATCTAGAGAAGAGGGGACTGTGGGGAAACCTTATAGCTGCCTTCCAATACCTGAAGAGATTCTGTAGGAAGGCTGCAAAAAGACTTTTCACAACAGTGTCTAGTGACAGGACAAGAGGGAATGGTTTTAAGCTGAGAGAGGGTAGGTTTAAACTGAATCTTAGGAAGAAGTTCTTCAGTGCAGGGTAATAGACTACCCAGGGAGGTTGTGGATGACACCTTCCTAGGGATGTTTAAGGTGGTTAGATGAGGCCTTGAACAGCTGAGTGTGGTTTAGAGGTGTCCATGCCCATGGAAGGAAGATTGGAGCAGATGATCTCTAGGATCCTTTCCAATCTAAGCCATTCTATGATGTGTGTGTGTATATATATATATGTATAAAAGATCCATATATAAGACCTAAAAAAATTCCAGATAAAACACAAAAATGACTGCATTTATAGGGATGAAAAATATCTATACCTAGTTTAATAGAATCAAGAGTAAATTTCACTCATTCTGGGACAAAAAAAAACCAAAGCCACGTGAAAATGGTGTGCAAATCTTTGTGCACACACACAAAGCTCTGCAGATTGCTGCCCCTCAGTTGCAAGATGGCTTTTGTCCTTTCTGATGGGGGAGTAGAATTAGGCAGTAGCTCTGTTGCTGGCTCATTTGTTCTACTGTGAATGGTCAGAATGAACCATGAAGAATAAAAGTAGACGTGTCATTCGAATAAGAGCACTCTGGGTCACGCTGGGAGTGCAGGCTGTTCTGATATCTTTTCTATCCTGGCCTGTGTCCCATCCCTCCTTGTGGCTCTGTTCCTCTTCAGAGCACAGTCACCCCCTCCATCTCTAGTTACAGACCAGGGCAAAGAATTTGGGGTTGGCTCTCGCTGTCAGCAGCTCTGAAGCATGAAACATTGTGTATGCTGATTACGGCCCAGATTTGACTGAATTTCCCTGAAGGCATTGTAGATTGGTCTGCTTCTGCCTCTGTGGGGCTTAAAGCAATTGGGTAGAAATTGTTATACATGAGGCTGCAGACTGAAACTCAAGCTGTTGGATCTGTCACTAAGTGCCCCAGTTGTGAGAGCTGCGCTCCCTGCCCCTCTCTTCCTAGAGGTGGGATAAGCAAGAGGGAAGTGCATGGAAGCAGAGAGACAGTCACATTCAGCCAAATTTTCAGCTCATGTACTGTCTGAAAGTTCTTGTGTCTTGCTTTGCTGAAGGATAGTTAAATAAAAGTTCATAACTGAAACCACGCTGCCAGAAGCTGTCCTGGTCAAATGAGTTTGCTCTGCTTTTCTGAACTCCTCTTGCAGAGAAGTTGGGTTAAAGATTATCTTCAGAGCAATCTCTGATCTAGGAAGTGATGAGCCCTTTTCCTTTCCAGCATGCTGTTCTACACAGGCTCTTAGACTGTCTTAATGTAAAGTTTGGTCACTGGAAGTAGGTCTTTCTTAGCCAAGTTGGAAATCTCTCTCCTCTTGAATTCTCAGATGCATTTCCAAGGTGTAAACATCTCTACAGGGTAAACAAATGTTCTTTCTTATGCCCTTTCCCCCCCTTATTGTTCTCTTTATAAAGACAGTAAGAATGAGCACTCTGAAGAAAGTTTCTCAGCTGCCTTAACTAATGTCCATCAAACCCTCTCTGGGGTTTCCATGCCCTATTGAAATGCAGGGAAAGAAGAGGGCAGCAGACACTAGTCTGAACAACATTGTGTATGCAGAAAAGATTCATTCTCAATAGTGCTTGGTATTGATGTGCAAGGTCTCTGGGTCTGACACCCTCACCTTATTCAATGTCACTGCTATCCAGAAAAGTCATCCACCAGTCAACACGACCTTTATGGGTCTGTAATTCTTTGCCTTAATCCTTGTTCACACCAGCTACTACAACAGAGGTAATGTAACTTTTAGCTTATCACTTAGTACTGAGCTAGAAGACAAGATTCCCATGGCTTGTCACTGCAGTAGAAAGTTTTTGTTTATGCTCTATTTCAATATGTAACAAAAATTAGAAACTTCTTTGTATTCTTCCAGGGAGAGCATCCTACCCAGGAAGAGTGCAGAATGCTCTGTACAGGCTGTTTTACGATGCTGTATCCCTACAGAGACTTGCATGTCACACGAGATTTTACACTAGTGTGAACTGTCTGTTATTAAATGTTGGAATTGGGTTACTCTGATAAAGAAATATCAGCCACTGAACAGTAGCAGCTCCTTGTACTCTTGAGAATGGCAGCTTTGCTCATGAAAGTTGCTCAGCCTTTCATAGTGGAAGGGTATTCAAACAGAAGTTGGTAAAACTGTGTCACTATGCCAAAAGTTATCCTTGGCACACTAGTTTTCAAAAGTCAGCTTTTTTTCAGCTCTTCTCATGGGAGATCTTACTTTACCACATACACAGAATATCTCGTTTTCCATGGGGTTGCTCACAGAAGTCATCAAGCTGGTGGACTGGCTGCCCTGGCAGCAATCAGATAATTGTGTTTACTCAGGATTTTCGCTCACACCTACAGTTTGGTGTTTGAATCTGTTGGAGGCTTGCTTATTGCCTTGACATAATCATGTTTGAATAGAAATAGGTCATTTACAGGCAGAGCAAACTGGCAGCTAACTCAGCCAGTTGTGTGATGGAAAAGTGAATTGAGTACCTGATGGTTATTAGGTAGAGTCAACAGAATGTTGGCTAGAGCTGCTGCTCTAGAACTTGCTCCTGTCTCCCTGTCTGTTCAGCTTTGGCCAGGTGGATACTGGTCAGTCTTTTTTTCAGATCAGATGTGACTGTCAGTCTCTAATAGCCCTGGTAAGGTCAGAAATGATAACCTAAAATTGCTCAGTGTCCACACTGCTCCTGGAGGAGCGTTATTGAGTATTTTAGGATTGCTTGACTCCACAGAAGTGGTGACATTTGGTAACATTGGTTGATAATGCATGAAGCCATTCTGTACTCAAGGTGATGCTCTAGAATCAATGCTTAGAAAGGTTTTTGGATCCTTCCACCAAAGAAGAAAAATGTATTTGTAGTCTAGAGTTTAATCTCTCTTGGATTTCTACACCTTCTCATGCACCTCCACACCCTCTCTTGTGCTTTTGTCTTCTTTCTCTTCTTCTAAGCTTAACAAGGTGCCTACCTGCCTTTTGTGCCCTCCTCTAGCACCTGGAGTTCTTCTGCGGTTAGCAGTGTCTTGTCTTGGCATAGGCAGAGTACAGAGTGATCGCTGTCCTCCTCCTTGGCTAAGGCTGGCAGGGGAAGGTTGAGGTGGAAGAATTTGGAATGCTGTCCCTCTGCCCTGCTTCTTTCACTTTAGCTGCCATGAAATCTCTGACAAAACTTGGAGCCCACCAACATCACTGGCTGCTGAAAGGAATAAATACTCTTCTTCCTCTTCCCCAGGGACTCCTGTCCACTCAGTATTTTTAAGGAGTCTTCATGCTTCTTTCCTAGCCTGCAGGTTTCTGGATATGGATAGTCTCCACCACATAGCTCTTAACATTTCTAGGCCACAGCAGAGTGAAAGCTCACCAGGAAATCATCTCGGTTACATGGCTTTTAATAGAAATCCTTGAGGTGGAACTGTCAAAAATCAGATCAGTTTCACACTGCTTGAAGCCTGGAAAACCAGCAGAGAAGCTGGAGTTGTTTCAGCTGCTCAAGACAGCTCTGTATTAGTTTATCCTGAGTTCATGTTTGCGAATCTCTGGATCTAGTTCTTTTGGTTGTTGCTGTAACTTTTCTGAAGTGACAGCGTAGATTTCAGGAAGAATAAACAGTGTAGCAGTTTCAATGTTCTTCTGGTGTTGAACAAATTTGGCTTCGTGGTTGCATGGATCAAATGCTACAGTTACTCTTCTGCCGGGCAGCTGAAGCCTGCAATGGAAGTTAATGCTGGGAAAGCTTCTTATGCTGCTCTTCCCTGGTAAAGTATCTTGACCCTCAAATGACTTAAGGGGTGGGGGGGAGAGACAATTAGGTAACAGGAATTAGATTAAGTTCTTGCATATTACCATAGGTTCTTGAGTTCATCTTTGTTCCTTTGAGCTAGAAGTTTAGGTCGAGTGAGAGGTCATGATAATGAGAATAAATGGTGGGTGTGAAGATAAACATACTAATATACAGTCATTGTTAGCAGCAAGGTTTCCAGGATGAATCAGATTAGGATTCATTCAGCTGATATATTTTCCATGCAATAGTATAAGTGGACACAGACTCTTTGGGAACAAATACATGTGCAGGAAGGAAGCACATTAAGTAGATAGGCAAAATACTCAATGGAGATGGCTTTGTAACATTTTCATTTTACTTGCCATTAATGCAATAAAACTTTATTTGTGTGGACTGCAGCACTACCCTTAAAACAAAACCAAAACCCAGCAACTTTTTTAGGTTCAATTCTGTTACAGTAAAGCTTCCACCCTCTGTTGCCTGGCAGCTTCTTAAGGACATGAGAAGACCATGGCTGTGGGTTGTAGTTGTGTTGTGTGGCTGCTGAGACAGCTCTGGTTTGACCTGTTGGGCTAGATGGCAGAGTCAGAGAGGCTGTGGCACCGGGACCAGCGGGGGTGCTTAGCGGTATTGCTGTCAGGCAAACGGGAGGCTTCCCGACGCGGAGGCAGGCGGCGGCCGAGCGGAGAGGTAGCGGCTGCTTCAGGGGGACTTCAGCCACCCTGATATCTGTTGGAAGGGCAACTAAGCAGAGCACCAGCAATCTAAAAGCTTCCTGCAATGCACTGATGATAACTTCCTCCTCCAAGTGGTAAAGGAAGCCACAAAAAAAGGTGCTATGCTGGACCTAGTCCTCACCAACGAGGAGGGGCTGGTGAAGCTGAAGGGTAGCTTCGGCTGCGGTGACCATGAGATGGTAGAGTTTAAGACCCTCAAGGCGTCAAGGAGGGTGCATAGCAGACTCACTGCTCTGGACTTCAAAAGAACAGATTTCAACCTCTTCAGGGACCTCCTTGGCAGGATTTTTGGGGGAAAATCTCTGGAAGGAAGGGGGGCCCAGGAATGCTGGTCAGTGTTCAAGGATCACCTCCAGGCTCAGGAGCAATGCATCCCAAAAAAGAGAAAGGCAGGTAAGAATGCCAGGAGGCCTACATGGATGAATAGAGAGCTTCTGGACACACTTAGATGCAAGAAGAAAGCCTACAGAGAGTGGCAGCAGGGACAGGGAACCTGGGACGAATACAAAGAAGTTGTCTGAGCTCAGGTTAGGAAAGCCAAAGCACAGCTAGAATTAAATCTGGCTAAGGACATTAAGGGGAACAAGAAGCACTTCTTCAGCTATATTAATGAGAAAAGGAGGACTAGAGAGAATGTGGGACCCTTCCAGAAGGGAAATGGAGAGCTGTTAACAAAGGATGTGGGTAAGGCTGAAGTGCTCAGTGACTTCTTTGTCTCAGTCTTCAACGGCAAGGGCTCCAACCACAATATCCAAGTCCCAGAGGGCAAAAGTAAGGACTGGGAGAAGGAAAATCTGACCCCTGTAATTGAAGATCATGTTAGTGAGCACCTAAGGAATCTGAAGGTGCCTAAGTCCATGGGGCCTGACGAGATCCACCTGTGGGTCCTGAGGGAACTGGCAAATGAAGTTGCTAAACCAACTGTCAGAGTGAGTGTGCTTAACGGAGAATTCAGAATAAATGTCTCTAAGGAAGTTCTGTTCATCAGACACCCAGCTCCATGATGGGGCAGCCTGGAAATGCGGCATCTTTCGGAGCATCTTTGCTTCTTCCTGGCAGAACCCTCTTGCCCTGCACATGGGAGCTTTTAGGCTGAGTTTTGGATAGGCTGCGCATGGTAAATTCTAAAGCTTAACAGTCTCATCCCAGTGAACAACCTGTTTTCTCTCCATCTCAGGTGGGAAGCTCTCTTTGTGGCCTGTTTAAAATAAATGCCATTTTTGAATAGCAGCAAGAGAAATGACACTTCCTTCCCTTCCTGCCTTTTGGGTAGAAAGGAGAGGCTTTTCAGTCTGCTAGATGAGATTTCAGAGAGCTCACCTGGACATCTGTACTGTGGATTCCATGAGGGAAAAAACAAATCTGCCAAGATCAGGAGCAGCTCAGAGCTCCTACCTCTTTAGGTACCAGAGTAACTTGGTAGTAGAATCTGAAATCCTCTGGTTTGGGACAGGTGTTTCTAAGAGAAGATATCCCTTTGCTTTGATCCTTTTGCTTTACTTGGTGAAGGGAGGGCCAAGTATGATGTAACCCACTGGTTCCTACGATCAGTATTGTGTTCTGGAGGAAGAACCTGTAGTGTGCCAATAAACGGTGACAGAACATGGAGAGTCCTTACCCTGTCTTCTAAACACTCTCACTTTTCCTTCTTGCTGTCCTTAAAAATGAAGACTGTAGCAGAAGAGCATAATCCAGGGCACATCTGTGCATGCACTTCAGTGTCTTGCCTTTTGGTTGTTGGAAGCTATAGGTCTCTTGAGTTGATATAGACAGAACTTGCAAGAACATTTCTTTTTGAGTGTGAAACACAATCCTTAAGATACTTCTAATAAATTACTTTGTTTTACACTACTTTCCATACAGATTTGGTACTAAAACATACTAAAAACTAATAAATTACTCTGTTTTACACTACTTTTCCTACAGATTTGGTACTAAACCATACTAAAAACTAATAAATTACTTTGTTTTACACTACTTTTCATACAGATTTGGTACTAAAACATACTAAAAACCTCTTCTTGAAGCAGCCATCAGAGAACTTAAGTGTTATTACTTCATTAATAAGTAGCAGACCTTGCTATTGAGAGGATTACAGATGAGCTGGTATCTGAGCACTGGGCTGGAGAGCAGTATTTTCTTAAAGCTTTGAATCAATAATGCCTTCTGCTGGGGTTCTTAGATATGCCCATTTAGAGTAAGCCAACTAACTTCTCAAGCAGATTCTTTTTTTCTTAGCCAAAGTACCAAATATTGAACCTTTTTTTTTTCTTTTTTTCAAACCCAACTTGTTTCTTTCCATCCAGGGAGGGAAATTTATTTTATTTTATTTTATTTTCCAGTGAGTTGTTTTAGAGATCTGAAACTGATGTGTTTTCATTTGCAAGTGGATATTGCATCTTTAATTGTATCCTTTTTGGACAGGACTGCAAATTTCCATAGTGACCAATGCAAACTTAGTGAAAATAAATATATATATATATATTTTTTTTTTTTTTTTAATCTGTCACAAGTAATTAGAATTTTAGTCTGGTGACTTTTGGTCCACTTTGGCCACCTTTTAATGTCATGGTAATTTAATTGTAAAAGGAAATCTGGGGGGACTTAGAAAAAAAAAATTAGATGTTTGACCTAGGAATTCCTGTCAGGCAGACCTAAGTGTATATTGAAGCTGCCTAAGCTGATCACTTACAAAGGCAGGCAAATTCCAAGTGTCCTGGGTCTACTTTGCTGGTAATAACATAACTAATTTGAATTGCTTTTTGTATCTTGTGCCTACTTTTTTTTTTTCTAAGTAAGACTATTACAGTTTTGGTTTGTCAGATAATTGCTGAAAGGAAAACACGGAGATTATAATGTAGTTTTACTGGATCCTAGCTGCTGAAGTGTGTTTTCACTGTAAGATAAGCTTATGAAGTGTTGCCCAAGCTAACATAGTAAATCTTTCTCAGAAAACATGTCTTTGCTCAGGGTGGAAATATTGAATGGCCATTGGATAACCACTGCAGTAAAGGGGTCAGAATAATTAATTTTTAGTTTGGCATAATGCAAGGAGTTTCTTCCCACCTCCCCTGCTCAAAATTCTGCTCCTCTCAGAGCAGTAACTCTGCCTTAGAGTTACTCCTGTGGCTCTGCACTGTTGTGGGAGGTGTTAGTATCTCCCAGCTCAGATCTTCTAGACCACCAGTCTCTAGTGGGGCCCTGATACCTCATGTCTCTGCCCACCCACCAAGTTTCAGCTTCACTGGAGGGGAGAAGGATGTACAGTGGAGGAGAAGGATTGTCAGAAGGGTAGTTAGGAGACTCAGGTATCAGATTCTCATGGCAGGTTATCCCTGTTGAGACCGACGTTTCTGTGCAGCAGTTTGACAGCTCAGCCAGGTAGACACCAGATCTGGGTAGCTGTCCTTTCTGAGCAGAGGCATTTATCACAGGGAGCCCTCATTGCTGATGGTCTGCTATTGTAGACCTCTGAGCATTAGATTTAGCCCTGAAACTGACAGAACTTTGCCTTCAGAAGGAGCAGCTACAAGCTGTAGAGAAGTCCACATTTCTCTGCTTCAGCAATACAGAGTTTCTTGTGTGTTGTCTTCCCTGACTCTTATTTCAGGAGCATTCACCATTAGTAAATGTGTTTGATGACCTTTTACATAGTGTGAAGTTCCTTAAGAAAGATGGGTAGGAATAAGTAGATGGCTGGGATTTTCATCCTTCTTTGATGATGCCATAGTTGTAGGTCCCAGGATCTGTCTACTGGAGCCTCTAATATTGCCAGGGTTTTTTTTTGGAAGGGACACTGAAATTGGAGACACTTCTCAAGAAGAGGATGCTGTCCATCCAGCCAAATGTGGATGATGCTTGTGAGGGAAAAGCAAGTTCTACCATGGTCCACCACAGAGAATTTAGATGCTTTTGAGTATCTGCACTGGCTTCATCTGGGGCTCTGGAGGATGGCAGGGCAATGCCCCAGCCCTGCATGGTTTTCATCCTAGGCAAAGAAAACCCTGGTCACCCATTTGCTATGTCCCCCATGATAGGTCTCTCCTGGTGCCTCTGTGCTTTCGTATGCTGGTATGTGTTACCTGCCAAGGACATCACTTCTGGGTCCTTTTTTGACAGGGAAAGCTGCTTCAGTGAAAAAATGCAAGTGACTTTTTGAGAAGTGGGAGTTGGAAGGACAAATGGAAAGAAGGCAGTGATAACAAAGGCTGGTTCCTTGCATGGCTCAGGGTGCTTTTCTCATTCTTCCCTACTGGATCTTGAGTCCTTGCTGCTGTTCTGCTATGCTGGGAAAGCAGGAAATCAAGCTCTTGCTTTTCCCCCAAACTTCCTTAAATCTGGTTTCTCTTCCAACCAGTGGGGGAGAGTTCAGCCCTGTAGCAGGTGTGCCTTGAAGGCATGGCCTTTGGAAAGGTTACCAACCTCCCCTTGCCCTCTGTTCCTGCTGCTGTGTCCCAGGTCATCCTGTTCTTCATCCTAGCTGTCTTTATAGTTGGCACACCACAAACCTATGACCGCCAACTGATAACTTGAAAATGTATAAGTAAACAGAACAGCTCCTTGCCTCTGTTCTTTATTAACTGATTGCCTGATATGATCTTTACCTGGCAAAGACCTTGGAGGAGGCAAGCAGATGAGGTGTGTAACTTGGTTATCCCCATAATTATTCAGATTTTTTTCCCCATGCTTGTCTGTTGCCATGAATCTCTGGGTGGTTTTATTACTTGGTAACCCCAGTTGTCACAAATCTGAGTTCATTTTGGCAGAAGTAAAGGAGAAATGGGTTTGCTGCTTTTTTGGGAAATAAAATTCTTCCTTAGGCCCCAAATGTCTGTCCATTCTCCTCTCAGCCTCGCTAGCAAGTCAGGAAAATACCAAAATAAAATACAAGTCACTTAAATTCTTCTGAAAAAGATGATTTCTGGCTAGAGAGTCTGAAGAGTTTTGTGTCGGAAGGCAAAGCTGGGGCTAATTAATGGCATATGAGAACCGGAGTTCGTCATTAGAGCGAGAGTTGTCATTGTCAAAAGACTGCTGGGGTAACATTTCCTGAAGGCAACCCAGAAAGTCCACGGCAGTGCGACCATCTGTGAACGTGCCCTCATGATGCTGGTGCACAGCCGCTCCCCTCGGGCGAGCTGCTGCTCCCTGCTGCCACCCTGGCTCCCCAGCGCCCGGCACTGCTCGGTGCGGCTGGCAGCTGCAGCCTCCCCTCCTGCGGCCTGGCCCCGTTCATCCATCATGTCACCAGCAGCCTCCGTTGAGGGTCCCTGTGGGACAGATGGGTGTCATCTGGGGGCCAGGGTCTGAATGTTGATGCTCTTCTCCTTGAGACTTGCTGACGTGCAGGAGCACTGCTGGCCTGCCGGAGCAGAGTCTTCAGCAAAACACTGCTTTATCTCCTGTCTTCTAAGGGAAGCAGTGACAGCTATGTCCCTTGGAAATTGCACTTGGTGCCGCGGTCTCCCTTTAAGAAATCAAGAGTTCTTTTGAAGGCTCTAGGCCAAATTTTGGCACATATGCTTGAGGCTGGGGTGGCTGTTGTAGAAGTGGAAAACAGCAGCTGTCTTCCGTGAGCCTTCCAGAGAGCAGCTCACGGATATTGCCATCTGAAAAATGCTGTCAGAGCATCCACCGCGGGCTCAGCAGGAACGCAATGCAGGAAGGGACTGGTTGCAGCCTTCTCCTTGTCAAAGAATGTTTGCAAACACTAAGTGTGTTTGATGTGCCAAGCATCTGTAGCAGATACTTCCAAACTCAGATACTTACATATCTGAATTGCAACCCAGAAACTAATTGACAATTGATGTGAATATTATTGGTACCTGGACAGGAGATTTCAGGAGGAGGGAGCTGTTTGTCATATATACTGATTACTTTTCATAAGAGACAGTCAAAGGGGGTCAGCTTAGTAGATGTAGTTTCAGCTTTAAAGATAAACATGCATTTCATAACCTCACATCATGTTTTTTAAAGGAAATGAAATATGTGTACTCAAATAAGTGAAATTAAATACATGTACTTAAAGGGCTACTTATATAATGCTAATGATTTGAACTAAGGAATCCTAGGAAATTCATTCAGTTCTTGGTATTTAACAAATACAATCTGTTTTCCACCAATCTGTTAATGGCTGCTGCAGTTCTCTTTGTAAGGTTGAGCTTTGTTTTGATTTTTGTTGTTTTTCAGCAGAGCTGCATCACGAGTGAATATGTATCTGCTCTCTGTGGTAGTCTAGAGAAATAACAGTTGCTTTGTGCTTGGCTCTTCTGACACTGGAGGGGTCTGTTTCTTGCACCTTATATTGTAGCTTACAGGAAAGGCCCAACAGAAGTCTGTCATGGCAATGTTCTGCAGTAACTGTTGTGTCTGTTTGATGCAGCGAAGGCTGTTGGGATTGGTGGCGTGCACAGAGCAAAGCAAGATGATGGACCCAAGATGAGTGATCCCAGGCTCCTCCCAGATAAGGTTCTTCAAAGAACAGCCAAAGTAAGTCTGTGGATAGTGACAAGCAAGCATGTGTGTGCTCCCAAAGGCTGAAGGAGACCAGCCCCGACTTCCCTGTAGCCTCCATCTGTTGATCGTGGAATCTCGTTCCCCATTCCAAAGAGGGTAATTGTCCAATCTGATAAAAATCAAGTGTCTTGTTATTCTTACCAATTATGCTGGTTTAAATTCCCTTTGTTTGTTACACAAAATTACTTAGCAGGATTCAGGAAAAAGATTGGGTAACAAATATGAGCGTAAGGATATCCAAACTTGTCAGAATTAATTCATACAGACTTCAGAAAGTGCTGCTGGTTCAAGATTTGAATCAATCTCTGAATGTTAAAAGACCAGAAAAGGGCTACTGGGTCAGGCTGGGTCAGGTCTCTTCTTCCACTTCTTATGCTTTCCCTTACAGCCTCTGATTCTGGTCCCTGTTGTGGGCTGTGCTGTGCTCTAGTCTTATCCAGCATGGCAATTCCAGTGCTCAGCATTGCACAGAGATGCAGCTTCTAAAACCTTCTGGAAGGATTCTTCTGCATAAGCTTAGGAAATCAGCTATAATATTTCTGTTATCCATGATTTATTGTGGTCTACAAAAATATAGCCTGGATGAACACCTCTCTGGAACAATTATTTGGTGATATTGTAATTTATTATTCCTTTCAAAGCCATCTTGTATAAAGGTAAAATAACCCCTAACTTCAGAAAGCACAGAGAGAAGAGCTGCCAAATTCCCCACAGCATATCCTTTCCTGTGGTTAGTGTTGGATCTGCCAGTGGCACCAGTTTTGGACTGGCCTGTTCTGTGCTGAATGTTGAAATCACAGGTTGGGGATACAAATTGAAGTTTTTACAGTAGTTGCTTGTATGTTGTGGCTAATTCCCTGCATTTGGAAGCATCTGCTTCTTGTCTGGTTTTGTTCTGTAATCAAGAAAATTGCAGCAGAGAGCTAGCACTTGGAAGACACTTAGCACTTCTATAGCCATGAGCAAGATGGCAAGGAAAGCACTTTGTGAATAGGTACTCAGTTAAAAAAGGCACACAGAGGTACACACAGAGGGAAAACATCATCTAGGCCCCACGATTATTTCAGATATTCTGCTGAGCCTCTGTGTATCTGTATTCTGCTAAAATAAGTTTCTCTGAAGATGTTAACTGTGGCAACCTTTACCTCTCACAGGTGGTCTGTATTTTGGAGAAGAAGCATTCCCGAGCAGCTACTGGCTTCATCAAGCTTCTGGCAGACAAGAACAGCGAACTCTTCAAGAGGTGTGCCATGTTCTCACCTGTGGACCACAGAGTACCCAGGGTCTACGTATCCCTGGCTGATTGCCCTCCAGACTTTGTGACCAGGCCTGAGGACTATTCAAATACGCTCTTCATCTGTCGCATAGTGGACTGGAAAGAAGACAGCAACTTTGCAACAGGGTATGTGGCAGCCATTGGAAGCAGAGGTGACTGATGCTTCTAGTTGTTCTTCACTGGTGTACCTCATGGGGACATAATGATCGTTACTTTTGCTGCTTGGTTCAGTGTGCTGGCACGTCACAGCATTGATGAATGGTGGCTTTTGCTCAGAAGAGCTTGCAGGCTAGAGGGAACACACACAGGTACTTAGCCTTGACCCAACATGAGCACTGTGGGGGGACTGGGCAGCCTTTCAGTCTTTTCTCCCTTTGTGTAGGAGTAGTACAAGGTGTGTAGGCATTTCACTGATGGCAGTGGAGGAAGGTCAGTAGCTGTGAGGCTCACCTTTGGTTTTTTAGCTTTTACTGATAACAAGTAGAAAAAAGTCAGAGATTTTTGTGGGTTTAGGATTGTGTTGCTTGAGGGGAGGAAAGTAGAAACCATGGGAAGATTAATTCACCACAGAAACAGATGAGAATGGTGTTGCACTCTGTACATTTCAGGAGGCACTTGTCAAGACATTGCTGTTTAGAGTTCCAATTGCAGACACTGCCACGAAGGAGGAGGTTTTAAGACAGGGCTACACAAATGATCTACGCTGGACTGGATCCAGACTGCAAATTCATTTTACCTGTCTCAGCATTTTCATTCTTTTGGAAACAGCTGCAGCATTCCCACTTGGTGTGGCCACACTGTTTTCCATTGAGTAGGTCTCAGTAAGAAAAGGTGGACATTGATAAATCTATTCAGTTACTGTGGGAAAACATCTGAGTAATCCTGGTTTAGTTGGTGATCCAGACTATGTAACTCTAACCTGTGGCAGTCTGGTCAGTTTTTACAGGTGGAGAATCTGGGTAAAACCTGGAGCATTCATGGGAGGTGGGCTTAAAGCTCAGTTTTTCTCTTTGGAGAGCTGTTCTGACAGGGCAGCATAGCTAACATACAGTGTCAGCATCGTGGGGTGTTTTGGTAAATCCTGGTAATGCTTATAACTTCTACAAACTTATTTTTTTCCCTTCTTTGAAGAGTAAGTGTATTGGCACATCTGTCAGCCCTAGAACTAAAAAGTAAGCTAAACTGTAGTCCCTGTTTCTCTGAATTTAAGTTCATTATCAGTTGTGGTTGTTTCATGTGCCCAGTAGTAGCAAATTTCACGTGTACTCCTTGAGAGCCACATGAGCTGTTAAGTCACTCAGTGTTTCCCAGTTAAACTGCAGTGCATGAACTGAAGTGGCCTCCCTTTGAGCCTCACTTAACTAGGGGCTGGCTGTGCTGTGAACTTCACTGTGACTAAATTTCTTATTGGCAAGAGATTTTCTTTGTCTTCTTTGACTCCAACAGAGAAAAGACTGGAGGGTGATTGTACTGCTTGGCTTCTTGTCGTGAACAACCCCCCTGTTTTCAGCAGAAACAAGGGAAATTAGGAGGATGGGATAATGTCTTCGTTCATTGGCTAATATGTACGTCTTTAATCTCTGCTTCTGACAACACTGTCTATTTCTGGCTGTTTAGGTACTTTCCAAGATGTAAAGGGTGTTGTCAGGAAATAAAATGTCCATATTTGTCTTCATACATTGCCATTTCCTCTGGGATTTGATTGCACTTCAATAAGTGCCTCATAGAGATGGGAGCATAAAACCTTGGTGACCCATTTTGTTTTTAACTATAATTTTTTGCATGCTTGTTTAAACACTAAGAGACAAGGAAACAAGCTCTTGAAGGTCCCAAAAGTTCCTGTTTGCTTTTGGGATGGTTGATGGGCTTGGTTATAAGCCATGCTGCTAGTCATGAGCCACTTGGAGGAGAGGAGAGCAAGTGAACTGCAGCTCACTGCATGCTTAATTTTTTGAACTTGTTGTCCCCTTAGTTCTGCCCACTGACTTCATGATACCCTTGGGGCATCACCAGCATGGCTTTGAAGGTGTCTGGACTAAAGAGCATAGAGGTCATCACTGTGCACTGTCTAAGTCTGCTGGAAGTATGACAAGGGACATTTCCTCCATAGTTGGCAGTCATTTTCTCTGGCTGCCTTGGGTGTTTCCAGGTACTCTTCATGCTGCAGCTGAGCTCCTTCAGGCTGGTCATGCACTTTCCTCAGCTTTTCTTTTCCCGTGGAAAGTTCAGTTCCAGGTTTCCAAGCAAAGTTAATGGCATAGTCCAGCCTTCATAGTGACCAGGTGTGGCCTGGCCAAGAGTTTGGTGGCGACAGCAGCCACCTAGAGTAGTCACCTGCACGGGGGGAACTTAACAGTCCCTAGAGGTGTCCTTGGGGAGGGGGTGCGTTTCTGTGTCGTGATTGCCACCTGGTGGTCACCAATGAGACACTGTCCCCTCTGGAAGGCTACCCTGACACCCCAACTGCAGGGAAGGGGCAGGCACGGCTGAAGAGCTTCATGTCCATCTGGTAATGCCCTGAGTGTGTGCTGCTGTGCTCCCTTGTGCAGGCAAAGTGATTTTAGTGTGGCAGCGAAATGCCATCTGACTGTACCTGCTTCAGGTAGCAGGTAAAGCAAAATAACTCCAAAATATTCTCCTTTTCTAGGTAAGTATTACAAGTCACATTATGTGCAGTTATTTTCTGGGGACCTTTTATCAGTGTTGGAGCACAGGGCTGTTGGGAGTATTAGTTCAGACTTCTCAGTGCTTTTGGAGATGATGAAGGTGGAATCTTTTTGTCCCCATGTATGATGATGGATGAGACTACTGAAAAACGTAAAACACTGAATCAGTGATTCCCTCTGTGTTGCACAGAGCTTGTGGCTATTCTAGCTCAGGGCTTTAGAGATTGTTCTGTCAAAATGACAAGATTTGTCACAGCATTTGCAATTAAATGAAATGTTGCAAGATCTTCTTTCACTTCATGCTCTTTCCAAAGCCACCCAAGTGGCTTGAATTCCTTTCATCTCCATCTCAGTGTAAAGCTTAAGGGGAGGTCCAATTCCTGAGCAGTGTAACTGTTGGAAAACACCTTCTTGCAGGTGTGTCTGTCTCTCAGTAAAGCTGTGTGCCCTTGGCATCATACTGCTCTGAAGTGTGGGATGATCTCCTCTGCATGGGGAGCACCATGCTGCTCCTGCACTCTGGCAATGAGTACTAGCCTGGCAGCTAAAGGAAGGCAGCTCTGCGGTGTGGAGTGGGACTGGACTGGGTGTTGTGGGTTCCCATGACACAGTTTTCTGTCTTTGTGATGTGCAGCCCTGCAGCCATCTTTTCTTCTCCACTGAGATCTTTGGGCTTTATCAAGCCTGTGCAGCTCTGCCTGTAAGGTCTGGATCTTCGGTAGTCGGAGCAGCCATGTGACCTTCCTTGCCGTCCCCTCTCCTGCTCCTGTACAGGCTTCCTCTAGGAGTGGTGGCTTATTGATGTGTAGGGTATTCTCTGGCTGCTAGAAGAAACCATCTGTGTAGGATGACCATGGACGTGGCTGCTCAATCTCCAAGAAAGATTAAGAAAGGCTGTTAAGTCCCCAGCTCGATGACCTTAAGTTATTCACTCGCACATGGGAGCCTGTGGCTTTCCAAAGGAAACAAACCTTAGGTCACTGTGCTTTGTCTTTTGGGAGAGTTCTTACCGTGTAAACTTGGAACGTGTTGGACAAATTCCTCTGAGTATGAGGAGTGGAGAGGGGCCCAAATGGTTGTGGAAATGGATGGCCAAACAGGTGTGATCACTGTCATAAAGGGGAGAATGGCAGCATGAGTGTGGCTCTGCCCCAGGTGCACACACCTGGGTGGTCAAGTTCTGGTGAGATGGCGTCTTGAACCAGTTCAGTGAGCTTGCAGCCGCAGCTGGTCTGGAGGAATACCCTGAGCTGCACGCTGCCCCGACCGCAGCACGCTGCGCAGTGCCCTGACCGCAGCATGCTGCCACCGAGCCTGACATCGGTCCGAGGCATTCACGGTAACGGTCCCCCACCAACGTCACAGCAAGAACTGCTGACGTCTGTAACCATTACAATATCTTTTACCTTTTAACACTATGTTTTTTAAAATAAAAGACCTACGCAAGCCTGGGGTGTCACAGACACTGTGACTCCTGGCAGTGAACGTCTGACTGCCGCTGGGCCCTGTGCCTGTTGTTGTTTATAAGCCTCTTGAACTATTCTTGCTGCCCTTGGTGGCCGTGGAGCCCTGTGAGTGATGTTAGAGCCTGGCTGTTACTCTGGGGCCACCGGTGATCCTATATGGCTTACCTTTGATCACATGCTGTCCTGTCAGATTTTGCTCTGATGCAAGTCACCGTGTCTGCATGACTGTAACATGGCCCCAATTAAAGCCAGTTGTACACTTTTTATTTCAAGGTACTTGGGAACTGTTCCCTGGAACACTGTAAATCAAATGTTAATTACTATTAAAAAAATATTAGTCCTATATCAAACCTCTGGGTAAACCCCTTATGGTTCGTAATCTAATTTCAGTAAACGGATCAAGAGAACATGGGTTTCAAGACTGAGCTGCAAAGCACTCTGGCATTCAAAGGTGCTTTCCTTGACTTGTCGTGCAGATGTCCAGCTGCTCTTTTGGTGCACTTGGCAGTTCTGCCCTTCCAAGTGAAGGACCACCTGAGCCTCAAGCCCATGCCATTTCACTTAGGTGAGGCAACATGTCCTCTCTTTTCCCTTCCTGTTTTTTCATCAGACCATCCCTTTAGGTGCCGTTGGGCCTGCAAGCCCACAAGCTCTTCCTCGCTCAGCCCCACCAGCTCCGCAGTAGGTGCTGGAAATGAGGTGTGATGATTTCTCTGGTTTACTGGTGCTGCTGAAAGACAGGCAGATAAAAGCGACGCCCTGTTTGCGTACATTAAAACAAGGATCAGACTAGGACCGAGCTGCAGGAGCAGAGACCTCCACCTCGACGCCAGGCGCGCACGTATTCCTGCCGTAGAGTTTGCACATAAAACTGAAACAATGGAGGGAAATATCTTTTATCCTTGTTTTCGTTTTTATTTTAAAGTGAGGCAATGTGAGCTCTGCAATTTACCAGGCCACGAAGCGCGCAATCCTTTCCAGCATATTACCCAGTGTGACAGGTTTATTACACAGCCCTTCCCGCCGTGAGGAGAAAGAGCCACGCTCCCATAAAGGAGATGGGCTTGCTCGCGCCGCGCGGATGGGGTTTGTTCTGTGGCTTTATGGCACATTTGAAGCCCTGAGAGCGTCTGGCTCATCCAAATGACGAGTGCACTGTTTTGGCCCCAATTTCAGAAAGTAATTAGTGCCTGTTCTCACTCATTGGAATTAAAGCAGAAGGATCAATATAATGATTGTGTATTTTATGCGGTGGAAAAAACACTTATTAGAGTGACTGGTTCAGCGCTGTGTTATTACCCCTCTCTTCTGTGTCATATTTTGATGGATTTGCCTTAATTTCAGTTGTAATTTTCTTGGGTCGGGAGAGTTATCTCTCAGGCTGTAATGTGCCATTTGCCCTAATGGCAGTATATATATATAAAAAAAAAAAGCCTCTGTGTACTGTAAAGGCATCTGAGGTGAGGCAGGGGACATGAAAAGCCACCATGGGGCATAGGTTCTCATCATGTGATATTTGTAACCAGCTGGGAGGGGAACAAATGTCCTACTCCTTTGGAAACCTGGGTTGCATACTTTGTCCAGAGCAGAGCGCTTGTTTGACAGCAGAGCTCTTGGACAAATGTGTACTGAGGTTTGCGCTGGAGCAGATGGAAACTTTCTGTAAGCATAACAGAGCAGCAGCTTTATCCACACATGTTCAGAATACTTCATCAAAGACTATTAGCATGTAGGGGACAGTTTCCTCCATTTATGATTTGCTTCTAGACTGTTGGCTTTTCTGCAGTCAGCTCCTGGTTTAGGGACTTCCGCTTAGGTAGGAGAGGAGGAGCAAACTGAGAATGTTTAGGTCCTGGAAGAGCCTGGAAAATGGTTGGAAGGGCAATCTATGGACATGTCTGTCTGTGCAGCACCTCTGAGGAAGGCAGCAAGGAGTTCTTCACACCTCTGTTTTCACAGGGCACATGTTTTCCCAGGCAGAGGTGTGTGTCCTCTTTCGAGGAGAGCAGTGTGCTGGGCTCCCAAGGAACTGTCTTCTGTGGAATTGAATGGGATCTGGTGGGAATCTGTTTTCTATTTTGGGTATTAAGGGTGAGTCATCTTTTTCAGTAGTGAGGCGAGGAAGAAGGGTCTCAAGGGAACTAGCCATGTGCAAACCTACAGCTGCTTGTGTGGAGAGCTGGGCTTTTCTTAGATGTATTTTCTCCTAAAATTAGATGCATTTTCTCCTAAAATTAGGCATTTTCTTACCTCTGCAAAAACCTAGTAATATAAAATGTTTCCCTAAAATGAGACGCACAAAACATCCCAGGGTACCGTCTGGATAGTGTTTTGCATCTCCAGCAGATATAAGTCATGTTGTGGTCTGAATTCCTGCAAAGTCCTCTGCCAAAACTGATGGAGAAGTGAATATATGAAGGAGCAGGTCTGAGGGCTTCACAGCTGCTCTGCAGGGACAGTCACAACATGACAGTAAGAATTATACACTTTACAAAAGCAGCATTTTCTTTCTTTCTGCAGGCAGTTGGCCAAAAGTCTTGGGCAGGCTGGAGAGATTGAGCCAGAAACAGAAGGGATCCTGACAGAATATGGTGTGGATTTCTCAGACTTCCCTCCCGAAGCCCTGAAATGCCTTCCGCAGAGCCTGCCCTGGGTTATCTCACCAGAAGAGATGGCCAAAAGAAGAGATTTAAGGTAATGACAAAAATTGTGGTCCGATGCTCCTTCTGAGGTGGGAGCAGGGTTGTGCTACTTTGTTTCAGCTTTGAAAAGGCTATGACTTCATTACATGTACAGTATCACATGTTACCTGTGCTAGCATGCACAGAAACTGCTTTTGAAAGTATACCTGAAAGCAGAGGATTTGAAGAAGCATTTTGTGGAGCGAAGAGACTTTTTGTCTCAGAAGAGCTATTGCAAACTGAAAATGGGGTGTTTGGCACCTAATCTGAAAGCTTTATGTCTTTGTCTGGAATGTATTACGTATTTCAGTGGTAGTTTTATAGCAGAGATTTTCTGAGTGCCTGGCAGATCAAATGATCTTGGACACTGTTACTTTGAGACTTAAGCACAGGTAGAGACTGTCCTGCATTTTCCTGTCTAGTCTCAACATTCTTCTCTATTTTGAAGCACAGATGTCTTGTGGAGTTTATGATGGGTCCTGATCAGATTAGCAGCTGGCAAATGCAGTCTCTCCCCGCAGCCTGGTGACTTTGTGTTGCCCACCTACCTCACATTTAGCCATCACTGCAACTTAGTGGTATTTGCACTAGCCTGGGAGCATCACAGTCTGTTGAGAGGTAGACACTCCTACATTGCTGGACTAGCAGATTTGCTGTGCTTCAAAGTGTCAGATTTCAGAGACATATATGCTAGAAAATATTTGAAAGCAAAAGCAAAGGAATTGGTTTAGAACCTTACTTTGGAATAAAGAAAGGTGCAAAAAAGCAAAGCAATAAAAACATTATGAAGATGATATGATGTGTTCTGCTCCCATGCTTGCTTATGCTAGAGCATCTTGTCTCCATGAGCAGACTCATTGCTATCTTGCATGTTGCTCAGTTGAAACAACCTCCTGAGTCTGATTCCTCAAGACATTGCTCTGGTACACATGCCCGCATATATGTAGTTGTCTGTGTTAATGCCATGGTCACCAGCAATTTGAGCAGATAAGCTGATAAATGGCAGCCACTTGTATCTGAACCTGAACTCCAAATGTTACTTGGGACCTAGTCTTGCACTGTAGCCTATAACTTCCTTGCTTCTTTGGCTTTACTGGATTTCAGTTGCAATAAAATGGAATAATTCATGGGAAAATCACACTCCTGACTGACTCTTGAGTGTAGCATTCAAGTACCAGATCCAGACTAGGCTTCAGAAAAAAGACCCAACAAACCCCAAATCACCCTAAACAGAAAAATCCAAAATAACCACAGAACCCCCAAACCAACAACAATGAAACCCCAAGTCCCAAAAAGAACGCTGAATGCTACAGTTCAGAAGTAACTGGAAAGTGCTTATCTTTTAGATTCTTGACTATATTTTAGCAGTATTCTCTCTTTCTCCTGACCAAGTTCTTTTAGGCAAATAAAGAGCTTGACTTGCCTCTGTTCAGACAGTCAATTTTGGGAACAAATTCTAAGTGCATTTTTGACTTTTATTGCTGAATTATTACACTGAGACGTATCAAGGTGATAACAGTTTCACAGTTAAGCCATTTAAATCCCTCTCTGCCCCTTCCCAACCACAGTGCGCACTACAAAGTAGATTTCCTTTTGATCCTCTCAAATATAAACATTTAACAGTCAAAGTTTTTAAGGCAATTATTTGAGCTTAATTTACTAATCCTTTTAATGTCAACTGCCACACAGCTAACTAGTCTGTGGTCCAAACACATACGGAGATAGCATGAGACTTCTAGTTATGGAAAGTAAAATGCAGGTTAGTCTTCTCTTTTGCTTCGTCACAGTGAGAGGTTTGCCTGTCTAGAAAGGGATGAGTTTAATTAGTAAATGTAGCTTGAAACATAGCTGGAGTCCTGCAGTTTTAAACCTGTCTGCCATCTCTTCTGATCTCAACCATCTGACTTGGAGGGCCTGTTTTTAACACGTCCCAAGGTAGCTCAGCTTTAACTTGGTGTTATATAGTAGCTTGTATATTGTCAGGAACAGTATTGTACAAGTAGCTGTACATAGGCCCAGGCTGGCATGCAGAGGAAGACACCCAAGTTTGTATCTGCTCTAAGTTCCTTGTTTTATCTGGAGAGCTCACGCTGTGTGCATCTTCCTTTGCAGGTGCTCATCCTTGCTGTAGTTTGTGCATGTTGGTCTGTCAGGCTCCCCAGGCTACTGTGCAGCACTCCCAGGGTATAAGACAAGATAAACTACAGTGCAATAATGACTTAGCTTTTCTCCTGAAGCAGACCTGTTAATACTCCTAAATACTAATTCAGTTTACATATTGCTCACCTGACTAGAGTAAACACCTATTTGAGAGTGGCTTAAAATGCTTCCATCTCTAGTAAATCCTCATCAATTCTGCAACAGTGCTGTAACTTTTCTAGTGTCATGCATTAAACTTTGGGGATTTGAAACTGAAACCCAAGCAATGTCTTGGGTTTTCAGCTGTTTATAGAATCATTATGGCTGGAAAAGACCTTTAAGATCATCAAGTCCCAACCATAACCCAACTACCTTGACTGCTAAACTATATCCTGAAGCACCACATCTACATGCGTCTTGCATACCTCCAGGGATGTGACTCCCTGGGCAGCCTAGGCCAGGTTTTCCCTAATGTCCAGTCTAAACCTCCCCTGGCACAACTTCAACCCATTTCTTCTCATCCTACTTGAGAGAAGAGACCAACACCAGCCTCACTACAACCTCCTTCGAGGAAGTTAAAGAGAACAATAAGATCTCTCCTTAGCCTTCTCTTCTCCCGCCTAAACAACCCCAGCTCACTCTGCACTCCAGACCCTTCAGCATCCTTGTTGATCTACTCTGGACACTCTCCAGGACCTCAAAGTGTTTTTGATACTACAGCACCCAGAATTACTTCTTCCTGGGATAACTCTTCCATGTTTCCTTTCATGATGGGAAACAAATTATCTTTCCTTCTCAAAAAGTAACTTCTGTGTTCTGCTAAGCAGTGTCCCAGGTGTGGCTGGATCAGCTTGCACATCAGCCTATAGAGCATGGAGGCAGAGGTTCTGCACCAGAGGTATTTGTGAGTGTGTTTTTAGATGAAAGCGAGACAATGTGTTTCACCAAGTTTCTGAGGCTGGACAAGAGAAGGAAAGGATATTTTGTCTATGTCATCTTGCAGGAAGATCAAGGAACGTGTTTATAAGTCTTTTACAGGAAGCCTGTTCTTGCCATGCATAGTCTGGTTGGATAGCATCTGTGATCTCACCTACATAGCCTGTGCAGAATCGCTTCCGAGAGATCTTTTTCTCTCATTTCTCCAGTAATGGCTCACAGATAAAGGTTTACATAATATTTTAATCTTACTTAAGGCAGAAAAGATCCAAACCTTGTGGATGGCTTTGAAATCTTTTAGCTAGTTTAGTTCTCTCCTCTACCACTAGTGCACAGTTTTGCCATGGACCTCTGCTCTTTACTTGCATGGATTTACCTATCTGTAAAATTAGGCAAGCATTTCACAGGCGCTTCCAGCTCACTTGTTTGTAAAGAGCACCAAAACCTTGTAAAGAAAAGCCCTGGGCAAGCATTAGGTGTTGGCATGGTGTGCTGCAGTCGACTTTTATAGAGCATGAAGTTTCATAAAGTGTCAGTGTAGTCTGGTTGAGGAAACTTCCCTTCCAGAGGCTTCAAATGTGAGTCATGGAATCAACCAGGTTGGAAGAGACCACCAAGATCATCCAGTCCAACCTGGCACCCAGTCCTGTCCAGTCAACGAGACCATGGCACTAAGTGCCTCATCCAGGCTTTTCTTGAACACCTGCAAGGATGGTGACTCCACCACCTCCCTGGGCAGCCCATTCCAATGCCAATCACTCTCTCTGGCAACAACTTCCTCCTAACATCCAGCCTAGACCTCCCCGGCACAACTTGAGACTGTGTCCCCTTGTCCTGTTGCTGGTTGGAGAAGAGACCAACCCCCACCTGGCTACAGCCTCCCTTCAGGTAGACAGCAATGAGGTCACCCCTGAGCCTCCTCCTCTTCTCCAGGCTAAAACAAAGAGGACCAGAGTTTTCATTTCATTACTCAGGTTGACTGGAGTCAGTTTGGTGTGTTTTGTCTTTGTTTTTTTCAATTGAAGTTTGAGAAGTGTTTGGTTTCTGCTTTTAGAGAAACACTGGTGGATTAGTGTCATGGAGACAAATTTTGATGGGTGCAAAGTTTCTGCCATTTTCCGGTCTTTTCCAGTATTTCAACATGTAATCTTCATTTCCTTGTTTGCTTTGCTTTGCATTTAGTGTTTCAATGGTGTGGGACCAAATAAGAGCCCCTGAGCAGAAGAGAGGTCAGGGCAAAGGAGGAAATGCAAATTTCATTGGTGGGTGCAGGAGACAGAGACTGGAGGAGGAGGCCATTTGAAGAGGTGTAGCCAGGAATCTAAGAAACCCAAAAGCTATTTCTAAGACTCATTCCAAATGTTTCTAATTTCATTCATATCTTTTTGTTTCCTTTACTGCTTAACTGGGACAAGGAAACTAAAGCCAGGAAAGTCCGATCATAATGGGAAACAAAACCTGAAATATTGGAGAGAGAAAAAAGGCTGTTCTCTGCAAAGCAGTTCTGCCTTTTGCTTGTCTCCCATTGTCAGTGTTAGTGTGGAAAATGTCTAACATCACTCTTTTGGAAAGTGCTAGAGCCTGTTCAAGGGGAGATGGTTTATGTAGTCTAACATGGAAGAACTTGAGGATATCTATTTCTTTACCATTTGCCTAATAATAAAAGCGAGCCTGTTGACCTCCGCTGGACTGTTACAAATGTGAAACTTGGCACTCAAAATTGCTTGCTCTAAATTTTCCAGTTGCTTTCTCTTTTTCCATTTGATGTCATCCTGCCAACTAGTGATTTTATTATTATAAACAGGACATTGTATTCACTTTTAAGAAGAAATATGAAGCTGAAGGTAAAATTACAAACTGCAGTTTCTCAGCTGGCAAAATACAAAACAATGAGCTAAAAATACTGAGCAGAGAAAGGGTGCTGAGGCAAGAAACCCTGAAATATCTGCAAGATGGATGTGGGCTGAGGAGCTGAAACTGACTGACTTCAGCTGAGCAGCTCTGTGCTCCTGAGAATCACCGAATGGTTGAGGTTGGAAGGCATCTCTGGAGAAGAGGAGGCTCAGGGCAGACCTCATTGCTGTCTACAACTACCTGAAGGGAGGTTGTAGCTAGGTGGGGGTTGGTCTCTTCTCCCAGACAACCAGCAACAGGACAAGGGGACACAGCCTCAAGTTGTGCCAGGGGAAGTATAGGCTGGATGTTAGGAGGAAGTTGTTGCCAGAGAGAGTGATTGGCATTGGAATGGGCTGCCCAGTGAGGTGGTGGAGTCACCGTCCCTGGTGGTGTTCAAGCAAAGCCTGGATGAGGCACTTAGTGCCATGGTCTAGCTGACTGGCTAGGGCTGGGTGCTAGGTTGGACTGGATGGCCTTGGAGGTCTCTTCCAACCTAGTTGATTCTAATCTATTCTATTCTATTTGGGGTTTGGATATCTCCAAAGATGGAGATTCCACCACTCCTCTGAGGACCGTGTTCAGTTGCTCCTACAGGAAAAAATAAGTGGTTTTTACCTTTAAATGGAATCTCCTGTACTTTGTGCATGTTGCCTCTTGTCCTGTTGAATACCACTGGGAGGAAGTTGGCTGTGTCTTCTTTACTCCCTACTATCAGGTATATTTTCATCTTGATAAGATCTCCCTTCCTGAGCCTTGTTGGAGCTGAACAGTGCCAGCTCTCAGCCTCTCCTTGTAGGTCAGATGCTCCAGTTTCTTTGTCATCGTTGAAACCCTTAGGAAACTGGCATTAGTATGTGGACGACTTCCTGATGCTGGGGAGCCTAGAATTGAACACAGCACACAAGCTGTGGTCTCACAAGTGCCAAGTGGAGGAGAAGGATTGAAGAGCTGCATTTCTCAACCTGCTGGCAACACTTTTCCTAATGCAGCCCAGGAGGCTGTTGGCTGCCTTGGCATGTCATTGGTTCGTGTTCAGCTTGTCCATCAGGACCCCAGGTCCTTTTCTGCCAAGCTGCTTTCCAAATGGTTGGTTCCCAGCCTGTACTGGTGCATAAGATTATTCCACCCCATGTGCAGGACTTTGCTTTTTCCTTTGAGCTTTGTGACATTCCCATCAGCCTGTTTCTCTGTTGAGGTCCCTCTCAATGGCAGCAAAACTAACTGTTCCTTTCATGAAGCTGAAAGGCCTGGAAGATGTCAGACCAGGGGACAGCAGGGATCCCACTGCATTGGCAGGAGACTATTAATGCTCACTTGATTCCCTTGCAGGGCAGAGTTAATGAACTACTTCTATTGCAGGCAAAGAGCTCTAATGCAGCAAAGCTTTCTGTTAAAATTTGTATCATGGTATTTCAGCATGTGACCCCAAACTGACCTAAAGCTATCCAAGTTATTGAAGGCTAAATTGTAGTTTTGGCTGCCCATTCAGAAATGCAGCATCCTTCTCTTTGCTGATAAGAGAAGAAGAGTAGAGGCTCTGCTTGTGTCTCTGTGCCCACTGTGGAGGGAAGCTCAGTTTCACTCTGTATCTGGGAAGCACTGGCAGCAGGGCAGTGCCTGCCCTGCAGTTCTGCCTGCTATTTCTTTCTTTCTTGGGGAGCCTCACAGCTGGTAACAGGGATTAACAGTGCTTACAGTAAAGGTTTGACAGCATGCTCTCTGCCGTAGATGCCTGAGGAGATTATTGGCAGTTAAAAGTAGAGGTGACAGTAAAAATGGTAGCCTTGAGCTGTGCAAGGAGTGTTGGAGTCAGCCTCTGAAACAGATGTCTTTTCGAGGCAGGTGGATGACTTTAGTTAGAAATGAGTTCAAGTCAGATAAAACATCATTAAACAACTTGCTCCCTGGAGATTTTCCACTACAAAAAGCTAGTGTTAAGTAGAGCAAGACTTACTCAGCTATAATAGGATATATTTAAAAAGCTCTGGTTTCTGATGGAAACTGAGCAATGACACTTGTTTAGCAAATGTATAAGCAACATTGCTGCAGATATGTCTTATCTTGGCATGGAGTGGAGACACAAAAAGGGCTAGATTATCATCTCAGCCCTCTCACTGAGCTGTTCTGTGACTAATTTAATCTTCTCCATAGGAAGATACAAGGCATACAAGGGATTGCTCAGTGTTCTCTAAGGATATTGCATCTAGTCCCTGTCTAACAGGATTGATTCCAGAAGGTGCTGATAATGTCTGTACCTGCTCTAGATACTTCTCTATCCAGGCGGTCTGGGAAATGGTAGTCTCTATGCATCAGGAAGGAAGGAAGGCTGACATCAGCTCCATCCTCACCCATTAGCTGAGTAAGTAAAACTCTGAATAGATGTGGTGCCGCTGTCAGAGATCACTCTCCTTGCTTCTGGTTGGCTTCTTTGGGTCCTCTCAGTTTTTATAACCTTTTCTACTCCACTATAGCTACAGCAGTTGTGGTGACACTGTTTTGTATAGAATGATGCATGGTCTTTGCTTTCAGATGCTGTTGCTACCAGTGGCTGGTATACACAGACACACTGGCAGCTTGATGGGTGCTTCTCCTTACAGGAAGGCAGATAGGGTCATTGGAAGTGCAGTGTCAAGCAGAACCGGTGGTGTGTAGTTGGACAGGATATTTGAGTTCTGGTCTTGTAGGCCATCAAGACTAAGCTTGCTTTGTTAAGAAGCTCTTTATTTGTGGGAAGCAGTAATAACTTTTGCAACTAGATTGTTACACATACAGTTTTGTCCCTGTCTGCCTGCTGATTTTATGGAGAGAAATGTAGAAAGCAACAGAGAGAGGTGAAGATAAAATCATACTCTTTTGAAAACCTGTGTATTTCTTACTAGATTTTGCTGGATCACAAGGTAGGCTTTTGGTGAGTGCCCTGTGCTCTCGTGTTTGTGTGTTAAGAGGTGCAGTTCAGGTGTGCTGAATAGTGCCTCTGTCCTTGATATCACAGTGCTTTGCTGGTGCTCTTCTCTTGCCACAGGCCACATAGCACAGATGTAGATAGTAGATGAAAGGTGCAGGTCCTGGTGTCAGTTCAGGTATCTGTCTTCAATGCTGTGGATGAAGAAACCCAAACCTTACTCAGTAACTGAGGCAGTATATCCCCACAGTGGTATTTTAGGGCTGATCACTAGGCCAAGCCGTCATTAGAAGGAACAACATCTTCCTCATAGTTCCATTCTGATGGAGCCACTACCCTAGATTATCCTGCTCTGGCAGGAGAGTTGGACTTGATGATCTCTAGATATCCCTTCCAACCTCTAATGTTCTGTGATTCTGGATGAAGCATACTTTGACCCATTTATCTGCCCTGAAGTTTTGGGTTGATCGGGTCGTTGTTCCCAAGTTATTCTCAGATCCTCACTCTGTAAGAAGAAAATAAAAATACAAATGGCATGCATGCAGGTGTATGAGACAAGGTTGTACTGGAGGTATCACTGGAATTAGGGCAATCTGGAAAAGACTGAAAAAAAAAACCATTCTTGGAGATGAAGGATTGATTTACAAGGAAGTATTAAGTGTTCAGTACTTATTTACCAATGCTGAAAGTTTATGAAAGATACAGTGGTTGATAGCTAATATATGTGGGCCAAAGTGAAAAAAAAAGAGAATCATTTAAAGTGGTGGGAAGATAGAAAGAGGTATTAGGGGAACAAGTGAGGTAAAGCAGAGGAAACCTTTCCTGTCCAACCTGAAATAGACTGTAGCTTAGACTGCTAAAGAGAGTATGGGAAACTCCATTGCTAAAGATGCTTAATACTTTACTGGAGAAAGTCCTTGGAAATGTATTGTCATGAAGAGTCCAGCTCTGACCTATGGGGGGGATGACCTAATGTCTCTTCCATTTCTAGCTCTGTGCCTCTCTGATTAAAGCAGTTTATAGAATGCAAGTGCATTTTCAATTACACCCCACCTTCTTGCGTGGGATTGCGGCGGTGCAAAGACTTCATTATATTTGCGGCACAATTACAGCGTGGCTCGTAGGAAATACTGCTGGTGCTCGGTGTCTCACAGGCTCTGATCTCATTTATATATGATTTGGCTTTTCAAGCTGTTTAGGTATGTTAGAAGACTGCAGTGCTGTTTTTTTCTCTCTTCCTCCTTACTTGGAGGCCATAAATGTATAGAAGGAATAATTGATTCTGGTTTGCCAATCCAATGAGCTGCCTTTGGTGAAACTGTAAAGGTTTATTGTTGTAGATGTGTAATACATTGGGATTCACTGTCAGCCTCTCTCTTGGACCAAGGTCTGTTTTCTGAACCAAACCAGGATATTAGCTAAAATATAAACACCACTTCTCTTTTTCATTTTTCTGTGACTTGAAGTAGAAAGTTGGGCTTTCAGTGCATTTAATGGGGCTTCTAAAAAGGAATGTTTGGAAGGGACAGTTTTTACTTCCAAATCTTTCATCTGTTTTAAAATTTAGGCACTCTGCAAAAAAAGGTTTTGTGATGTGTCAAGTGTCTTTGTCAGTGTGTTACAGGGAATTCAGAGTGCCTTCAGAGATTTGTCAGGGTTATTCTATCACTTGCTTATTTTAAATATATATATATTCCTTTTAAGAATATGTCTTGGAAGGAGCCACTCTGGGGCTTTAACTAAAATTTGCCAGCATCAAGTGTGACAAATGTGGTAGATGCTACACATCACAGATGTCTTTAGGAGTTGGATGTTGAAATCTCTGATATGTTCAAGCAGTGATTGTTCTCTGAATTGTCTCTCAGAGTACTTCATTCCCATTTGAGTGATGAACATCAGTGGAATTGGTCCCATGCTTATTGGCACTTTATAACAAGCCTGTGTCGACACCATGGTTGAACTGGGTTTGCTTGTGGCTGAAGAGTGAGATTGATTCTTGTTGCCATAACAATCAGACTGTTGTGTGAAAAAATGTTAGTAGCATTCTCTGGAGTGAGTTTACAGCTCTAGGATGCCTGTTTCCAAACTAAATCAACTCTTTCCAGCTCTGAGAAATGATGCCTGTTTTAACTTCTGCAAGATGAAGCTCAGCTGGGTCTTCAAAATGACCCAAAAAGCTTAAAGGTTCTAAAAGTGCCTTTGCTATGCTTAATTTTAAAATGCCAACTTTGAGCTGGAGTTAATAAGGGTAAACTGGGAGATTGAGCTTTCACTCCCACCAGGCTATTGTATCTACTCACAAAGTGGAGAGAACAGGACAATCTAAGGAGTCCCTAGAAGAATGTAAATGCACTGCTAGTGTCTAGACATGCAGTCACTTGTACTGTAAATGCCTTAGCACGTACATAGTCAAGTTTAAAGAAGTTTTGCACTGCCTAAACTTCAGCAAAGAAAATGATGGTTGTTCCTGTCCCACCTCCAGCTGCAGCAAGCTGGGCTTTGGCTAATACTTCTGCAGAAGTTTTAGCATGGGGCTTTAGGAGGATGATGATGAGAGGGAGTGTGGGCACCAAGCATGGGGCTGAGCAGAGTGATCGGCATCTGGGTAGCCACAGAGCTGCTTGATTCTTCAGTTGTGCAGTGTTTGTGTGGTGGGAATTCACAGGCAGCAGGTTTTCCAGGCTAGTGAGTGCTGTGGTTGCTGGTGTGTGTGTTCTTCTCTTCTGTAGTTCTGTATGTCTTAGGTTTCATGAATCACCAGTAAACAGTGTGGGAGACTGCTTCAGTCTGAAAGCTGACCTGGAGAGAGAGTCGGCATGGGGAGGTAAGTTAGTTAGTTAAGTTCAGACACCTGGGTGCTAGGTTGGACTGGATGATCTTGGAGGTCTCTTCCAACCTGGTTGATTCTATGATTCTAAGGAAATGTGGAGAGGGAAGTGCTGATCTCTTCTCCCTGGTATCCGGTGATAGGATGCATGGGAATAGTTGAAAGCTGCATCAAAGGAGCATTAAAAAGCATTTCTTTACTGTGATGGTGGTCAAACACTGGATTAAGCTCCCTAGAGAGGTTGGTTGATGCCTCAAGCCAGTCAGTGTTTGAGACGATTGGACAAATGCCCTTAGTAACATGATCAGGATGTTAGGGGTTGGAAGGGACCCAAGGAGATCATCAAGTCCAACTCCCCTGCCAGAGCAGGACCACACAATCGAGCACAGATGACAGAAGAACACATCCAGACAGGCCTTGAAAGTCGCCAGAGAAGGAGGCTCCACAACCTCTCTAGGGAGCCTGTTTCAGTGCTTTGTGACCCTTACAGTAAAGAAGTTCCCCTTTACATTGAGGTGGAACCTCTTGTGCTGCAGCTTCCATCCATTGCTCCTTGTCCTATCCCAGGGAGCAAGTGAGCAGAGCCTGTCCCCCACTCCTGACCAGCCCTCAGGTGTTTATAAACATTTATTAAATCCCCTCTCAGTTTTCTTTTCTCCAAACTAAGCAGCCCCAGGTCCCTCAGCCTCTCCTCACAAGCCATGCCCTCCAGTCCCCTAATCATCCTTGTAGCCCTCTGCTGGACCCTCTCCAGCAGATCCCTGTGCCTCTTAAACTGGGGAGCCCAAACCTGAACACAGTACTCAAGATGAGGTCTCACCAGGACAGAGTAGAGGGTGAGGAGAACCTCCCTTGATCTGCTGGACACACTCTTTTTAATACACCCCAAGATCCCATTGACCTTCTTGGCCACAAGGGCACATTGCTGTGCCATGGGTAACTTATTATCCACCAGCACTCCCAGGTGCCTCTCCACAGGGCTTCTTTCCAGCAGTTCACCTCCCAGCCTGTACTGGTGCAGTTTATTATTCCTTCCCAGGTGCAGGACTCTGCACTTGTCCTTGTTTGAACCTCATTTGGTTTCTTTGTGCCCAGCTCTCAGTCTGTCCAGGTCTTGCTGGATAGCTGCACAACCTTCAGCTGGATCAGCCAAGCCTCCCAGTTTGGTGTAATTGGCAAACCTGCTGAGCAGACCCTGTCCCCTCATCAATGTCACTGATGAAGATGTTGAACATGATGTAATTAGGTCAGCCCTGAACTGGTCAGGCATCAGACTAGATGGTTGTTGTTAGTCTCTTCCACTAGTAGTCTATCCTACTTTAGTCTACTGTATTCTAAGCCCCTCTGTCTGACTTTTACCGTTGGGAGACATTTGGTGGCTCCCTGCTCAGCTTCTTTCTTAAGTGCTCTGGTTTGCCCACTTGCTCTTTCTCCTCAGATTTGGCAGTGCAAACTTTGCCTATGAACACAACTCTAAGCAGTCCAAGATGAGGCAAGTAGCAAATTTGGGGCTTCAGTATGCAGGATTACAGGATGTCAGGGGTTGGAAGGGACCCAAAGAGATCACTGAGTCCAACCCCCCCTGCCAGAGCAGGACCATACAGTCTAGCTCAGGTCAGAGGAACACATCCAGACAGGCCTTGAAAGTCTCTAGAGAAGGAGACTCCGCAGCCTCTCTAGGGAGCCTGTTCCAGTGCACTGTGACCCAGTTGGTGGTGGCTGCAGCCAGGGTCAGGAGAGGTGATGAATCTATGGCATGCAGGAGTGTGGACAGTCAGGCTGCTGAGCTGACTTGTGTTTTGTGGTGCCTGGGATGTCTTTCCTTCATCTTCCCTTTTTCCCTCTTTCTTTAGTAGGTTCATACTTCTGCCTTAGAACTCTGCCTCCTGCAAATGGTTGTTTCAGCTGATAAGGACAACATTTTGCTTCAGCAAGGTTTTTCTTATGCTCCAGTGGGTACATGCAGTTCTCTGAACGGTTATTTCATGGTTGTTGGCATTTGTTAGAGTGGTGAAAATCAGGCACCGTGTTCTCTGCTGGCAAGTTGACTCATCTGTGTGCTGCTGGCTGGAAAGGCTGTCCAGTGGTGCTAGGAGGATCTACATGGCTGCAGAGTGCTGCTTTGTCTACTTTGTACAAACTGTTGCTTTTTTTCTCTTGAGTGGCACCAAGCTACTTTTACAGCACATCACACTGGTAGCACCCAAACTTTGCCCACCACCTGGCCATGCCAGGAACCTCGCCTCTAACAAAACTTGAACCTGTGGCTTACAAATGCAGTGCTTCATCTTGATCCAAGTAGCCTTCCACTTGAGTAAAAATGGAGCTCTGACCACTGGCACGTGTAATTGATTTGTGTCATAGGTGTTTATCTTTTATAGCTAAACTGTTAAGGTGGATTCTGAACAGTTTAAGTGACAAAAATGGATATATAGAAGCAAACCTTGCAGCACTAACTGTACAATGTTTTCTCTGCTGGTTCTTGCCAATACCTGTGCACAGATATATGTATTTGTACGAAGAAAAACAAACTGCTGTTCCAGTCCTCTGATCTGTGGACATTTTAATTACCCTGATGGTAATTCCCGCTCGCCAACAGACTACTTGTCTTACCTCTGCTGCTGCACTAGCCGTTTATTTTGGGTCCCATTAAAGGTAAAAAGATGAACTGCATTGCACATATACTTGTCCACTTTAATTAGTCTTCCTTAAGCTGTGCAAAGAGAAACTGCACTTAATTAGCTTTCCTTAAATTAGGATTGATATACCAGCCTGTGGATGTTGATGCTGCCGTTACTGTCCAATAAACTAAGTGCTCTTATCCTGCAATTTTTTTTCCCCAGGTGGTTGATTTACTAGATGGTGGACAGAGACAGTATGTGAGCTTTGGCTTTAGCAGTGCTCTTGTCACTGCCCCGGGGCTAGAGGTGGCTGGGTCAGTGCTTCTGGGTGCTGCCTGGGACTGGCAGGGTCTGTCTTCACTGCTCTTCATCTCCAGTCCCACATGCCACACGCTGCTTGACAGTGCTGTAGTCCAGTGGCTTAGGCAAGAAGTTGCTGTAGGACAGTCTGGGACAAAGAGAGGCACTGGAGCAGGTTCTGGGAAGTTTTATTTGAGTGCTTTAGTTTTTTGGTTCTCACTGGTGCCAGGCTCTGCTCTGTTAAACATGATGATTTCTGCATCAGATGCTCTAGTTTATCTCATCTTTGTGGCCCTACACCATGTCTGTGGTCTATCTTGGTATGTTTCCAGTGTTCCTGCCACAGGATGGATGTATGCAGGGCTGCATATTCTGGGGACTGCCTAGTACAGCTTATGCAAAAGGCTATTCCTAAGCACCAAATTGATTTGCTAGATCTAATTACCTGCTTTGGAGCTCTTCCTTTCTGCAGCTTTTAGAGCATTTCCTACTGGTCAGTCTGTGTGGCTTGTGCTTTCCTGACTTTTGTTTGTAGGTTCACCACTGTCAGTGTGAGCTGCTTCACTGATTCTCCAAAACTCTTGCAGGCATTGCCTTGCTTTGCTGCACAAAACCTCTGTTCCTAAGGAGGGAGAAAGGATTTTATTCTTCCGTTGACAGAAATGCCATGCCAGAGCAAGTTCACCTCCACAAACCTGCACTAAACATACATTTTGGACAAAGAGGCTCCTGTAAAAAGTGGAAGTTTCCATACTGAATTGTTTGTTTTCATTCAGTGCTGTAGGTTTCTTAAAGATATATGTTTATCTTTAATCCTTTCTAGCATGAAGACCAGAAAATCCCTTAACTCTGTGTGCATCTCTGTCTCCTGAGCTTGTTTCCTTTCAGTTGTGTATGTTGGAACAAGCTTGCTCGGAACATCTAATTACTTCTACAAAGTATGTTTTGACAATTACAAATGAATAAACCAGATTTTATTAGGTGTAATGACAATGAGAGATGGCTCACTTGGGGCTTTCAAAGAAGGGAGAGAGGAGTACCATCAAGCTCCTTAACCTACAAGGTTGCTTTGGTGGCCCTTCAGAAGCTGGAGACAGATGCTGGTTTTATTTACCTATGGTCAGTGCAGATGTGCATGCATGTAGCTGGGCTGTCTGCTTGTGCTTGAGCAACATCTTTGTTAGCAGGTGCACAAAAAGTACTGTTGCCTTGAGGTTTAGTCATACAAACCACTGCAGGTTGGTTTTGTTCCTGGTTAGGGTCAGAAATGTGGGCTGATCTCTTGGAAATGCCTTGTGCCACAGCCTTTGGGGTACTGTACAGTGATCAGAGGAGGGACTTGAGCAGTTTCTTCCTCTTCACATGGTGAACTTGCCACATAGCTAGGAGCAATGTTATTTCTTCACCCAGATGTTTTTTTTGTCAGCTGCTTTCAAGGTCCTCCCTGGCATTTTGTTCAAGAGTGGCTGAAGTTAGGTGCCAAGGGAGGGGACAGATGGCAGAGCAGCAGTCAGGCTCTGCTGCCCACACCCAAACTTTCCTCCCTTGGCTTTCCTTTGCCTTGTGCCTGTTCTCTCTGGATAAGAGGTGACTCTGCAGCATGCTGGAAATGCTGGTACTAATAGGGCTGAAGGCAAAGCAGAAAGAGATAGCTGAGAACATGCCTTCCTTGGGGACCTTCCCCTGGAGTAGCACATGTGTGGGGTGCTGCCCTCAGGCTCAGCTCTGCAGTCCCATCACTAAGTGGATTCTTTTCGTTCCCACATGCCAGCCCCAATTCCTGTAGTCATCTGAAACTTCTGCAGTAGTAAAAGCTGAAAATCAGAAATAAAATTAATCACACTTAATAATGCAATTTCTGGTGAGCAGAATTCACTTACAAACATCAGCAAGGTGTACTCCTGTGTGCCAGGATTTATCTCAGTGCGATGAACTTCAAGCTTTGCTTGCAGATCAGCTTCCCTTGTTCCATTCACTACCTGGCCATAGGCTCTGCAGTACTTCTGCAGAGCCCTTATGCCAGAGAGTATCATTCTTTGTGTTACTTGCTCAGTGACTTTCTTACCTCACCTTGCAGTCTGTGCCCAGAATAAACTGCCTGTGACAAGCTACAAGCCCAAGTCCCTAGTAGTTTTAAAGGAGAAACGGATCTGAGCCTGGTAGTAAAACAAATCTCAGCTGCGCGGCGCGTGGAAATGCTGGTGAGAAATGCTAAATCAGTACTTGTCTGGACACCTCTTCAGCTTTGCATCTGTGAGTTTAAGTCTCTCAGACAGCAAGCTGTGTCTGCGCCTGCCGTTTGCATGCTAAGAGGCTGCTGGAAGCCTGGCCAGCAGAATCTGCATGAAGCACTGCCCAGGGAGGCTGGGACTGCCCCACCAGCCCCGCAGGTTTGATCTCTGAACCGGGGCCACCACTGACCTCTGCAGTACAGTTGACTGGCCAAATGCATTTCAGCAAAGCAGCCCATTAGCTGCAGCCTTTGTACAGATGTGTTCAGACTCCAGCACCCGCTTGTTTATCCTCACTTCTTTCCAGGGCAGACTGCGAATATGCACTTCCTTGAAACCCATCAGTTAATTTTGGAGCTACTTGGAGCTATAATTTGCAGTAGGTGACAGATGCTTGTGGTTGCAGGCCCCAGCATCTGGGCTAAGCTGTCTCTATTCCCTTGACACTGGCACAACTCACATTCTCTTTGAAGAAGCTCTTAAACCTTTTTCTTGCTCTCTTGTCAGATAAAGCAAGCCATTACTGTCCCTTCAGTGCTGTTTGTTGTTCTGAATGAAGTAACTTAAAGAAAGCTTTACTGGATATGGGTGGTTCAGAGGGGAGTCACAATGCCAGGATGCTATTGCATTCATACCCTGTGTGTTAGTGGGACCTGGTGTTGCAGTACCTGCAGGTCATCACACGTGCGTGCCCCCACACTAGGTGGCATATAGGTGTCTAGGGAGCCATATGCCTGCAGGCACGCAAAGAAACTTGCACTGCACCTTGTAGTGGGGTTCCATCCTTAAGGAGAATTTTAAGGAATGTGTGTTTATGGAAGTAAGGTGGTTTGCAAGCCTTTAAAAATGGATTGACTCCTGATGCTGGATAGCAAGGCAGCAAACAGATCAAAGTCCTGGTGTGTTTGAAAAGATTTTATATCTCTGAGTGTCACAGTCTCTAATTTGTTTAGATGCGTGCGAAGGATCAGAAACTTAACGTGCATCTGGGGATTAAGGCAGCTTTGCTCTCCAATCTGAAAGCTAGCATATTCTCAAAGATTTTCAAAGTCTCAGGAGGCAGTGAAGTGCTTTACTGATTTTTTTGTGTCTTTGTAAATCTCTATTCAGCATGCCTGGTGGAATTATATAAATACATGCTGCCAGCTGTCTGACAGCAACAGATACCACCCGGAGCATTTAAGTACTGAAGTGGTAGGCCTGCAAAGATAGAGGCATTGCTCTCACTTTGTGAACACCCATGCAGAAAGACTAAGAGTTGCTAATTCCATGTGACACAGGCTTCTTGCAAAAGTTTGCAATAACTTTTCCTTTCCCATCTCTTCTACCCTAGGAGTGTATCAGAGGTTATATTGTAAGAAAAAGAATATGTTTTGGTTATCCATCTCTGGAAGGGAGTTGGCATCATGATGAGAGCTTTTCTGCAGCCGAAGGAGAAGAAGTGTCTGATCTCTTCCTTTGCAGATGAAGCCTATACCATCGTGCTCTTAACTAGGGAAGGGCTGAACTTCTTCTGAAGGTTAAGATAAAAGCAAAATACACCAACAAACTCATTCATTTACTGTCTTCGCTGCTTTTCAGCTCCAGTCCCACATGCTGTACGCTGCTGCAGTGAATCCTGCTGTAGTCAGAGGCCCAGGCAAGAAGTTGCTGAAGGACAGCCTGGGATGAAGTAATGCACTGAAGCAGGAGTTTAGCAGGTTTTATTTGTTGAGTGCTTTAGATTTTTGGGTCTCCCTAGTGCCAGGCTCTGCTCTGTTAAACATGATGATTTCTGCATCAGATGCTCTAGTTTATCTCATCTTTGTGGCCCTACACCGTGTCCATGGTCCGTCTTGGTGTGTTCTTGCCACCCAGTGCTACAGGATGCATGTATGCAGGGCTGCATATTCCAGGGGCTGCCTAGTAGTGCTTATGCAAAAGGCTGTTCCTAAGCACCAAATTGATTTGCCAGATCTAATTACCTGCTTTGGAGCTCTTCCTTTCTGCAACTTTCAGAGCGTTTCCTACTGAACCTGCATTTCCCTTTGCTGCCTAATGGGCAGTGGAGATCATAGAACCACAGGACGGTAGGAGGTGGAAGGTACTTCTGGAGATCACCCAAAGCAGGTTGCACAAGATCACATCCAGATGGATTTTTATTATCTCAAGGGAAGGAGACTATTGTGGGCAGGTGTTACAAAGTATTGCTTCTCTTGGGTGTCTTTACTGAGACCAAAACTCTCTCTCAGTTTTGTTACCATGCAGCTTGGTAGGTGAATGTTTTACTGCCTCTGTTCTGCACTAGCTGTGCTCGTGGAGTTTCAGATGCTGTGCTGTTTACTCTTATGCATGGGGATAGGGCTTATTTGTGTTCCCTTTAGCTCTGCAGTTAGGAACAATCTATTTTTACTCTAGCTGCAAGGCATCAAGACTTTTTCCTGCTTGTTTCTTTGCAGTGAACTTGATGGTCTAAATTGTTTAGTTTTTGTGGAGGAAAATCAGTAATGAGGTAAAGGCTATTAAGAGCAAGCAGTTAAGCCCAAAATAAAAACGAAAGAAACCCCAAGGAGATTCACTTGTCTCAAACTTTTTTTATTAGATTTAGACTTTCAGATCAGATTGGAAGATATTTCAACAGACTGAGTCTTCTAAAAACATAGCTGCTGTGGTCTGGGTGTCTCTGATGGTCTGTTTTGATACCTTCTTCGTGACTGGAAGATAAATTTTCCTTTTCTTCTTTTTCCTTTGGATAGGAAAGAATGCATTTTCACCATCGACCCATCAACTGCCAAAGATCTTGATGATGCTTTGTCCTGTAAACAACTCCCTGACGGTATGAGATATGTTTTACTAAATACTTCTCAGTGTTTATATTCAGCTGTTGACACATTTGTGTATGTAATTTGTCAAGAAGTATTCCTTACCAAATACGAGTAAAGTCATAAACTAAGGCTCTTTTTTTCCCCCCTCTTGTGGTTTAATTGCCTGTTTTCCAGAAACCTTAGAGCAGATACCTTCAAGCTGCACTCTGAAGTAGTCTTGATGTTGGGAAATGTAGAACCATAGTGCTTTGCATAACCAGAGCTGTAATTTGATTTGAGCAGATCTCAGCTGTCTCCCATCATTACAGGAGTTACAGCTGAACGGCTAATACGGCATTCTAGCAGACTGAAGGCTAGCGAAACTTTGACCTTGAATGTGCAGTCCCTGGCTAAAGGAATCCAGTTTTTTAAAGGTCACTGGCCGAATTGTTTTTTGGTGTTTATGGGATGTTGGGAATTGTCAGATGAGCAGAGTGTGCCTTTTAAGTTGTGTTATTCTTCTCCTTGCCTCTTAAGCTTTCTGTTCTACCTTATTTGTACTTTTACTATGCTATAAGCCAGCAGAACAGAAAGTAATGCTCCAGAAGCCAAATCTTGATGATTCTGACTTAGGGAACTTCCCTTTTGTAAGCTTACTTTGCCATCCAAGTTCTGCTCATTTAGTTTGATGAAATCCAGTAACAGGCTTGGTTAGAAATATTGGGTGATTTGATTAGCCTGTCCAGCACTAATAAAGAAGATAAAGTGATTTTAGTGTCCATGTTAGTTTTTCTTGTTAGTGATCACAGTATGATGATACAAAAGACATCATCCTCTCTTTTGAGGGGGTGGGGGTGTTGATTTCATTCTGTGCAATGTGGTCAATGAATTGGCACATCATTTAGACTAAGAGGATAATATTGCAGTGCTATAAAACAGGTTTAAAAACCAGAGATTAAAGAAAATCTGAGGCTGGTACAATTAATTAGACTGTACAGTAGCAATTTTGAGGCAAGATTAAGGAAAAATTGCTGTTCTGTTTCGCAGAGTTCTTTTTCTTCCTGAGAAGATCCTATGCTGAACTCTGTTCTCCCTCTTTTCCTCTTTGTCATCTGAATTACTCTACATTTATGACAGTTACAATCCCACAACCCCTCAGATGTGAAGTGTTGAAACTCTGGCTTCTGAGCCTTTACTGCTCACATATGCGTGGGTTTTAGATGCTGCAGGGAACCACTCACTGAGATGTTTTTTTGGTGCATACATCTGCATAAAAATCTTATCCATAAGCAACTTCAAGAACGTATTCAAGGGAAATAGCTGTTAGAACAAGAATCCTTCTTTCCCAGGAAGCCTGCAAAGCCATTGCAGGGCTGTTGCTCTTACCTGGGGCTTGTTGGTTTATCTGCTGATCAGGGCTGTGGCTGCACTTTGAAGTCTGCCTTGTCTCTCCATCCCCAACTACAGAAAATGCTCTATTGGAGCTCTTGCTCTGATCTGTAGGGAAGGAGATGTACAAGTGCAGAAGGAATCCTCTGCTTGTAATGTCCAGTCAAGAGGATTCTAGTTGTAGTGGGATGGTACAGGATTGCAGGAGCTCAGTAGTGTGACTGCTAAAATTCCCTGTGTGATACAGTGTCTGCAACTTTGATCAGATCTCTTTGGAACAAGTCCTTCTCATGCAACCCAACTGAATAAAAGAAAGAAAAAACCCAACAAATAGACTTTTTTTAAAGAAGCTGCCATCTGAGTGTCTTTCCTTCACCTGCTTTGTCAGTCTTCACTGCTCTGTTGCTTCCTATCATCATTTTGCACACTTCTCTTTCCTCTAGATGAGCCTCAGAGGAGAAAGTCCAAGAGGCAGATGAGTCCAAGATGCACCTGCTGGTGGCTGTCTTTACCCAAAGGCCTTTGTTCACCCTCACTTACAGTTTTCCATGAGCCATTAAGTGGGAGCCTGCTTGCAGCAGCACTTTGTGTGCCAAGTCTCTGTCTTTTGGCTGGAGCTATGCATCCTCCAACATGCTTGTTCCATCCAGGACTCCTCTCAGTGAGAAGATATTCTAAGCTGGAGCCACCTTTAAGAGCAATCTTATCTGTACCTGTCCTGGGGATCATGCAGTCTGCCTCTGCTTTCAACCTCTCATCTGAGGCAGTGGTGCTCATGCTCCATCACTGCACTGCTTGAGGCTAAGGAAAGTCATCCCCTGGAAAAGCCAGTTTTGATGGTGGTGAATATTGCAGGGGCCATGTTTTTAAACTGATGTGGAAAGAACCGCAGTGGAAATACCCTTTCTTTTGTTTTGGAATCTGTGGTGTTTACTGGGAGGAGACCTTGTGGCTCAGAAGGAAGTACAGGCAGGAAACCAGGTCTTGATGGTCTTTGTGGCAGTTATAGGGAGGGAGCTGAGGAACTTAGTGGGAATCAGTGGCATAAAAAGGTTGCAGGAAACCCCTCTGTGTGGCAGCTGGCCAGCTAGCTCAGCATGGGTCCTGGAGCGGGCAGAGGAAGGAAATCTGTGTTGCATCTACATTGCAGTGTCTGAAATACGAGAAATCTCTGAAGCAGAGATGTCCTGTCTGGTAGCTGGAATCATCTCCAGTTTTAAGACTCCTGATGTCATGCAGGGAGATGTTGCAGGTTCATTTTAGTGAAGGCAGTAATAAAAGTAACCAAGAACCATAGTGGTTGACTCCTCTTCATTATCCTCTCAGCGTGCTGCTGCTTGAGGCAAAAGCTTGATCCAGCAGTTCTTAAACCTTTTCCTCTGCCAACTCTGGTTCAGTACTGAAATATAAATTCCAAAGGTTGCATTTTTCAAATACTTCCCAACCTGAAGAACCGAATTAGAACATTACTTTGTGAGTTTATTGTAAGAGATATCTGTTTCACATGCAGTTGGCAGTATAAGCTATATCCTTTGCTCCTTTCTAAGGTCTCACTTCTGAGCTACAGCTGCAAAGCTTGTTGCCCAAGAGACAATGTGCTCATCCAGGGTATGAGCATCACATAGTCTCTGTTCTTATTAGGGAAAAGCAATAGAAATGTATATTTATATCACCTGACTGATGTACTCTTTATGGCAGTCCTTATTTTATGTCCTGATGGTGAATTAGCATTTAGAGATAGTTGCATCAACCTGTTCCTGGATGGAACTGGACTCTATTTAGCTGGAGAGACTTCAGGTTACAGCACTGGATTGTAGGATCACAGGATGTTAGAGACTGGAAGGGACCCAAAGAGATCACTGAGTCCAACCTCCCTGCCAGAGCAGGACCATACAATCTAGCTCAGGTCTAGCACATGAATGCATTCAGATGTGCCTTGAAAGTCTCTAGAGAAGGAGACTCCACAACCTCTCTGGAGAGCCTGTTCCAGTGCTCTGTGACCCTTACAGTAAAGAAGTTCCCCCTTGCATTGAGGTGGAACCTCCTGTGCTGGAGCTTATATTTATTGCTCCTTGTCCTATCCCAGGGAGCAAGCTCCCCTGTCACTGAGGGGCTTGAACCCTCAGACCTGTCCTTTGCAGTTGGTGAGAGGCATCCAAATTCATAGAATCATAGAATCAACCAGGTTGGAAGAGACCTCCAAGATCATCCAGTCCAGCCTATCACCCAGCCCTATCCAGTCAACTAGACCATGGCACTAAGTGCCTCATCCAGTCTTTTCTTGAACACCTCCAGGGACTCCACCACTTCCCTGGGCAGCCCATTCCGATGGCAAATCACTCTCTCTGTGAAGAACTTCCTCCTAACATCCAGCATTCATCTCACATCCCAAGTTCCTGGGACGTATTTTTGCATGCAAACCAAATCTATGAATGTGTTACATTTTTTGGCCCACTGTGAGCCTTAGTGATTTTTCAGCCTGTGGTCCACTGAGTGCTAGACCACTACACAGATTACTATTATAGGCCCATGAAATGATGCTGCAAAAGCAGGGCTATAAACCCATCAAGTTTGTTTTTTTTCTCAAGAGCTCTATACTTAAAGTTTTTCAGGAATCTTCAAATTTAGAAAGGTCCAAAACCAGTTCTGGAAGTCTTTTGGGTTCACTTCTTTGTGTTCACTTGCTTGCAAAGCTACAGCTGTTCCCAGCTCTTTGGTGTTAAGTACAGCCCCTATGGGAACCTCAATCTTGCACTTAATAGAGCCTCTTGATATAGTTTGGAGGTACCCTGAGGATTTTTTGGCTTTAAGAGTTGCTATGGTAGCTGCAGTTATTATGACAAAGAGTTGGTTTAGAGGCTGAGAGCTCATCCAGGGCTGGCAAGGCTGCATGTCTCATGAGGGCAAAGTTGTGTCAAGAGTTAACACAGCTTTTATTCCAAATGTAAATGTGGTTACAAAAAAAAAAAAGTATTCTTTTTTTCCGTCTATTTTGCCCATATGTAAAACACTTCTTTAAAAAGAAAATAATACCCCCCCAAAAAAAAACACCCAACACGAGCAAACCACATATCTGGCATCCTCATGATGTCAGGAGATCTCCAAAAATCGGCAGAGAATGCAGAACCCGGCTCAGAAAATGTCTCTTTGTTGATGTAGAGCACCCATAAAAACGACAAGAAAAACCTCTTGCTGCCTGCACCACTTCTGTGGGGCAGCTAAGTCAGTGCATTTCAGAAGATTCTGAGGAATGGATTTGTCTTTGTCCTCAAGCATTCATTGCTAATTTATTCAAGACTGACAATCTCTTTACCTTGAAGGATCTTAGGCAACAAGCAGAGATAAGAGACTGGTTTTGTACCTTCACGCGGTTTTAAAGCTTCTTAATATAACCCTTATCAGTTGCAGGGGCTGGGTGGAGGTCTCACCCAATGTCTGTCCTCAGTAAGAGGAGGAAAGGAATTTTTTTGCAGTAGTAGTCCACAAATCTATGATGAAGAATACCTGGGAGGGGAGTGACCCTAGTTGATCAGAGGGCTAGAGCACCTCTGATCAGTCTCTCTGAGGAGAGGCTTGAGGGAGTTGGGGCTATTCAGTCTGGAGAGGAGAAGGCTCTGAGGTGACCTTTCAGTATCTTAAGGGGGCTACAAGAAAGCTGGGAAGGGACTTTGTAGGATGTCAGGTAGTGATTGGACTGGGGGGAATAGAACAAAGCTAGAAATGGGTAGATTCATACTGGATGTTAGGAAGAAGTTCTTCTCTGTAAGGGTGGTGAGACCCTGGAACGAGTTGCCTGGGGAGGTGGTCGAAGCCCCATCCCTGGAGGTGTTTAAAGCCAGGCTGGATGAGGCTCTAGACAGGCTGATCTAGTGTGAGGTGTCTCTGGCCATGGCAGGAGAGTTGGAACTAGATGATCCCTGTGGTCCCTTCCAACCCTGACTGATTCTATGATTCTAAAGGAAGCACAGGATGGCTGTGGGAGTAGCTGTGTTTTTAATGGAGCTCACAGTAGGATACTGCAGTAGTTGGAAACTTTTCAGGGCTATATGTCTTAAGTGGGCCAGTCTGGTTTTGAGAGGGTTTGGTGTTGGAGTCTGCTTTTCATTAACGGGCATGCTCCTTGTTATTGTTTAAGGATAGCAGTAGGGAGGTGAGCTTGCTGCTTGCCTTCCTGAGTGTATATTTTAAAAGAGATCAGCTCCAGTAAAGAAGGAAAATGGAGTTATTTATGTAACAGCTTCAGAAGTATGAGCAAACTGTGCTCCGTTTAGATGACTCAGCATAATCTCAGAGTAAAAGATGGCTCTGGACTGCACAGCTTTGTAGAGCCGTTTCAGGGTAGCTTGAGGTTTCTCAGCAAGTTCATTTCAGTCGATGCTCTTCTCTGATCCTTTCTGCACGTCTTCTAGCAAATTGCTGCGGCCAGGAGCACACGGCAGAGCTGCTGCCAGTTCGTGCAGATGTTGCAGACTTTCACAGAAAACCGCTGCGCTGCTTTCCAGCCCAAAATGTTTTCACCCAGGGTGCAGCCGTTGAAAGATTCTTTCTGATCTCGTCGTGTCACAGCACACCAGGTGACCTGTGTGTCCCAGTGGCACCCGGCAGGTTTCCCACACTTGCCAAACGTTTTCTGGGGCATGATCTGGCAGCGGTGGTTGTATTTCCGGTGATGTACACAAGTGTTGCAGTTCTGCTTGAAAGCTGCTTATTGGTGTGATGGTTTGGGTGTTACCTGCCCCCCTTCCCCTCTTTGGAGATCACCCAGACTAGACTCGGCTGGCTCTGGAAATTTGAATGAAGCTTCTATTTACAGCTTAGCAGAATATACAAGCAGATAGTTACAGTATAGACAGTTATAGACAGAAACATACAAGGTGAAAGGTAATACAGAAACACAACAGCCCTCCCAGAAACCTGTGTCCCCAGGAGGGGCTCTCAAACACCCTTCCACCTTCTCCCACTCCCCTGCCCTACCCCAGACGTTGCCTTGTGACCCAAGGAAGAATGGAGGGTCAGCCAGGAGGGTTAGGAAGCAGGTGGATTAATCAGAGAGACGGAGGGTGAGGTTACAGAGAAATGCAGCTCAGAGCTCAGGCAAAGAGTGACTCCCTTATCTATGTTTGGATTCTTGTTCTTACACATCTCAGCAAGCCTATGAGTGAAGTAGACATCACCATTGCTTCTCTTTCACAGCCTGTGATCTAATCCTTCTCACCAAAACGTTCTAGCTAGCTTCAAACTAGCACAGTTGGTAGGGACAGAAGTGAAATGTGACAAATGTAAAGGCAGACAAATCCATCTGGTGAAATGTCAGGTCGTGATGGCAAAGGATGCAGCAGAATAGAGGGGGATGTGTTTTTGGGGAGTTGTCTTGTCTGCATGCAGGGCTTGTTGGTGCTCATTTCAAAGCAGTACTTGGTGCCATACTGAGAGAGCTTCCATGCATCTTTTTGTGTGTGCTGTTGATGATTAACCTGCTTCTCACTGTTGTTCTTTCCTTCCTGTATCCCTGCAATCTTTCACAAAGTAGTTCAAGTAGTTTAAATCTTGCTCTAGGAGAAATTCTGCTGTAGAATAGAAATATAGTCTATGGACTGTTTGCCATGGATTTTGTGTCCTTAGTGGCATTGCTTGTCTGCCTTTGGGGTGAGATCATATATAAACAGATTCGTTGACTCTTCCCAGTGTTTACCTGATGACCTAAGCAAATGAGACTTCTGCAGTATGTTGCTTCCTGTTTTTAACCTTCCTTTTCCATTCAACCTATTGGTGGATTTAAATCAATTATACCTAAGGGAAAAGGGATAAAACCCTTAAACATATTGAGTTTCTATAAGAGTCATGAAGATGAGGTATAAGCAAAGAAAAGAGCTTCTCCGAAGTTTGGGAAGGGTGCAGTATGACCTTTCTTCTCAGCAGACATCAGCCAGTTGCCTGTGGGCTGCAGTTTTCAGAAACAAATCTGCAGAGGGTGAGAACTTGAATCTGCTTGAGAAGTCTACTTCATGCATTTTGGCAAAACCAACCAATACTTTGCCAAACTTTGGTAGAATTATCCCTTGTGTGCTATGGACCTATGGACACTGGGGCTGCTTTGATAGGCCTTGTGAACACCTTCGTAGCATCCCCTAGGCATCATGAGCTCCAGTATCTTGCGTTTGAAAGGCTGCTGTAGAGCACTGACAGCNGGCTAAACACCTCCAGCTCCTTCAGCCTCTCCTCACAGGGCTGTGTTCCAGGCCCCTCACCAGCTTCATTGCCCTTCTCTGGACACATTCCAGTATCTCAACATCTCTCTTGAACTGAGGAGCCCAGAACTGGACACAGTACTCAAGGTGTGGCCTGAGCAGTGTTGAGTACAGGGGAAGAATAACCTCCCTTGTCCTACTGGCTACACTGTTCCTGATACAGACCAGAATGCCATCGGCTCTCTTGGCAACCTGGGCACACTATGCCATAGCAGATGACTGCTTGGTCATCTTCTTCTGTCCTTTTTCTTTCCTGAAAATAGGTCACAAACACTTGGATTGTTCTGGTTTTTGCAACGTTGTGTGCACTTACATTTTGCTTTTAAACACATAAATGTTCCCTTTTTTTCTATTGAGCTTTGTCCCTCTGGCGACTTTAGGACTGTAGGGGAAGTTTTCTCGAGCAACACTTGATACAGGACCTTTCAGCTAATCTGTTTGGTTCCTGCAGCACAGAGTATAGATAGAGTTTGTAATTGGAATCGTGCTGGACTGGCTTGCTTAAGTAAACACTGCTGAATCAAAAGTTGCATTATGAAATTGCTATGCTTTCTCTTCTTTTTGGTAAGATGTTTAAGATTAACAGAGACCAAGCTTGGGGAGAAAGTGACAGAAACTCCACAGTGATGTATGAGTCAAACATAAAATGACCATAAACTTCAATTTACTTAAATTTATTGCAGTAGTCAAATAAGGGAAAATAAAGAAGAGGTACAAGGAGTGGGATTGTGTGAGCATTCAGTCAGCTTTACCTTGGTATCAGACATAATTAACTCAGCTCTCCTGTTACCTGCTGATTAGTCTCTTGTGTCACTAGGAAAGTGAAAAAGACATATTGCAGTGATTAAAACCAGGTCCGTATCCTTTCCTTCTATCAAGGGCTTGTGGTTGCACATGCTTTGACATATGCAAAACACATTCTGGCCTGTGCCAAGTCAGATGCCTGCTGTGTCCCACAGCGTGCTCCTGTGTAGCACTGGGGAACTGCAGCATGTGCTGCATGTTCTGCCTCTTCTTTTAAAGTGACTTGGGGTTGTGTGCGGGAAGATGCATCGCTTCCCGTGTCCATGTGCAGGGTTGAATGGAAGCGGAGGGCTGGACTGCACAACCTTTCTTCCAGCAAACACCTCTCTTGAAATCAGTCAGATGACTTAACAACATAGGGCTTCTGTCAGCTTAAGTGGAAATTGGGCAGCTTGCTCCAATCTAATGGTGATTGAAAGGAAAATAGACTGAGCCTCATCCCCAGACAAGCGTATTAAACTGAGTAATAAGGTATTGGGGTGGAGATTAAGGAAGTTTGAGTTTGGTTGGAATATTGATTGCTGGAACATAATTTGCTAAAACATTTTTTTACATATATTTGAGAGCTGCTTGGGAGAAGATTCATTAAAAGCTTAGGTAAGCAAAAATGGGCAGGATTTGTTGTGAGGAATGAATGTTTTATTGCCCTGAATTTTTCTATCAAGTATAGATATTTTATAAAGATTCCATCCTTATCTTAGGAGGTTTTTTGTTTTTTTTTTTTTTTTGCCTTGATGGTACACAAAGAAAAAGGGGAGAAAAGACAGAGGATTAGAACAAAATAAAAGGTAGATTGCCTGTGAAGGACTAATCTCATGAAGACCGTGACTGCAGAATGTCCAAACAGACATACAAATACCAGTAGAGTTACTCATAAAAGCAAGTTTATTTTGGTGTAGGAAGGAGAGCTGCTCTGGGTGAAGTCACCTTCCAGATCATCTCAATTCATAAATTCAGGACCTGGGACAATTCCCCAAAAGTTTAGAGTCGCAGGATTTTGTGCCCTGGTAGACCTCTCTAATATTTGTGGATGCAGACTTAAGAATGTCTGATTATGTATTGAAGGGGGAAAAAAGGGGCAAATGCCTTTAAGGAGCTGGGTAATGGGTAGACATTCCCATGCAAACAGCTCTAAAAGCACTTTGCCTAGGATTGCTGTTCATTAAAAAGGACCTCAAAGGTGAGGAAAGTATTTAGAGAGGAACCACAAATGATAGGTGATACCCACATAGAGACAGAGAAAACAAGATTTTTGGAGCACATTTAGCACAGAAGCATCCGAAGATACATGAGGGTACATTCCCACATGGTTAACTTCAGTCAGCAGGCGTTGGAATGGGCTGCCCAGAGAGGTGGTTGAGTCACCAACCCTGAATGTGTTTAAAAGTCATTTGGATGTGGTACTTGAGGATATGGTTTAAAGGTAAACTTTGTAAGAGTAGGGATAACAGTTGGACTTGATGATCCTAGGGAGTCTTTTCCAACCGGAATGTTTCTGTGCTTCTGTTCTGTTGCATGCAGGCAGGGAAGAAGTTACTGCTGTATATGGTCTATATTACCAGCTTTCTTAAATGGCAAGATCCCTCAGAATCACTGGGTTATTGTTTTTGCTTCTAATTTATTGCAATGCAGGAGTTTTAGAACCCAGCTGAACAGGAAAAACATCTTAGAGTGCAATTCCCGACAGTATTTCTTGATTGTTGACTATTGTGCTAGTTACAGAGAGAGTAAAGCCAGGTGCAGAGGGAAATACTTTGGAAATGGTTCAAAAAACAAACGAAGAAGTCAGATGGCTACAAGTGAAATCTCAGCAGCTGCATTCTGTTCTCAGAGAAGTTGAAATGTCAAGGCTGCTCAGTGGAAGTACCTTGCATGCGTTTGGCCTAATGCTAAATCCCAAGGTCACCTTGAGTGCCTGGGGAGTGCCGGTTCAGCTAACAGTAGAGAGAGATCACAAAAGGGACTGACCTAACAGTAGAGAGATGCTGGTCCCTCCCCATTCTAAACCTTCATTTCAGGAACAGGATGACATCCTACACCCAGAATGATTGTAACTCATCTTGAAAGCTGTTGGGTGCCACTTCCCATTCTTTAAATTCAAAGGCTGCTGATTTCCTGATAGTTAGCCCCTCAAGTGGGTCATGGAATAGTGATAAAAACAATTAATGACAGGAATACCATAAATTGTCCTTTTGCCTTCATCATGTTGGCTGGAATCCTCACTGTTAAGAGTCTGCTTAAGAGAGCTAAGCACAGTCTGCCTTGGTAGTTTCTCTCTGCCAGCAAAGGATGCTTTCTGAGACTGGAATCTTGAGTTTGCAGCAGCACAGTCATTGCCTTGCTATCCTGCTTGATAATAATTGGTGAAGAGCTGGAGATCCATCTGTGCAGTGCCTGGGATTACTCTGAGTAGCCAAGGCTTGTGTCTAAGTCATGTGTCATCTGGAGGTTCTTCCAGAGACAGTCAAAGAGCAAATACTGACATTCAGTGCATAAATCTGATTGAGGTTTGTAACTCCATTTTGATCATTACACTTGAATCTTGTGAAGACATCAATATGATTTATAATGCCTCTAAGTGGAACTTGCTCTTTTGGCACTGTGATGGTTTGGGTATCCCCTTCCCCCCCACACTTTAGAAATCACCCAGACTAGACTCAGTCGGCTCTGGAAATATGAATGAAGCCTATATTTACAGCTGGCACAGTTTACAAGCAGATATTTACAGTCTATACAGTTATAGACAGAAATATACAAGGTAAAAAAGGTAATACAAACACAATTCCCCTCCCAGAAACCTGAGTCTCCAGGAGGGGCTCTCAACCACCCCCTCTCCTTCCCCCTACCCCTCTCAACCTTACCCCAGTCCCAAGGAAGAATGGAGGTTCGGCCAAGAGGGTTAAAAAGCAAGGTGAAGCAGCCAGGCAAAGGGAGGGTGAAGCTAGAAGGCAAGATGGAGTCCAGCCAGCAGCCACGAGCTCCCCAGCCGGCAAAGAGAAGAGGACAGCCCAGCACGAAGTGCAGAGCAGAAGTGACCTTATCTAATGTTTTGCTTTTCCTTGCTACCCATCTCAGCAAGAGTGTGAGGGAAGTAGACACCATTGTTTTAATTTCTCAGCCTATCATCTAGTTCTTCTCACCAAAACATGCTAGCTAGGCTCAAACTAGCACAGGCACCTCACTTGTGCAGGTACAGAGGAGAGCAACTTCCCTGTGGCCCTCTGCAGGGTAAACAGGTTCTGGTGTAGGAACATGGGGAAGGGGGTGGGACATAGGCATTGCCGCATGAGGAACCATGGTATCTCATCTCATCTCAGTCTGCCAGTGCTGGACATGTTTGATGTATCAAAGAAAGGGCATGTTCTGCTTATTTTCCATTGTTACACTGTCTGTCTCCAGCTGTCCTGTGCTGTGGCCTGTCCTTTACTATTAAAATGCTCGTGCTCCTCTTTCATCTCTATTTTTTTGCTTGTATCTTGCTCAGCAGTGCGAACAAATCTTCACACAGTGTACTTTTTCTGTTGGATATCATTTCCTGTGTCCTTCAGTCTGCAATTAAATGCTTCATCTTGTACATGCTGTGTAAATTCTGTTCTTCTGACTATTCAGTGTTTTTTCCCTCGGGAGAATTCCTTCCTTGTGCAAGTACCCAGTTAATGGTTTGGTGGTACCGCTCGCACAGAAGAGCTTTTTCATTCTCCTCTGGAGTTACTGCATGAAGTTCAACAGGATTTTCCAGGAATGGTGTAGGTGGTAGGTACATTCTGGATGGCAACATGTCACAAGGTGATGAAAAGCTGATGTAGGTTCACTGGCAACCCATGGGACAGAACACTCTTGTATTATGCTTCTCTGTCCTGTTATCCATCCAGTTACGGCATGAAAGACCTGCTCCTAGCATTTAATTCAGCAATAGATAAAGTCTCATAATTGTGAAACTGTTTTGAATTGATGATGGCTCATGAAGAACTCTGGAAAATACTATTCTTAGGAAGGATTCCCTTCCTAGTGCCTTTTTCTGCTGTCCATGTTTGCTTGTCCTTCACTGAACTTAGTACATGAGTTTTGGTTTGTACCTTACCTGGAGACAGTCCCAAGTTAGTTTGTGAACTTGTATTTGTTTCTATAACATTCAACTGATGCCAGAGATAAAATATCCAGAGGTCATGGTAGTCAAGACCTGAGTAAAACAGTACTTCCAGTGTCACTACAAAGCAGGTAAGAGTTATCCTGGATTTTAGAATCCTGGATATTCCATGAGTCTGTTCCACACTTTTTAAGCTTTTTGAGTTGAGGAAAGAGAAAAGAGCTTTTTAAGTACAAGAGAGAGGAAAGAGCTTTTTAAGTTCAAGAAAGAGAAAAGAACCGAAACGCAACCAAACACACACACACACACCCCTGGTCCCCAAACAAAAGAACCCCCAGAACATTTTTATGAAATGCTCTGAGTATTTCCTGGCTCTCTCAGGACCACTGAAAACATCACTTTGCAACAACACCACTCCTATCAGTAGCTTCTCACATACTTCTAGAAATCCACTAAGTGCTAAGACTTTCAATCTGTAAGGAGTTAACATCTGAATGTGTTGGGGTTTGAGTTTTGCCTTTCTTTTCTTTCCCTCTGATCTCACTTTGGAGTAACTGGGGCCAATCTTGGTCCTGCTAACTCTGACACTTTGGTCCATCTTGCAGCTCCTGAGTTTGTACCACTACATGCAAAAATTCACAGCTTTTATTGTCTTTGCATTAGCCCAGCTCCTGAAGGAAAGGATGTAAATGTGATCTGTAAAGGCTAAAGAGATAGAAGGTTGGAATAAAAGCAATGGGTTTGCTTTTAAATCAGGAAGCAAAGCAAAAGCCCAGACCCACCCAGTCCTTTTGCTGTTTGCAATTTGATGCAGGCACTTGGAATAGCCACAGTAATGTGCTACATGTGCCAGCTCCCGCCTTCTGCACCCTTGACTGCCTCTCTAGGTGCTACAAACACAGAGAAAAGGTATTAAGCATTATTCAAAGAAGAGTTCAAATGTCTTGAAACCTTGACCAGGCTGTTCCTGATGGTCTCAAAGTCTCTATGTGGCCTGAGGTTTGAGGGAGCTGTTTCTGTGGTACATTTTTCATGCAAACCAATGGCAGAGGAGCCTGGATGGGGACATCTCCTAGTACATAATACTACTACATAGTATTTTGTGGATTGTTACCCTTTAGACATGCTTGTTGTTTGTTTGGGCAGGCAGTTTTTCCTCTTTTGAAGTTGTTGCAAAATTTACTAAAGTCATACTTCTGCTCAGATGGAAAAGTTGCAGCTCTGTGCCCCAGGGACTTGTCCTGCCCTCTTGAGACATAGGTCTCTGATTTCCTTTTGCCAGAGTCTTTTCAGGAGGCTATGTCAAGGAAGAGCCCTTTAGAGAAAGAAAAAGCTATTACTTGCTTAAAGAAAGATGTAATTAGTTGCATTTTGGTTGGCTAGAGACCATCATGTGATAATTCAAAAACATTTGGTTTCCTGGTAAACAAGTTAATGGATTTATGCTCAGCTGCATTGCACTTGCAGAAAGCAAATGGCCCTAGGGCACAAAAGTAAAATTTAAGCACTTTCCTTGTTATTTTAAAATAGGTAAAATAAAACACACTGCCTGGGTTTTCTGAACAATAGCTTGGCTTCCTGTGGTGGAAAAGTAACAGCTGAGAATTAAAGCCACCCACCTTTGTCTTCAGGCTCCAGAGCAGACAAATAACTCCCTCTTTCCATGGTCTTGCATTTATTTTTGTATTGAACTCTTCTCCATCTTGTTCTTGGTTGTTTTGTTGGGGTTTTTTTGCTTTTCCATTTGCTCTTTTCTCCCACTCAGTCATTGTCTTTTCTCTCTCTCCTTCTTCTCTCTATCCCAGGAGGGACACTTCTGTTTCGCTTTTGATGTACTTAACACATGCTAAAGAGAAGAAGGAATCTTAGGGTTTGGATCAAATCCTTCGTTTAAAGGCATATCTGTGATGGCCTCTAGCTAATTCCAGCAGCTTCCCCAAATCTCAGAGGCATTGTCTGCCTCAGTGCAATTATTTGGTTTGTGTCCATCCCTGTTACTGTCCACAGCCCCTCTGGCTATGCCTTTTGTAACAGAGACCCTGCACTGTAGACACTGTCCTTGCCTGTTTGCCTGCAAGCACACATGAGCACCTCAGACCAGTACTCTCCTGTAGCACTTTTAATGGCAGTAAAATATTCATGTGGGTTAAAGGCCTCATTTATCTCTCTTTATGCAAGTTTTTCATACTTTTGCAAGGTGCTAAGTACTACTTTGAGGATAGGAGCAGCAGGATGGTATCCCCCAGGGCAGAGGAATGAGAAAGAGCTGTAATTATTTGCTACAAAGAGTTTGGTCTAGCCAGGGAACAGCCAGCTACCTTGACCTGCTGACAGCAGGTAGGTAGTTGGCTTTCTGGCTAGACCAAACACTCTGCAAAGCAGATTGCACTCTTCTGAGGGCTGAATACAGTGTGAGAAATAGTGGTTAATCCAAAAAAACCTTGGTATTAGGTTTTGAGTTATCTCAATGCTCTTGCTACTGTTTGTCTTCTCTCCTGAGAATCACGCTGCTTGAAGATGAGATGGAAATACAGGAGAGTGTGTATGCACACTAGAGAATTACCTTCTGCTGTTTTATCCCTGAAGAGATGCATTTTTGGTTTGCAGGATCCTAGAATTCACATAGGCTAAGGTGTAGACTGAACTTGCCTGGTCTGTCCCTATTTGTGGTAGTGCTGAGTGGGATTGCTGAAGACAGGAGCGACCAAGTGTGTCGCTGTCCCTGGAGCTGTTCAAGGCAGGATTGGACGTGGCACTTGGTGCCATGGTCTAGCCTTGAGCTCTGTGGTAACGGCTTGGACTTGATGATCTGTGAGGTCTCTTCCAACCTTGGTAATACTGTGAGACTGTGATACTGTGTTCCTTCAAATACATTCAACTCAGCTTTCTGATTTTTGGGGCAAATACTTGATGGGACTTGCTCGTTTGGCAGTTTTTGTGGAGCATTTACAGGCTGAAAAGGTTTTTCCCTTCTCTTCCAGCTCTTTCTTGCTAATCCTTTTTTGTTTATAGTTTTCCTCACGGAAGAAAAAAGTTCTTTGAACTGTTTTGTCGTAGAGAATGAGATCATCAGTGAAAATAATAATAATAAAAAAAGGAACAGCTTGTTCTTTGTTCTTCTCTGAGGTGCCACCATTCTCCTTTGATATTTAGCATCATATCAGTGTTATACAAAGTTTTGGAGTGGGTTCAAACAAACCAGATTCTCAGATCGAGGAGTCAAACCTTCCTCAAAACTGCTATGTGCCTAGGGCAGCATCGTAGCTCCATCACTTGGTAAGCTTTGAGGTGGGGGGGATCCAGGCTTTTAGAAAGTTGGAGAAGTATAAATCTGTTATATTCTGCCATTCTGGCAGCCTATAAGATGGTAGAATAGAATAGAATAGAATAGAATCAATCAGGTTGGAAGAGACCTCCAAGATCATCCAGTCCAGCCTATCACCCAGCCCTATCCAGTCAACTAAACCATGGCACTAAGTGCCTCATCCAGTCTTTTCTTGAACACCCCCAGGGATGGTGACTCCACCACCTCCCTGGGCAGCCCATTCCAATGGCAAATAAACAACATAAAGTGGAGTTGTTTTATCTGTGTGCAGTGCAGCAAGGGCATCAGAGCTGTGTTGTGAGCAGGAAGGTGGCACCAAATTACAGAATCACAGAATTTCTTAGATTGGAAAAACCCTTCAAGATCATTGAGTCCAATCAGTTTCACACTGACAAGTCCCTTGACTAAACCAAATCCCTCAGCACAGCATCTAATCACTATGAATCACAATAGTTGGAAAGGACCACCAGGATACTATCCCTCTTGCGCACAGCATTGGCCCAAGAGGAGCTTTCATGTCTGTGTGCCAAGCCCTTTTCCCTCTTTCTATTGCAGGCCTCAAGAGGAGAGCTTCTCTTTGCAAAGGGCCTCATTATCAGGCTTTGCAATGCCACAGTGTAATTTCAAGTCATACTCCTGTCTCCCATCCATCTCCTCTGCTGTGTCTCTGTAGTCGCAGAGAGGAGCTAATAGGGTACAGCTGGGTAATAAAAAGTGCCTTGCTGGATTCTAAACCTCGTTCCCTGTTGTTAAACATCTCCCTTGTAGCAGCCTTGTGATGGCAGAGTTCAAATGGGATGACAGTTTGCACCCACTTTCAGGAGACATTATTTTAAATGAAAAAAACCCCAGAGATGCTGGTGGGTGAGAGAAGCCATCCAAGTGCCTTCAGCCTTTTCCATTGTGATGCTCCCTTCAGCTCTGGCTTTAACAGCAGCATATGAAGTGTTTGGCTAAATCTTCTCTACATTCTTACATAAGTTTCTTTTTGAAAAAGTGAAATCTTTACCCTGGCAGTATATATCTAGCTTTAGGGGTTGTTAGCTTCACTCTGGGAGACTTCTAAATTTGGAATGAAGCAAGTCCATGGTTTGTAAAGTACTTGTTTCTGTAAGAAATGTAGAGTACAAAGTCTTATCGAGATGCAGAGCTACATGCCAAGATATGAAGCCTTTATTTGCTGGAAAAATAGATTTATTCATCAAAATGAAGGTGGAGCAGAGCATGTGTAGCAGCCTGTGGTGTGTGGTCCATGTGGTGCCCACCCTTTCCCCTTTTCTTTGCTCTCTCTGACAAGACTTTTTTTAATAAACTCTCTTTTCATTCAGGACACATTTTCTTTTTTTTTTTGTCTTCTCCTTGGGAAATAACAGAAGGCTTACAACATGAAATGTTCCTTTTGTGACTTTGACATAAAAATTAATGAGACTAGAAAAATGGTTTGTGGACCTGGAAGAGAATCCTAGTGAATAGCATTTCTCTATCCACAGAGGTCTTTCATTTTAGTTAGCAAATAAAGCAGGAGAGAGCAGTAGGCAGGTGTTTCTGTACAGACTTAGGCTGTTATTTTGTCTAACACACCCAAAAGCAGTGATTTGAGAGCAATCAGATTGGTTGATTGCTGTGCTGTATCTTCACATTCTCATAGTCTGGATTTTTTGGGGGGTGAGGGAGGTAGGGGGATTCATACTTGAGCAACCAAAGAGCTGCCAGTTTGCATTATGTCAACGTATGTAAGAAAATATTTAGACAGAATTTCCATTAGAAGTTGAAAAGCAGGGGGCTCACACTGACCCCAGCTCTTAGAAGCTCTGGTGGGAAACCTGAATGAAATTGAATTCCACTCAGTGTGTTTTCATTGGCTGACTCCCTGTTTTATCATCTCATGCAGTGAGATCTTTCTTGGTCTGTCGATTTTTCTGTCGAGGACGAAAAGTTCATGTGTGTTACAGTGCACATATTGAATTGAAGTACAGTTAAAGGCATGATGTAATGACCCCCTCTCCTTTTCCTTTACTCAGTATTTGCCTGCAGGGACAATACATTACAATAGTGACTTCAAAGTAGTTGGTATTTTTTTACCTTCTGAGTATGTTGGCTTGGAGTGTGTGTAACGCTAAACCTGTTGGTCGAACTGTTGGTCTAAGACTTACTGTCTAAGTAGTTTCAGGCTTGGATGCCTAATCCATGTCGAGCAGCTTTCAAGGCATGTGATAATATCACAACACAGCTGTAGGCAGCTTTCTGAGGTGAACCATTTAATCTGCAGCCCTTTTCTCCCAGCTTCCTACCGACTGGTGGAATTTCTTCCTTGGTGTGAGATAGGATTACTGCCTTCTCGCTGTGCTGCCATCACATTTACTTTCTGAAGGACCTTCCAGTGACTGTAGGTGATGTGGACAAATCTAAACCTCAGCTCTCCCATCTTCCATATGCATTTCTGCTGCTTTTACATCTGTGCTCTGCCAAATGTACGAAAGGAGCTCAAACAGCAACTTGTTAAAGATTGCTATGAATTCAGTCTCACAGGCTGGGTTGGTGCTCACTTACCTGTGAGGTAGGTGAGAGCACAGTGGGCTGGGTGGCTCTCCTAATAGCAGCTTGAGCCTTCCAATGCTTCCTTTTCACCTGTGTTCACCAGTTTCTGCTCAGCTGGAATCTAGCACCTGGTACCCATCAGAAGGGTGCACAGGCAGATGTACTGCGTAATGAGTTGTGCTGATTTGAGGCTAATTGGAATATTTTAATGAGAGAACTTAGATTATTGGTTGTGAAAAGAAGATAAATGATGAAGTCTATATCATTCATTAGGTTGCTGAGAGGGATAAAAAGCCAAAATGTGAACAACTTTTTCTTACTCTGTCCTGGGACATTGCCCTGTTTATTTCTCCTTTGATCTGCTCTAGTATCTCCCCTCTAATCTCAACTAACAACTAACAATGTAAGCTTTGCTGGCTTTTGTTTTTGTTTGCCTGTCTGAGAAAGATGGGGGTAGCTTTGAGCCCTTCTGGGCAGTTTCCTTTGTCTGGGAGGGAGTTTGGATTTCTGTGGTATTTCTAATTTGTATATAATTGTAAACACTTGTAGATACTTGTAAATGTTACATATATATATACATACACATACACACTTGTAAATTTTGCCATGCTGTAAATGTAGCTTCTTTTTACTTCCAGGCCATCTGAGTTATTCTGGTAAATTCCAGTAGTGGTGGGGAGGAAAAGTTCCTAACCCACCACATGAATGCAGCTATGAACCATTTTGTCCTTCAAAAACGTGACATTCTAGAGAAGGGCTTTGCTAATATCCTTTGCAAGGTGTATAAACAAACAGGATTGTCACCAGCTTAGTGTCTTATTACATTGCCTTTATATACTAAAAAAGAAATTAAGAAAGAAAAAATATTTATAGATACCAAGAAGTTAGGTGAATTCCTATAAAAAACCAAATGTTATAATTAGGAACTTGCTGCACTTAGAACTATTCTACAAATAAGCACCTCAAATCTAGCCCAGTCCTTCCAGAGAAAACAAAGGTCAGTAGACTTCTTTGAGGATTAGCAAACCAGAATTTCTTGGACCAAGATACTAATTACCTCCAAAGTTGGGAATGATCCCTACTTCTTAATGCAAATTATTGCCAAAGCCTCATGATAAACTTCAGGAGTATTCCTCTCTAGCCTAACTTTTGAATTAAGGTACTTCTAGGTTGGACTCTAATTAAAAGATGAAAAGCCTAATCTGAAGGGGAAACAGGAATATCATTGGGAATATTCTACTTGTGGAAGAGCTGCACTTCTGTGTGTCCTGGTCCAAAGTCATTGAGGACTTCCCAGGTTGCCATCAGCAATTTGGGCTAAACCAGGCTGAAGTGGAAAGAAGTGCAGCTCTGAAAAGCCAAAAGCATGTGTGAGCAGCTGCTCTGTACTCAGGTAATGGTGTCCTGCACTGCCTGTGTGCTTGGAAAATGGGATTCCATAATTCTGCACTGCCTGTGTGCTTGGAAATCGAGATTCCATAATTCTTGCTTCCTGTTGTCTGACATTAAAGGAATGAAAAGTGAGCTCACTCTTACAAACTGCTATTTGGCAAGACTTACCCACATGTTTTTAAGGGGTTTTCACATAGTCACCACTGTGCTCAAGGATTCACTTACACATGTGTCCATTTGTATAGGGTAGCCACAGTGCCTGTGAATTTGGTAGTGTTCTGAGAGCCCACAGTTCTCCTCTCAGATGGAAGAGGTGGAAACAAGTAGAATTGTTGAGATCTAGGCATAAGGTGAGGAGATTATGGTTAGAACTGGGAGTGAGGGGAGAGGGGCCAGAGTGAAATATGTCAGCAGTTTGTTCCTACCTGCAGCCTACTGACCTCCTCCTGCAATTTCAGGGAACCTGGAAGTAGGCGTTCACATCGCAGATGTCAGCTACTTTGTGCTGGAAGAAACAGCTCTGGATAAAGTAGCAAGCGAAAGAGCAACCAGTGTCTATCTAGTGCAAAAGGTAAGGACAGCTTTTCCTTTTCATCTGACGACACTGCCTGTCCTTTACCATCAGTTCACTTTAAAGGTCCATTCTCAGATGTTTGTGATGAAAATCTGGCTGTTACTGCTGCTGATCTACAAAAGAGAGTGAGTCAATCCAGACTCAAGAGCTAACACAGCTGCCGACTACCTCAGAGCGTATGGAGAGAGCATGACGTGAGGCAGCAGTTTGACCCTGTGTCTCTGAGCAGGGACCCTGGTATGCCAGGGCTGCTCAGCTCAGGAGCAGCTGTGTGTGAACATGGCTTCACTGCTCTGGAGCCAGTTCAGTACCCAAAGCCGCATGGCTGCCTTTGCACAGTGCTGCCCTGAGATGAGCAAGGTTGACTTGTCTGAATTGCTGTTGTGAGCTTGAAATCTGCAGGTGTGGTGGCAGAGCATTCTGTCTTCAGCGTGGTAGTAACAGCTATCTCTCCCGGAGGTAGATGCAGGGCAGAGTAGGGTGTAAAACATACTGTGCAATCTTGCATCCTGGGGTGCAAGGGTATTTCACAGACTTCTCTTTTATCTGCTTACCCATGTGCTACAGAAATTGTCCTTTTGTCATGCAGCGAAAAGATATTTGAAAGCGTGAAGCTCTTAAGTGTTAAAGTCAAGTTTGAAGTTGTCTATACTTTATAAAAAGAACAGCTTCAAGTTCATTGTGGGAAAGGAAACATTCAGGTTTTGTCTGTGGCTGTCTCATTTTCAACTGAATGTGCAGAAACAGTTTCTATCCCATCAGATACTGCTGGCACTGGCTGTTAGCCTCCTGTTTTGGCTTGAAGCATCAGCTGCATGTAGAGGAGGGTCGAGGCAGTCTCAGAAGAGCAGACTAATCTGCCTCCCTCTATGCTGCCATTCAGTCAGGCTGAAGTCCTGGTCTCCACAGCCATTTCTGCAATGATAGGACATCTTTTGTAGAATAAACTAAGATATTCCTTACTGTGAGGGTGATGAGATACTGGAACAGATTGTCCAATGAAGTTGCAGATGCCTCTTTCCTATAGTTGTTCAAGGTCAGGTTTGATAGGATTTTGAGCAACCCAGTCTAGTGGAAGGGATCCCTGCCTCTGGCATAGGTGTTGGAACTAAATGATCTTTAAGGTCCCTTCTAACCCAAACCATTCCATGAGTCTATGATATACTTCTTGCTACTTTGAGGATTAGGAGTAATTCTTTTCCTCCCTTCCTGGATGTTCTGGTGTTGCTGCCTGGGAAGGATCTTGTAGTGATGCTAGTTCCAATAGTTTCCTGTGCCCACTCTATGCTTTCCAGATGGTAAAATGTTGTATTCTGTGCTATTGAAATCAAATTAGTGTTTTGATGTCAAGCTGTTAAGCTTAGTAGCTCTTGCATAAGATTCCCAGGTGGAAGCAGTAAGGCTGTTCAGGGGACTTCAGTGAATCCTGGTGGATTTTACATCTCTAAGTATGAGTTGTGTCATAATATCCCTAGTGTGGACAAAGTGCCCTAGATGGATTTGGTGGTAGTGAGACCGACAGCAGTGCAGCACCAAGGAATGACCACAGTGGGAAATGCCAGTTACCAGTGACTTGCTGTTCCTCACGAGTGGGAAGCAATGATTATCATGTGGAAAGAGCAGTCCTGGCACCAGAGGCTTCCCAATCCTACAGTCTGTGCAGTGATAAACCCTTGGCTTATGTGGTGCTCTGCTTTCCCCTCAATGTCTGTAGCTCACTATGGGAGATGAGGGCTGGCCCAGGGGATGTCACTGCAGGGCAGCAAAGCTGTACTCTTGAAAGATGTGGTGTTAGTATTTCTAAATCAGAATATTGTGATTTGAAGCTGTGAGTTGGTTTGGGATTTTTTCAAAGGGCTAAGGAAGATTTTTATGTAGAAGGACATTTTTTCATAAAAATCTAGTTGAATTCAAAAGCTAATTGAATTCTCTTTCAAAGCACTTCTCCCCCTCAGCACTACCAGTCATGTGCAATACCAATCTAAGTTACCTGTTGTCAGTAATCTTGAATTGCCCTTCAATTTCCTTGTCCCAGCAGTCAGGATTAGTGCTTTAGCCACACTTCCACTCTGCAGAAAATACATTTTGAGAGTGCAGGCTAGGTTAGGTGATGAAATGGTCAATATTTTAATTGCAAGAGATGAAAAGGTGAAGAGGGGATGGGCAAAGGAGAGTGGCCAGGCTGTCTGAAACAAGATGGTATCATGGTTCTTGTAGAAAATATGCTTCCCTTTGATGGAACTGTTTCCTAAGACAGCTGTGATTCTGCTAGAGGTTAGCACCACACTAATCCTCCCAAAGAAGTTAAATAAAGCCACATATTTAGTTTTCTTGAACCATGTATCCAGAAGGGGAGTTACTGTGTAATTGCTAGCAGTCTATTTAATAAAAGTCAGAAGTTTTTGAAGTAAGCCTGTATCGGGTTTTAAGAAGCAAGAAAACCTAAACAGTTTCCTCTCTTTTGGCACATCTTGTCATGTTATTTTAGGTGTGAAGCAGCTTGAGTGAGAGGTCAGCCATAAATCCCTATAATATTTTATTGGTCATATTTTATGCTGGAGATCAAAGATGGGAACTGTAAGCCTATCTTCACATTGAGTCCAAGGACTTGGAGGCATTCGCTTTTGACACCAGCAGGTTGTCAGGGTGTTGATATTTTGATAATCTCAGACTGAGTAACAAAGAGTTGCTCAAAATCTGAATTCATGGAAGTGTTGATACAAGTCTTGAGCAGAAATCTTGGCTCATAAACAAATTGCCTATTTCCTCTGAGTGTCTTTTAGTGTGTAAGCAAGAGGCTCACTGAGCCCACCCCATTGTTGGACCTCCTCGTCCTCTTCCCAGCTCTGGGGAGAGAGAGCAGTTGATGGAAACTTTAAGTTAGTACAATCCCTTCCCATCAGGCTGGTGCTGGAAGAAGGAGTCACCCCTGGAGTCAGCAGTGGTCATGTCCCGCTGAACCAAGCCTGAGCAGGTAGCCAAAGCAGGGCATCAGCAGAATGGGTTTGGTAAAGGGAGAAAAGCTCTTCATGGAACTTTATGGAATAAGAGGTTGTCCTTAACCAGGTTTGCTCCCTTTTCTCTTTTGGTTGACTGATTTTACCCTTCTGTTCATTGAAAACCTGCTACAGTGAGTCTGTTGATGAGAACTTCACTGACTAACTCGCTCTGAACCTGGCCAGTCAGTTGCTCCTGCCTGCAGCAGATGCTTTGGTTTTAAAGGGAACTGGGAATTTTATCATCTCACTATGTTTGTGCTCCCTCCCACTGCCTGGCTTCCTAGGAATGAGTTTGAGACTGGAAACTGACATTTGGTTTCTGGAAACACTTTATTAGCCCAAGTGGCAAAACAAACCAAACCCAAGAGCTCTCACAAGCAGGAGGTTAAATCTTCCTGTCTCCAAATTGAATGCACCATGCAGAGGAGTCAGCTGCTAAGCAGTGTGGTCAGCCATGGTTGCAGGTACACATGTTTTATAACACTGGGATGACAAAGTGTAGGCAGGCCCCCAGCCCAGGCAGAGGCTTTTCTTACTTTGCTCTTCCCTTGCTGCCCACTGCTTTGGGGTGTGTGGCTGCCTGTGGGGAGAGCTGATAGCATGGAGCAGAGCTGTCAGGCAGTGCTGGAACACTGCATCTGGAGCTAAGTGTGGTAGAGCTGGAGATATCACATGCAGGACTTGGAAATGGGGAGAGAGAAATCCTGCCTGTGATTTGATTTGAAATGCAGACCATGGCTGTGAGCATTGTGGATATCAGCCTTTCTCTCAAAGAAGTGCCCTTTTCAGGATCTCCTGGGCCCTGCTAGGCTCGTGAGGAGAGATGATATCTTTTATTAGTCAGATAGAGAGGGATGAAAACCAGACAAGCTGTCACCACTCAAACCTTTCTTCAGCCCTAGTTTCTATAATACATTCATTAGAAAGGATTTCCTGGGGGCTGTAGGTCCTTTCTTTTCCATTGTGAAAGCTTTTTATTCTAGCCCTGCTGGGGGTGTCCAACTGTATGTCTGGACTGAACTATGTTTCTACACCCCCCTCTTCCAGCTTTATGATCCCTTTGTAAGCTCGGGTGACTTTAGTTCCACCTGCAATAAAATCATGCTGAATGATGTGATCCCCAACACGGGCACATCCTTAGCAATTTGCTAAGGAAACCACTTCCCAGCAGAGGTGGTACCCTCAGCAGCACTGCAGCCAGCCAGATTTCTGCCTGCCCAGGCACTCCACGGGGCAGCTGGCAGACGCTGCTCTCTCTCTCTTGGCAGACAGTCACGGGAAGGGCAAAGCACTTAAAAGATGCCAGGCAACCTCTGGATTATGTGAGGTGATGCTACACAACCCTGATATTTTGCAAGTCTGGGCGTTAAAGACGTACTTAGGGAAATCTCCTCTCATCCTGCGTCTCCTTCAGAAAAAGATGAAGCTAATCCTATTGCGAAAGTTCCTTCTGGGCAGCCCCTGCGATTACTCCCGAAACATCTTGCTCTCCAAGTGTGACACAATTGTGACATCTTTCTGTGTTAAATGCTGGTCTTGCAACTACTAAGAATCCTTTCAGCCTGTGACCGTATCGTGTTAAGGAAGAAGGAAATGTGTATTTAAAACTTGAACTTCTGTGCCTTGTGATATTTGGCTTCTTCTCGGGGTAGAATGTGAGGAGGAACTGCGATGTTAAAGCAGAGGGAGGCAGGTAGCCAAGGCTGTTGTGATGTTGAAAGCAGGTTTCAGTAAGGTAGATAAAAATTGAAATACCTTCAGTGCAAGGTCACATTATCTTATGTATGTCAGGACGAGGGGTAATGGGTTTAAACTGGAAGAGGGGAGATTTAGACTGGATGTTAGGAGGAAGTTCTTTACAGTGAGGGTGGTGAGACACTGGCACAGGTTGCCCAGGGAGGTTGTGGCTGCTTCCTCCCTGGAGGCGTTTAAGGCCAGGCTGGATGAGGCCTTGGGCAATCTGCTCTAGTGGGAGGTGTCCCTGCCTATGGCAGGGGGTTGGAGCTGGATGATCCTTGAGGTCCCTTCCAACCTAAACCATTCTATGTATTTGATGAGCCCATGAAAGGTTGTTTGAAATCTTGCTCCTCCTTTGAGGCTTCCTCCCTAGCTTGGGTTAAGTTGCTTTGCCTAAAGTTTCTCTCCTGTAAAACAAGAGTAAGGCAGGTTGATGCTTCCCTATTTAGCAGTGGGTTTGTTACAGCTAATTGCTCGGTCTAGTGCTGTAATTACGATCTGAGTTAAAGCTTTGCTTGTGTTTCACATCATTTGAAAGCCCTTCTATAGAATTATAGCCTCTTGAATCAGGTATTAATCCTGCTCAAGTACACTTAAAACAAGCATCCTGTTGTTTCATTCAGACTGCTCTTTGTGGATGGGCTTTCATGTTTCATGTGAGCGTTTTTCTAGCAGGCTGTTATTGCTACAGGAGATGTGAAGGGAAAGAGGGTGTGCTATGGCACAGAAGTATTCAATATGTGTGGACCACTATCTGATAATCAATCACAGAAAGGGGGAGAGAGAGAGAAGCTACTAACTGCAGCTTTTCATTTGGCTGGAAAAGGGCATGGGAGCTTTTATTAAATTACTGGCACTTTGTGACCTGAACTTCAGGGTCTCATGGTGACCATGGATGATCTTGGGCAGGCAGGGATTTCCCATTGTATAGAACACAATTTTCTCTCTTGTCTGCTATGGGCTGGCACCACTCAGGATATATTTATAACCTTGTGGTGTGGGTCCTTCCAGGCAGCATGGCAGAGCTCACGTACTGGACCTGTGAGTTATGAATATAGCAGTATTGTTAATGCACTGCTCACAACTGGAATAACAACTGGAATAACTGCCTTTGTGTGGCGGGAAACAGCTTATCATAATCTTGCCCTTGTGACCTTCCAGCTGAACCAGTGCTGCTGATTCATGCTGCAAGTGACTCCTGCACAATCACAGACTGTACAGTTAGCCTTTTGGCATTAGCATGCACTGCAATTAGGATGGATTTATAGCCATCATCTGGTGCCAAACCACGAATGATTAAATGTGATTAAATATTTTAAGAGTCTTTCAAAGCAAAAGGTAAATATGGACACCTAAAACTTTGTTTCTTACTGTTTTGAAGAACTTTTGTTTCTCTGCTGTCCAGATAGAAAAAGTTATCTCTGAAATCACCCAGTTGGTGTCTTGGAGTTTGGAAGAGATGGGGTTTGCATGCCAGTCAGCTTCAGCTTCCTGATGACAATATATTTAGGGAGTGGGACAGAGAACAGTCAAAATGGAAACTAAATTAAACAGCTAAAATATTTTATGGCAAACAAGTGGAGCATTTTCTGTGTTTTTCTGGAATGCAGCAGCCTGTGCTCTCACTTTAAATAAACAAGAGGAATAATGTGATGGTTCTTTGAAGGCAGTTACTGCATCCTCACAGAGGTAAATAATGAGAAGGGAAATAAGAATGTGGAACTCTAATAATTAGGTTTGCTTCATTAAACAGCTGCTAAATATTATCTTTGCAGCAGACTTCACCTGGGAAATAGCTCAGAGGTTGTAGAAACACTTGGAGCTGCTCAGGTTATTCTAGTGTGAATATGCTCCAAAGCTTTTGCCTTGTTTCTGTAGTCAGGAGAGTAATACATGGTTTGGTAATTCAGAGTTCAGCAACAGAAATATTGATTAGTTGCAAGGAATTAGGACAGAAGGGAAAGAAATCCCTGCCAGAAGCTTCTGTTGTCTGACATTTTATTCAGAGTTGAATATAGTAAAATAATAATTGCTCTCCCTCTGTTTGCAACCATCATGTTCAATATTCATAAAACGGGTGCATTTGTCTGTCTTGCCAACATCCCCGTGTTCTGGGCTGTGCTGCAAAGCATGGCTTAGTCTTTATTAAAGCCAAGCACCGCTCTCGTGGTGCATAAAAGTAGTTTCATTATCCTTTGCAGGGAGCAGAAGTGCATGACTTGCCTGGTTATGCAGCATTCAGAGGCAAAGCAAGAAACACAGTTCCCAAATCCAGACTCTTCACTTCCTGACTGCCAGGACCATGTTTCTTCAACATCAAGCTTCCTCATGTGCTAAGCCTTCTTCACTTTTCCCAGTGCCAAAGTGGCAGTGGGAAAAAAGTGGAACACAGAGCAAACTTTGTCACCTTAAAAGCTGCAGAGTGCAATATTTGCATAACCAAGGATGCAGGATGCTCCAGGATGATTGCTCCATTCATCGGAGAGGAGCACTGGAATAATTGCTGGGTTTGAGACTGACAGCTCCTCCTGGTTTCATTGAGGGCCTGGACTGATGTGAATGTTGCTGGCCTTAGCTGTGTCTTGGCATCCTTGGTTTATTTACTGGTTCCATGCCAGCATGCTCTTCACCATGTGATGTAGCTCTGGCATGGCTGATGCATCCCAGAGCTATGATGTAGCCTCTCCTGCCACAGAGAATGCAATCCTGAATTAATGCGCTTTCTCCTGTGCATTGTCGAGCCTGTCTTCTACCAACTGCTCAGGGAAACTTGACCAGCAGGCCGTGTACTTGACCAGCAGGTCGTCTACTAAAAGCCTATATCTCACCAAGGCTTTCTTCTCTTCCAGGTGATCCCAATGCTTCCCAGACTGCTATGTGAGGAGTTATGCAGTCTCAATCCCATGAGAGACAGACTGACGTTCTCTGTGATGTGGAAGATGACTCCAGAAGGCAAGGTACTTCAAGTAGCAGGCAGTCTTGCTGCCAGTCAGTCCTTCAGTGGCCAGCCTCTACTCTTGCAAATAGAGTAGTAAAAATGCTGTCCCTCAACAACCAGTTGGACAGCAGAGGACTTGTGGGTGAGCAATGCTGAAATTGTGTCTGTATCTTGTCTTACTGTTGAGATACCATCCCAAATGGAATAATCTCACTGTTGAGACAGGATGAGGGATAGATGGCTTTAAACTAAAAGAGAGTAGGTTTAGACTCAAAATAATTGTTTTTACAATAAAGGTGCTGAAACACTAGTAGAGCTTACCCAGAGAGATAGTAGAAGCTGGAAAGAGTCAAGGGTTGGATGGGGCTCTGAACAACCTGATCCAGTTAAAAATGTCTCTGCAGGGTGGGGTTGGACTAGATGACCTTTAAAGGTCCTTTCCAACCCAAAACATTCTATGATTCTGTGGTGGGGAGAGGAAGAATATTTGTATGAATCTCAGAAATGGAGAATTTCCCACTCCTTTCCAGGTCATCCATCCATTTAATATCTTACCTCTGGCAGCAAGTCACAGCTAACGCTTTGGGTGGGACAAGATGCTCCCCACAAGTCCAACCCTGCCTTGCACTCATAGGCAGTTGTGCAATGCAGGCAGCATCACTATGTGGCCTCTCTGGTAGAAACAGACTATTTTGTTCTTCTTCAGAGCTGCAAATTACATTGATCCAAATGAAGTGTGATAGCTCTTCAGCAAAGGCACAGCTCCATCCTCTGCATGTGTTATTTCCAGGGAGCAGTTGTGGAGGCTGCCAATTCAGTGAGCTGCCTTTTGCTGCTTGCCAGATCTCCCCAGGTCTTCATTCCTCTCCTTGTTCCTCTCCCACACTCTTTGTAACCCTAACAATGTCCTGTTTGGTGACCACAGGATCCTCTCACTAGTCAAGGAGGGCTACTACCAGAGGACTCACTGATCTACATGAAGCTTTTCCTACTCAGAATGATTGTTTTTAACCAGGGCTGTGCTCATGTAAAGCTCTCTGTAGGTAGTATTTCTTGTGCTAATTTGGTAGTTTTTCACAAAGATTAACTTTACTTCCTTATAGTTGCCCATACTGCTCTAAAGGATGCTGAATCTTGTTTTGTGCTTTAGCAAATTACAGTTGCAGTCCTATCCTGTGTTTCTCCAACAGGTCCCTGCTCTGTCACTGTGGTAGGCTGTATTTCTTCATTGTGAGAAGCATTCCATTTCCTATAGCAACAGCATGATTACTCATGAGACCTTCTAATAGTAGCCACTTGGTGGGCCTTTTATTGATTCTGAGTGGTCTTTGAACGGCTAATAGTCAAGTCTTAATTAAAATAAGCCTTTAATGAAATCTTGTCTCTTGTCCCCTGCAATGTACACATCATTTGCTCTTGAAGCAGTGTTCAGACCAACCCTGTCTGGCCAATGAGAAAATAGAAAAGCTGCAATATCTGCTTAACACCTGCTTAGGGAGTTGATCTGTGGAGGAGCAGTGGTCTAGGTCATGGCCATGCTGCCCCTTGGAAAGCAGACTGCCTAAGGCCATCTCAGCAAACTGGTTTCTCCAAAGAGGCCTTTCAAGACTGCAGTCTGAATTGAGGTCGTTTGATTTGACTATCAGGTGAAAGCTGGAGAAGAATTTACTCCTTCCAAGAGGAAAAGTAGTTGTGGGGCTTTTGCCCAGCAGGGCATTCTTGTAGAAGCTTATCTCTGAATTGGGACAGAATGTGACTCCTGTATTTCTAGGTGTTACTATAGCCTAATCTCAGTGTAAACAGGATCACATGCTTTCCCAGGCTCTGCTGGGTGAAAGGGAATTGAGACAAAGGCTCCAACATGGCCTTTGAGCAACAGCTGGTGGTGGAGAGCTCTGAGAACACTGAGGATGATGAGAGGACATTCCTCAGTAAGGGATGCATGAGGAGCACTTCCTTGTACCTCCGTGTGCACATCAGTATTGTAACCTTGAGCTTGCAAAGCAGAGCCCAACAGCACTGCTGGAGGTGAGAGCTGCTCTGAGCTCCCACTCCTAGTGTTGCAAAGCAGAAGAGCTAATGGATCTGAAAGAAAAGCCATGCAGCTTCCTCACTTGAATGTGAGGTTGTTGGGATCTTTAATTCTTGTTTCTTTTAGAAAAAGAACCCCAGGTTTAGCCTTTTCTGGGGGATGGGCACTTGTTTCTCTTGCTTCTGGGTTCTTGCAGTTCTCACTGAGTGTAACAAAATGTTGCTTGAGCAGCACTACACATAGCTCCACGGACTCCAGTGGTGTAGTGTGACATGATGCATCAGAGATGATTTCCCAAGGGCAGAGATGTTAACCATATTGTTGTATCTGTGCTGTTCTTCAGAAGCAGAGCTGGGTATTTATAGGAGTAAGGTGCCACATCCTTGTTCAGATGCAGTCAGCAGAAAAAGATTTGAAAACAAGTGATGCAGCTCTTTAAGTTACTGTCCACTGATGTTGGAAGCACAGCCCTGCTCATTCCTTTTGCTAGTGAGGAAGAAAAATTGCTTCACTCCAAAACAACCTATGCAAACAGTGTGTCTTCAAAGCTCAAAACTGTTGCCACCAGCCAGGATGGGATACAGACACCACCTTGCATGGAGAAAGTCCTTAGCCTGTCACAGCCTCAAAGATACCTGTACTGCTAGGGACTGTACTAATGGGAGGCTGTCAGCTGAGCCACACTGGCTGCCATCTCATGATGTGGTGGGGACTTAGAGCTTTTTCTCAAAGGCTAGAGCTGGGGGAATTCTTAACCCTAGAAATGCCTCAGATATGGTAGCCTGGCTGGAGTCTGGCTGCTGTGACTAGGGAGATCTTGCAGATCAGTTTTTTGGGCCTCTTATAATCTCCAAGTCCCAACTCACAACCCTTCTCCACACTGCTATGCCCATCCATCAGCCACCACTACCTGGGCCAATCAGTCTTGTGCAGCTTTCCCTGCAGAAGTGGGGCTTGCCCGTTCCTCTGGTGGAGCTTCCAAACCAGGGACTCAAGGCTGTGGTTACTCAAAGTTTGCTTGGATGGCTGCTGAAGGCAGAGGTGGAGGGCATTTCTGGGAGATACATGGATGGTGGGTAAAGTCACCCTGCTGCAGCAAGGCTGAGTGTGGCACCTCTGCTCACTGCACACGGGGGAGCGCTGTGCTGCATGGAGCCAGCTGCATCCAAACGCCATTCCTTGCCTACATGACACATGTGTAGTGCCTCCAGGGAACCTTGAGAGATCTCTCAGGGTTTTCACTGTCCAGTTTGCACCTGTTATAACCATTGTAGGAATGGAAATTGAATGCTTTGCATCATGCTGCTTGGTTAGAGAAGCTGAAACACAGAAAGGAATTGAGGAAATGGAGACATGAAAGAAGTTTAATATCTGCTAGTAATAGGCTGCTTGTCCTGGTGCTTTGCCCTGAGTGTAGCCTGCCTGAGATCTGAGATTCTAATTGTATTCCATGGGCCCAACTTGCTGCATCTCTCACCTTGTAAGGAAGTGAGTGGAAATCCAAAATATGTGGCCTCTTCTAAGCAAGCAAAAAAAAAAAGAGATTCTGTTTAAATCTTCAAGATCAGACAGTGAAGTAGAAATCCAATCTGTTGCCTCTTGCAAGGGACAGAGAGATCCCTTGGAAGCTGGTGGCAGAAAGTACCATATATCCTCAGAGGTGGCTTTCAGCAGTAACCTGGGGTCTGGGGAAAGTGCTTCTTTTCAGAATCATCCTTCTGATTTCTGCCCAGTCCATGATGGAATTGCCTCACCTAGTTTATAAAGCAAAATGAGAGTGCTTTCCAAACACAAAATATTTAGCGTGGGATTACATAACAGTGAGGGCTAGAATTGATAATGCACTTTGATGCAGAAATTAATAGCTGAAGGTGGAATAACTAGCAGGGAAATAGAAGTAGTGTCTGAAAATGTCTGAGCAGCAAGTTTAAAGAGCTGGGTGTCTGGAGAAGGTCATATCATGGAATCACAGAATGTGTTGCATTGGAAGGGACCCTCAAAGATTATCTCAACAAGCAACACCATCTTTCTGCTGCCCAAGTACCATTCATGTCTTACTGAAATCTGAAGTGTCTCTGTTGCCAACTGGCTAACAGTCTACAGCTTGCTTCAAGCGAATCATTTAAAGAGCAGTGCAGCCTTTTCCACACCAGAGGCTTAATATGGCTGGCTTAATATTGGGAGGGGCTTAATATTGGGAGGGTTTTGGGTCTGGCACATTTTAGCAGATGTTGCTGACCTGCTGGATGTGGATCCCCCATCACCACAAGAAGCTGAACCCTACTTAACAAGATGCAGCAGAGTGCAGAGCAGGTGCTGGCAGCACTGTTGCAGCATCTCTATTCAGCTTTGTGACTTTTCCTTTCCTCTTGGCATACAGAAAGGGTCTCTCACAGAATAACCATGAGCTGAGATCAGAGCATTTTACATTGCAATACATCACTTGCTGCATCTTCTGAACTAGAAATTAGCTTAAATGCTCTGTGACTTTTAGAGGCCTGAGCTGCTGAATTACACTGCATATACATTCTATGGACATAGGGGAGGGAGGCAGCAAAGATATCTTGGGGATCAGTCCTTTGCAGTTAAGGAAAGGATTTGCCTTTCTGAAGCAGTATCTTTTAGTCTGTCAGGGAGCTGTCTGTTCTGCCTGGACACCATCACTTGCAGAATTTACCTTTTCCTGTTGTGCTGATGGAGTGAGCTGGCACTTGTAGCTAAGGCAGAATTACAATTCTCCTTTCATTCTCTGAGCACTTGTGCTTTGAATGGTTTATCACAGGCTACATCCATCTTCAGAGCCGTCATGCCAATGCTCTTGACTTTTCTGTAGAGCCTTCTGTCTGCACTTTCTCACTGACTTGATGAGTGTTTGGACTTTTACATATCTCAGCTGAAAATAGCTTTTCTTTTCAGCATTAAGAAATAATTCTGAATTGCTACCTTTAAATTGATGCTCTGTTACAGAGTTTAAAATGGAAGTTGCTTCTGCTTTAAAGCAAAATACTTCTATAGATGATTTATGGATTACCTTCCTCTAGATTCCAAAATAGTTTGGAAGCTCAGAATGGTTCCTGGCTTGAATTTGGACCTAGGACCACGGGCATGAGGAGAGAAACAAAGGGTCAGTGGCTGGCTGTATCCCCTCCAGAGCCACCAAAGTCCTACTCAGGCACTTCCACAAGTGGTAGTCAGACGCTCGAGTGCCTGCAGTACTGCAGACAGTATTTTGAAGTCCTGCTTTGCTGGCCACTCTTTAACTGAAGATGTGGAATGCAGTCTGCTGTGGTTTAGATAGGAAATCCTTTCTTGCCTGTATGTATCTGCCTGTTTCCACTCCTGCATCTCGAAACCTTTGAGTCAACTGACTGATTCCAGTTCACAAATCTTTGAGTTTTGTGAGAGAGGGAAGACAGGTAGAGGAGGGAGATGCAAGCAGTTTCCAAGCATAGCATATTGTGCATGTACATGTTACTGGACACTATGTGGATGTCTTCAATATGAGAAGTTCTTCACTTGAAGATCACAGTCAGTGGTGAGGTCTGGTGTCATTCCTGCCAATGTTTGTACAACTTCACAGGCTTTTGTGCACTAGAAGAGAATGTCCTCAGATCACTTCATGCTTTCCAATTTTGCAGATCCTCGAGGAATGGTTTGGGCGGACAGTCATCTGTTCCTGTGTGAAGCTAAGCTATGACCATGCACAGAGTATGATTGAAAGCCCTGGGAAGGTGTTCTCACCTGAAGAGCTGCCCCCTGTCTCCCCTCAACACTCGGTAGCCGAGATCCAGCAAGCTGTGCTGAACCTGCATCAGATCGCCCAGCAGCTCCGCAAACAGCGCTTCGCCGACGGTGCTCTGCGCCTAGACCAAGTGAGTCAGTCCAGCCCTGGCTGAGGGGCTCCTGCCCTGCTGAACAATTTCGCTTTGTGCTCTTTAAGAATTCTGTGATCAGCCTAAAACCTCAAAGGGAAAAGTCAAGGCTGGAATAGAATTCTCTGATCAGTCTAAAACCTCAAAGGAGAAAGTGAAGGCTGCAACAGAAAGGCAAGTTTGTGTGCCAGTGTTGTCTTAAAGAGAATCATCAAGTTAGGCACCAAAAGCACTGAGATAAAAAGAAAAAAGTTCTTATATTCCATCTTTCAACATTTGTCAAAATCCTAAACCCCTGATGGGCTGGGTAAGTAACTCATCCAGTGAAACAAATCGTGACAATGTCATTCATTGTCAAACAGTTCAGATATCCTTAATGCACATTTCACTGCGTAAGGCTCATCCTCCAAATTTATTTCTGTGCTTGCAATACTCATGTTTTCCACAGCTTTCATAGCAGTTCTCTGCTCAGGCAAAATGACTAAATGTTATCTAAGCTAGTACTTACAAGTCTTGGGTGTGTTTCAGAGGATTAAGTGCTAGCGAGGAGGCTTTCTGTCTGGGGTGCCTTAAGTAATCTTGTATCAGTTGTGCTATGTGTTACCTCTATTTTACAAGTGGATACAGATATTGTAGACTATCACAGCAAAAACACTTCTGCATTTGAAGTTCACCTGCTCTGAGGTTGCTTCTGACAGTTTTTGTGGATAGAGGGTTCCAGTAATTTATAGAACCCAGTGACTTTCCTAAGCAGGAGATAGAATAATCTCTTTCACATAAGGAAGCTTCATTGTTTCATTGTGCAAAGTGAACATGAGTCAACATAAGGCTATTGCTGAGAGAAGCTAGCCTACTGAGATATGTAAACACAGCTATTGTATCTAAGGGGGGTTGGTGTAACCCTGCCATTTTATTTGGTATTGTAGCTTTGTCTCCAGTTGCAGGAAAGTCTAATTTTAGAGAAACCTTTGCACAGGGACAAGAGCAGAGCTTGTTTGTAATCTGTGACCTTCCCCAACAAAGCATGTGGCTTAGTCTGGCAGAGCTGCTGTGGAGAAGAGGCAATGTGCTTCCACCTGTGGCTAAGATGGACAGGATGACACCTGTGTATCTTGAATTTCTTGTATCCTGAAGAGGAGACTGGGGTCGTACACCAGGATAAGCTTTCTGGTGTAGGCATTGTGGTGTCTGATATTATCTTGCCTGTATCTGCTGTGGGAGGCCTTGGAGGACTGGTTAGGCACCTACAAGTGAGGCTGGGGTGAAGGCATTTTCTCAAGGTCTCTTCTTGCTCAAAGGAAATATTTTTTTGTAATTGTATTCAAATATTTAGTGGAAATCAGACTCTCACTTCGAAGTCATGCAGAGGTTTCTTAAACCTCTTTTGTACCAGAGGCTTCCCTCTGAGGTTTCTCATACAGTAACTAATAAGCTGTGCTTTTGTTCCCAAGCACACTCTGAATGCTGCAGAAACATAGGAAACTCCAACCTTTGCACTTGATGAGCTAGCTGAGAAGCCTTGGAGATGTCTGGTTTGGAACAACAGTCCACATTGACTGGGATCTGTGGTCTAGAAAGGTCTTCAGTTGCGTTCCACAAGTCAGACTTAAGTGTAGCGCAGAGCAGTCACCCTGCGTGCCTGAGTATCTGTTATCAAACTGACCGCAGGGAAAAATGTTTTAAGCCAGCTGTGGCATTTTCAGTGGGAGGATCTGGCCAGGGAAGCATCTTATTCCAGCAACACTCCATCAAAGATTAGCAATGTCCTGTTTTGCTCTGTGCTGTTCTAAAGAGAAGGTATTGGAGCATCACTTGCTAAGGGCACCAGAGAGGGCTGATTCCTGCTTAAGCCTAGTTCCTAACCGAGGTGATAAACTCACAAGTGGCACTTTATGCTGAGTAGAATCTCTGTCTACTGGCAAGTGTCAGAGCAAACGTAATGGTCTTGGAGAAGGAAGTGCATTTCAGTGTAAAGGACCACACTTCCTCTGTTCAAGTACTGCCTTAATAGTTGTCTTTTGATAAACTGTGCCCTCCCCAGCACTTGGAGGAAGCAGCTACTCTAATGCCTGAGTGCAAACAGTGTAGGAGGGCAGGGTGTGTGGACATGGTGAGTGGTGTGTGAGTGGACAAAGCAATCTGTGGCTTTTAACAGAAGGAGAGGAGGCCTTTGCTCCCCTGAGTTCCCATGGATGCAGTCGTGGGCTTGGTCTGCCTTGTGGCCCTGAGTGAGTGAACAAGGGTGGATCCAGCTGGGAAACACACCTTGCTAGTCGCTGGACCTCTCGCCGGTTTCCTGTTGAGTAACGTAAATCCTGAACAATGGAACACAAACTCCAGCAGGAAACTGGGGGCAATGAATTACCAGATTACAAATAAACATGTGAGCAAAGGAAATGATCATCCCACAAGTCTTAAAGGAGGGGTGGCTGGGAATGGATGACTCCTGTGGTTTTTTTTCCAAGGGATGTGAGCCCTCTTCCTATACATTGCATGATGTTTCAGAGCTGCTACTCCAGGGTCACTCCTGATTGAACAGTTAGGACTTTCTTTGCTCACTTCCATCCACTCTGCCATCTTTCAGTGTGGCATGCTCTTGTGCTTCCTGTTGGTATTAAGAAAATTATGGGTAGGGGAAAAAAATCTCACATCCTGCTTTGTCACTGGCTGGAGTGGTCTCAGGCTGGTGGTCTCCCTGTCTGCATCAGTTTCCTCTTTGGAATTATATTGATCTTCTCCGTAGTATTTGTATAATTTAAGATTCCTTCCCAAAATTTAAGAACCTCTCTCAGATTAAGGTATTCATGGGAATATCTTTTTAACAGTGAAAATACAGGTTTGCCAGGGAGCTCCTTACACCTGGCATAGGCTGGCTTCAGTTAAATGCAGCAGTGTCAGACTGGCCATGCCATGGTGAGGGGAGTGTTTCCTGTGTGAGTATTGCTGCTGAATTGTTATCACCTGGTGTGAGAACAGCATCTGCTTGCCCATGGCTTCATCTTTTGGCAGTATTTAGACACATGAGTCTCTCTAGCCCAACAGATGAAGAGTATTTTTACATGTGTATATAATCTTTTCTTTTAATGACTTGAGGGTTGCATATCTGTCACAGAAGACCTGGAGACAAATGGCAGTGGTAGCACACGGTCTTGAAAGCTTCGGATTTGTGGGTTCAGTGTCGTTACATGTGTGTCTCTTTGGGGCTGTGTAATTCTGAACTCTTGCCTCTCTTTGCTCCTGGCCATGGCAGCCAACATACCTGCCACTCTTTTTCCTCCCATTTTCTTCTGTGCTGCTGCAGAGGTCCGTAGGGGAATCCTGCCGCGTAGGAACTTAGATCTAAGGACTTTCTTCGCAACCGGAGCCAAACATTTGTCATTTTGTGGGATCTTGCTGTCCTCATAGGCCCCTTCTGGGGCTTTTTCCCCTAGAATATGGTTTCCTGTGCTGCTTGCCAGCTTGCTAGCTCCAAAAGCCAGCTGAGCACTGAGCTTTAGAGTTTTAAAGTCTTTGCACCTTTAGTGGCTAAGGAGCTTACGAAACTTTGTCCACATCGAGATTAATGTGTTTCTTTTCCTTCTCTTTTGGAGTTCAGCTTTTAAACATAAAGGCAAGAGGTGCCTTGTGCTGTGACTTCGAGAAAAAGTGTTCAGATATTTACAATACTGTCTCCTCCCACCCCTGCCTCCTTCCTGCCAGAACCATGAAATGCCACCCCTGTGCTGTCCTCCCCTAGCTCGTGGTGCACCCACACTGTAAATTGGAGCAGGGATCTGACCTGGTTTAAAAACCAAAGTGAGCACAACCCACAACTTTCCCTTTTTCTTTTTTTTTTCTTTTTTTTTCCTGGCCAGGTTACTTTGAAGCTGGATCACTTCCCCAAACCACAGCTTTTAGAAACGCTAGCCAGAGAATCAGATAGAAACTTGCTTTCAACAAAAACTATCAAGTTTGCAGAAAAGCTCCTTAGCTCCAGCCTGCCTAGAGGAGACCTGCTGATAAATTATTCTCTTTCTGGCCTCAACAGTTTATAAATGAATTAAGAGGACAGATGCCTACAAGAAGACAGGTTAAAAAAGAATTTCTGTGCATATTTAAAATGAGAATACCCTGGGATGCTGATCTGTCTCTATGACAACTGTCTGCGAGCTGAGCAGTGGCTTTTGTTGTCTCAGTGATTCTGCCTTTGCCAGTGTGCTCCTACCTGGGCGCTCAAAGCGTGGGCAGTGACCAAAGTTCTTTGTGAGAGCAACCTGAAATGCGTAGATCAGTTAATGCCATTGAATTGGTTGCTAGAATAGTTTCTCTCCTTGTTTTCTGCACAATGCACACTCAGCTTTGCAGGTGTGTGCAAAAAGGGAAAGGGGGTGGGGGGAAAGAAGGATAAAAATGGCAAAGATGAGAATGTTATGCAAATTTAAGGGTTGAAATGAGAGCAAAATGGTCTTGCTTCTGCTTGCTCCCAGCCGGTGTGCCGTGCCATTTGTCTCATCATCTGAGCAGGAGTTGCTTTCCTCTGTGGGTGTCCACTGTTTGGAATAACTTAAAGATAGTAAAAGTTGTATTGTTGCACACTGTATCACACTGGAGACCTTATCTATGGTCCTGTTCTATGGCAGCTAGGGATAAGGAAATAAGTGATCTTTGAGAATAGCCTTTTTTAGCTAAGATTGGTGGGACTCCTGAAGGGTTAAAGTATTTCTGCTGTAGGAAATGTAGGGAAACGAGCACAAAGGCCCCAGGCACAAGAATGCCAGGCAAGATGTTTTTGCAGAAAGACTGATTGGCCATTGAAATGGGCTGCCCAGGGAGGTGCTGGAGTCACCATCCCTGGAAGTGTTTAAAAAGAGATTGGATGTGGCACTTGGTGCCATGGTTTAGTTGATTAGATGATGTTGGGTAATAGGTTGGACATGATGATCTTGAAGGTCTTTTCCAACCTGATGAATTCTGTGATTCTGTAATGTGTGCAGAACAGCAGCTCCAAACCACCCAGTTGTATGACTTAGTGGCTATGCTAACCAGCTCAGGGTAGTTTTTAAAGCTCTCAGAACTCACTCTGCCTACTTGGTGCAAACAGCTTTGAGAAGTTGACTCAAGCCATTAACCCATGGAAAACGAGGAAAAAGGACACTGTGTGTGCAGGCTGTGACACTGTGTGTTGGGAAGTTTCACATTTAGTTGTGGCTAATGGGCTAGGACAGAAGCACGTCGTTTTAGACAGTTGCTCTTGCTAATGCTATGTAATGGAAATCTCAAGAGCCACAGATTAATTACTGTCACCATTACATTTTTCCAATATGACTGACTACTGGAAATAATTATGGGACATTGTTTTGTCCTATTTCCTGCCTCTTATCTGTATAGTAAGTATTCAGCTCTTTTCTTTTTGCTACATGGAAGTGATAAATATTTCTACTCTGGTTAAACAGTAATTGTGTGCAAAATACAATAGATTAATATAGGAAAGGAAGGCACTTTGGGTTGGAGGAACCATTTAGATGGGACAGCAAAGGGATATAATATTGTATAGGCCTCAGTTAACTGATTGTGCCTGTGTTTTTGCTGATAGTGTTTGTCTTGAATTTGTCTTGAAGCATTGTTGGGGCAGGAAGGCCATCCTGGCTTGAGTACTCCTTGGTATGATGCTAGATTTTCTAGCCACTAGCTGCTGCATGGGCTGCACTCAGCATATGCATCTTTCTGGAGAGGAGTGTGGCTCTGCTCCAATCTCTGGCACTTGGTGGCATCTCTTTGGGGAGTGTTACTTTGGTTTTGGCTGCTCTCGGTGAGAGTCAGGTGCTCATCACCTCGGATGTGATGTTGGTACCAAATTCCTCTCAGATGTGGTTCCTTCAGAGTAGGTTGAGGTTTGTACCTACTCTGGCAATTGCTTTGGCCCAAGAGAAAATCCAAAAGCCCCATGATGAAATCCTCAAAACTGCCATGATACCTTCCTAAAGAGGCCTTTACAGCAACAGTGCAGGGGCAGGGTGGGCTGTGTGCATGCTGCTGTAAGATAAATGGGAGTGCAGACTGACAAGGAGCTTTCACTATTCACTTCCTATCACAATTCCACCATTGTCTGCTTATTCTCTTTGATGTCTGGTTAAAGAGACATCACTGATACCCAGAATGGGGACAGCAGGTGCTATCCTATCATTATGGACAGTTGCTTATACTGTGTGATACATAAGGCAGCTGGGGGGATGTAGGATGTACTTGGAGATTAATTTCCTTTGGGGATTTTATGTCTTTGCATAGCCCCAGTTAATACAGCAAAATGAGCATCTACAGCCACAGCTTTCTGCTGGGCCATGCTGCTCTTCCCTGCAGGGGTAATCGAATGGTGTTTGCAAAGGTGCACTAGCAAAGCAGCAATGATTTTCAGAGTATCTTTTCTAGACTGCCACAGGAGAACGTGGTACTTTGCAGGCAAATGTCAAATGTTGTCGTTGCCATCAGGAACAGCCAATGGCTTGGATCAGGCACTTTGTTCACATACAGAGGACGTGTGGTGGAAGGAGATGTTGCAGCATTGTGTTACAGAGGGGATCTGTTTGGCTGAGCATCTTTCTGCTTGCTTGGAGATGTTTGCATTGCCAGTAGGTTTTAAAATGTTTTGATTAAATTAGGATTTTGATTCAGAGGGCTTTCCACTCAAATCTTTTGCCCTGGGATTTTAATGAAGCCTTCCCAGGGGTGTGAGTAGGATTGATGTCGTCGCACATGTCCTGCTGTTCTCCAATCGTTCTTTTAGAGCTGAGCAGCTGTGTCCCAGCAGGAGCAGGTGGTGAAGTGGTCGAGCTGGCTCTGACAGGAGGGGAGAGTTGGATGCTGGAGCACACGACTCGGCTGTAGAGCATCAAGCTGGGAGCCACCGCAGCCAGATGCTTGGGCAAACACAGCCGGGAAGGAGCTCCCCACACAGTGGTGCTCTGGCATTAATTTACCATCAGTAATGCAAGAATGGGTTATGACTTTATTCTTCCTGGAGTATTTCAGCCACCAGCTCAGATATTCAAGTTCTCTAGTCGTGTACAAGTGTTTTTCTTCTAAACAAACACAGCTTAGTTCTTGAGTTTTATTAAATCTACCCTAGACCTGCAAGCTCAGAAACTCCTCAAAGAAAACGAGTTCTTGCACTTTAACTTTGAGATGCTGTTTGACACAGCAATGACTTCTTTCATCTGCCAACCTCAGAGCAGTATCAGAGGGGAGGCCAGCTCCATCCTTCCACGTGAAGGGAGTGGTGTGAAGAGGTGAAACAGCTGCTTGAGCTCACGTGGTGAGTCAGTGGTGGAGCTTGCAGGACAGCCTTTTTCAGGTTCCCAGGCCAAACCCAGTGTCAGGCCAGCACTGGCTGTTCTCTACCTCTCACATTTATTACTGACAACTATTGAATAAGAATTGGTGCTCATTTGTTTCTGCAGTTTATTGCTGGCTCAGTTACGGTCAGGTTTTCTTACCCCAGTTCCTCAGTAGGTACTTCTCACGATACAAAGCAGAGAAACAAGGGCTGAACTTTGGCCAGCCTGTCTCTGCAGTGCAGAAGCTGTCAGTGTCTTTTGCAAATGGTCCCTTCCCCAGTCGTTTCAGGTCTTGGGCTTTGCCTACTCTGCCCAGGACCAAGCTTCTGTGCTGCTGTCCCGTGGAAATACCTCTCGCTTGCATAGGAAAGAGTTGCAGCAGGTTCATCATACCTTCCAAATTGCTTGCCCGCTTTTATTGATTGAACCCAGTTTGTGATCAGCTGTTGCAGAAGCAGGAGGAGCTGAAAGTCATCCTATCCTGAGCTGCAAATTGGTTTGAAGGTGTTTGCAGGTGTTCCAATTCACGTGAGTTACACATCTCTTAGTTTTCTGGACTAGCTGGGTACAGATGGATCTTGCCCATACCTGTGTGATAGTCACTTGGGATTTCAGACAGTGCAAGTAGCATCTCTATGAGAAAGAGAGGGCATCTGTGGCGAGTGCTGCCTCAGTGTGATGGAAGGTGTCCCAGATGTGAAGCTGATAGTTAAGGTGAATAGAGAATTCAGTGCTTGCTCCAGCTGAGCAAGCTGTTCACTGATATTTTTGAGGCTGGTAAGGAGAGAAGTAGTGACTTCTGCTGGTTGTATTAAAAAGAGGTACCGGTAGGAATAAATGGTTCTCAATGAAGCAGAAACAAACTGGTTCTTCAGTTTCTCTGATAGCAAGACAGATAAAAACCAGGAAACCATGTGTTTGTACAGAGGTGCATCTGGGGAGAGTGCTGGGAGGAAGTTTTTATTTTATGTTTTCTATTGGGGAAATCTTTGCTCTGAGTCTTGCCCTCCAGTGAGTGGTTTTTTCCCCCAGTAATGTACAGACGTCATAAGAAAGTCTCCTGTTGTTTCAGATTCCGTTTGTCACATATTTGAACAGAGACTTGACAGGGGTTTTTTTCAGGTTTTAATTATAGCTGACTGCATGGCCAATCAATCATTCTCTTTAGATGGAGTCACAGGGTGTTGAGTGATGTAACTTCAAATGTGATCAGTCTGCCATAGGTGAAGATGTAGCATCTTCTTGTCAGAGCCAGTTCTGTTTCACCTAACAGTAAATGGAAGAAAGGCTAATTATATAATGACAAAAGACAACATTTGGAAGGAGATGAAAGATTCAGACATTGCAGTTGAGAGGGGAGAAAATTCTTGTTTACTTCCCATGACCACAACTCATTTCATCAGATCTCTGTGGGTATGATCACTCCTCCTGAGTCCTGGGAAGTTTTGTCTTTTCTCATCTGCAGCGTGCAGAGAATGAAGTACAAAGGTCAGAAAGCACCTGTTAGCCAAGATCTCAGCAGCCGAGCTAAGGGTGAAGCTGATCTTGCCCCCTCTGAGTGCCTGCAGAAGTCTACTTCTGGGTTTCTCTTTAAACATTCCAAGTCCATGCCCACATCCCCTGACATTACATGCCCTGCTAACATTTGCAGGGACTCATTGGGAGTACATTTTGTTGATCAACCACTTGGTTTTATTTCGAAAGTAAGCGACTTTCAATCTGTTTTCAGTAGTCCAGACTGTTTATCTTGCCCTTCTCTCCGTGTTTATATGGCAATAAGGAAGCTGTTCAGGCATACAGGCATAATTCAGGACATGGATTTCCCCGGAGTATTTAATTGCTTAACATGGGAACACAAAGCACAGCATCTCAGATACGGTGGTTGATCCACGTTGCTCTTGTTTCTGAGATTTGTCCATGCTTGAGAGTTGAGAAAGACCTCCTTCCTTCCTGTCTTTCATCTTTGTGCAGTGCTCTGTGTGTTTGTGGGAGACAGTGTGATTCCCTCTTGCTTCCTGCTTGCTTCTTGAGGCACAAATACTCATCTCTCCTCAAAGACCCCTTGCATTCGTGAGGTGTTGAAGCCTGACAGGGCTATGAAACTTTGCTCTCTGAGGGGAACACATGCTCCAGTTTCAATCTAGGCTGGTAACAGATATATTGCATTAGTGCTAATTAGTTACCAAACAAGGTGGTGACAGTCCATTGCCTGTCAGTGATGGTCACTTGAAAAGTAAGCAAAAGGCAGTGAGAAAGCAGCCTCAGGAGTCTGCTGGACCAGGGTGGTTTGAGGCATCTGAAAGAAACCATGCAAAATCACTGTGGAGGGGTTTTGTGGTAATTCCTTTAACTGCACTTGAAAAACTTGTTACTGACACATAAATACAAGCTAACCAAGCAAAAACTGTTTGGTTTTGTGTGCTTTTTTGTTCTTTTTTTTTTTTTTTTTTTTCCAGAACTAGTCTAGCCTGAAAGCAACACAATTTAATTTGTGCCTTCCCTGACAATTGCAGTAAACCTGTTGCGTCATGGGCTTGAACTCACTGATCCTGCTGACCCTGGGGGACTGCAGAGCTGTAGCTTATTTGGTGTCTCATGGCACTGCTGAGATCAGCCCTCTAGCTGAGAAATTCTCAGTCCCATGAATCAACAGGAGGTTTTGAATTAGCTTTAAGGCTGCAGCATCACCTCAATTTCAAGGTCTCTGTTTTAATCTCAAGACTCTCCTTGTTTTTTCTGAGAAGAAATCACATTGATCCAGCTAGCACATTACTTCTGATTAGCATCTTAGAGGAGTACCTGATCCACAATACTAGGAAATAAAATGATTAAATAGGTAAATGGGATTGAAAAAAAAATCAATTTATTAGATAATTTCTCTGTCAGTGATGTGTTTAGCAGGTATAGAAGATGGAATGAACTAAACCAGGCTTTGGCATTCAGGAAAGTGAGTCATTTTTTCTGTTGCATCATGTGTAAACTTCCCTTCTCATGTATGTATGGTTGGAATTACTTTGAGGTTTTGAATTTTCACTTCAGGTCTCTGTTTTTTATTAATTTCAAACATTACTGAAAGCAGTAGTTGGTAGCCTATTGATTCTGTGCTCATCTTGCCTTGCTCTTCACTTTTTTAATAAAGTGTTTAAATGAGCAGGGCAGCTTCTGGTTTCTCATGTTGAGGTAGGAATGTTGATGGATCCATAACGTGGTGCCAAGGGGTGCTGCTGTCAAACAGCCTTTTAAGAAGAGAAACAGCCCTGAGACAGCATGATCTCTTTACAAAGTCTCCAGCATTTCTACAGGTTTTTGCTGCAAGTAGCCTGTGTAATAGTGGTAGCGTAGCTATGGGTACAGAATACAATTTAAGGGAGGAAGACTTGCTGAAAAGAGTTTAAATAGACAAGAAATTGGTCCCATCACAGGGATTTCTCCTAACTCTTGTTAATTTTCATTTTGAAAGAGTCATTTTTGGGGTTTCTTTTGTCTAAAAGAATGAAATCTTACCCTCCTTCATTGGAGCTTCTGCCCCAAATTATTTTAGATCCAGTATGCAGCTGCCTGGTCTACCTTGTCTGAATAGAAACTGACTTCATATTCAGTCTTGACAGGTCTTGTAAGAGTCTGTGCAATCTATCACAAGGGTCTAAAGTGACTCTTCAGAACAACAGGGTGATCATTTCACAGCTTGCTGAATGTCTGCTGTGACAGTGTAGTGCCTGGGATATGCTGTGCCAAGGCTTGAGCTGTAGTTATGGCATTCTGGGAATGTAAAGCTGGAAAGAGCTTTAGGAGATGATCCCTTCCTTTTCCTAGCAATAGCAGGAGCTCAGCTGGTAGCAGTCTTCTGCCATGTTTGATGTTGCTTGGTCACTGCGCCTTTGTACCTGTTAGGACCTGTGTAACCAGCATGAGTTCCTCCTGGAGTTGTCTCCATGACTTTAACCCACCCAGCTGTGCAGATACAAAGTGTGTGGAAGAAGCTTGCTGTTGGACCTGTCCCTCACGTGTCCCTGATTAGTCATTGCCTGGAATCTGAAATACTGAAGGCCTGCAAAATTCCTGTAAGTTGCTCAGTTGGGTGTGCCAAGGTCCTCTGGGATAGAGTTCAGCAGTCTGAAGGGCTCACCTGATTACAGCAAAGGAGTCATGCATGGGGGCTCACTCAAGATGGTTTTAAATGTCACAGAGTGGTTTTTCCCATTACAGCCTGCTGGCTGCTGTTGTAATGGGGTTTTACTTGACATGATGTAGTCTTGTGTGCTGCAGAGGAATGCCACTGTGCAAGATGGGCTCTAGTGCAGCAGGGCAGGCATACCTCAGTGCTCCAGGGAATGGAGGCATTACTGCTGTGCCAGGTGGCATGGCTGGGCAATAACCAGAATGGGCAGTACCCAACAGGGACCTTCACTCTTCAGCTTTGAGTGGGGATTTCAGCCTTGGGTTGAGTTTAGGGAAAGCAGAGTGAGGTGTAGTTTAGGGAAGAAAAAAAGAAGTCCTTTCAGAAAGCAATTTGTTTCTGTTTTCTGCGGCCAAGGCTTCCAAACGCACTTGGTCAGTTCCGCAGTACAATTGACTGGACTGGAAAAAAACTACCAGATGAAGTAACACAGTGGCTGTGGTAAACATGAACTGAGGCCTTGGAAGCAGCTAATGGCATACCACAAAAGAGTCTCCTTTCACCCACCACTGGCTGTGCCAGCAGCGAGCACTGCCAGTGCTGGCATCTTGCAGAGGAAAGCATCATTTGGCTCCCTTTTGGATTTCATTACTCTTCCTGCACTCCCTCCTGCTCCCAGCAAAAGCCTTTCCAGTTGTAAAGAAGTGAATTAACTCCCTTCGTGTCAGTGATGGATGAGGCGCTTTCTCCCCCTTCAAAGAGGCGAGCCGTGCCGGTGAATGTGGGCCAGCAGAGTTGAAAAGTCCAAGCAGAGCAGGAGAGCCCCTGGGCTGACCCAGCTGTCAGGCAGGACACCCTGGGGATGGCTCCCCCGGTGTCCCGCAAGTGGGGAACAAAAGCCACTCTCAGCAAGTTTGCCCAGCCTCGAGGCTCATTTTTTTGTGTGTCCTGCTTTCAATGGACTTGGACACATCCCTTAACACACAGCAGCCGTTTGTGCGGGGTTCAGCGAGCCTCAAAGGCTTTCAGAGGGTGCTTCTCCACCCTGCACAAAGGAGGGTTAGCACACTGGTACTTGGGAGATCTCCTTTCAGGCGTCCATGGCTAATCATATTAAAGGTGACCTTGTGGGCAGTGCTCACCATTGTTGCCATATGTTTTGTCCAGTGCTTGAGTGATGTTGTGCATTGGAATGTATTCATGCATCACCTAATTTAATCACCAGGCTTAATCCCCTCTCCTGTTCTACACCCTTAGAATTTACTGGCTTCTTTCTATCCTCCTATGCTTTGTCTGGGTCTCCTTCACAAGCTAATACTGATGCCTGCAGATAGTTTTATTTGTTTATTTACTTTCAGAGTGTATTTCAAAAACAAAATATAACCTCCACCACAAACCCCTGCAACCTCTCCAAAGTATGAGCGAGTGCAGTGGATGTTCTAGAAGGCTGAGCCTTTGTTCCTGTGATCTTTTTCTTCCAGCTTTTCCATAGAGAAATTAAGGATTAGGCTCATGGGTTTTAAAAACAAACCCAACAAAATACTACGAATGGAAAAATGACTGAGAAAGCAGTGTGTCTCCTTTTAATATTGTTGGAATAAATAGCTGATGTTAAGAACTTGACTGTCTCTGTAAAATATAGTCTTGGTTTCTGCCTTTAAAACTTACAGCTTTGGTATGGACAACTCCAATTCCAGCACTGACTGGACAAAATTAACCTAGCAAAGGCTCGAGTCCATCAAACTGGGGAACTGGAAAGTTTGATTTGTGCAAAACTAGCACTAAAAGCAGAGAGCTCTGCAAAAGCTGCCATGCTGTGCAGAAGCCAGGCTTTACAGACTGTCCTTGAAGGGCAGTTTCTACAGATTTCTCTGATACTTCCCTCTGCCAGCTGACTCTGCCCTGTGGAGGGGTGTGTTAGAAGTAGGAACTGGAGATTCAGTTGTGTTCTGACTTGCTTGTAGGAGTGGATAGGGTCAGGCTTGGCGAGGGAAGGCAGTGATGAGTTTTTTAGGATGATACACAGTCAGGTTATTAGTATGTGGAATTCCCAGGGGCAGGAAACATTTTCATTTCCTTACCCTTGCTGAGGCAGATTGTTGAGCAAGTACCTCATGCTTTGGTTCAACCCTCAGATTCTCCTCCACATATGGTGTGCTGGTACCCACAGCTTTTAAAGAATGAACTGCATCCCAGATGTCTTTGAAACCTTAAACATAGCCTGTACCAATTACAACCTTGAGTTTCCCTCTGTGTGTGTGTGTCTGTGTGCACATGTAGACATGGATTTCTTGCAGCTGAGTTCTTGCACATGAAGCTTGCTGATCATCTGTGTCTTATGGACTGGGTTTGATAGGAGGCAGGAGGAATGATGTAAAAGATTGCAGATTTGTGGCTGGCTTTAAAAATAGTTCAAAAATATTATGCGTCTTCATCTTGAAGAAATGCAATACTGCTTGGAAACCACAACTACTGAACATAAACCATGTCAAGCCCCTTACATATGTTAAATAATGGTGAGGAATAGAGGGTTATAAACAGCCTGCTGTGCATTAACGCTGGAAAAAGATGACTGGTCTTACCCCCTGGGGATCAGCTCTGCCATCAACTTGGCCCTACAAAAATACCTTTTACACCGCAGCTCTTCAGTGTGAACCTTGCCAGAGCACTTTCTGAAGTGTCTACACATAGAAATCACTTCCCCACTGAAGCACAGCCAGGTCAGAGCCAGAGGAAGGTGGGTGACCATGGGTTAGCCAGTAGGTAGGGTGCCTGTCCTGCTGCCAGCAGACTTGATTCGCTGGAATAAGTCACCTGGCACCCATCCGCTCTTGCTTCCTTTTTCCTCTGTGACAGGACCTGTGAGGTCCCTAGGAAAGTGTGAGCAGGAGCAGGTTGCTGCCAGAGAAATTCAACTGAGTCACAGCCAGCCCCTTCCCAAGGGAATCTGGTGGTTGTGCTAACAGCAGCGGCTCTCATTGGCCGTGGGAACAGGCAGGGATGTTCTTGGAAAGCTCTGGATCTCCTACTTGTGCACCAAGCAACCATGCTTAGATGCTGTGAGATTCAGTTAAGTAAGAGAGAGCAGGTCATGGTACATGGCCTGCTTCTGCCCAGAGAGGAGGGAGCTGGCACTGCCATGGCAAAATGCTGGACCACATTTTATGGCATGCAGTGTGCAGAAAAAGTGCTCTGCAGAAGGCAGTGTGGTGAGTGTGTATGGCAGGAGATAACATCTCATCTTGTACTGCTAAGTGTTGGGAGAAGGTTTGGCCAAGGACACAGCACTGCTGCCTGCAGTCCTGGCCAGTTTTAACAAGCTGTGAGAGATTGCATCCCCAGAGAAGGAGCAATGCTCGAGTCAGTAGTGCTAGGGTTGGACTACAGTACCACTGGGTATTTCACAGCAGCACCCCAAAGGCTGGGAGAGAATGGTGTGGCTGACAAACTGAGATCACCATAGTGTGACCAGGATGTTCTGCATCTTCACAGTCCCAGCTCCAGTTCATTTGCTTGTAGATATAGCTAAACCTAGAAACACTGTTGTGATCTCTCTTGTTACCTGGCAGAGCTCTTATCCTGTTGCCACAGGGGCTGTTCATATTTTAATGGGTTTATCTCTCGTGTGGAGGGTATTACAAGCTTTCATCTGTCTTCCAGTGCAGCTCTACAGAAATCCCTCCAGGCATCAGGCAGTACCTGGGTGGTGAATTAATCTGTGCTCCTGGGTTCTCACAGCTCCATTAGTGGCTTAGCAGGGGAAGCAGTTAGCATTAACAAACTTAAGAAAATAGGATTTGCTGTGTTTGATCTGCCCTCAGCTCCTTGTGTCCTCCCAACAGCAGTGACACAGACTGGGTGCGTTACGGGAAGACACAAAATAATCATAGGGGAGACACAAAATAGGCTGGTTTGTAAAACCTGTATCAGCATCCTCCAAGGCTCTTGAGGGTGGGGGAAAAGCTGTGCTACAGCAGGTGCAATAAAAGACACCAAACCATTTTTCTCCCTGCTATGTGTGTGGAACATCTGCACCCACAGCCCTTGCCTTTCCCTGTCACTTGAGCCATTTGAAGACAGTACAACGTCCCAGCTTTCTTCAGGTAACCACTGCCTTGTGTTCTGTCACTGGCATGAGCTTGGAAGAGCTCTCAGAAACCACCTGATGCTTTGTGAAAGTCCCTTTCTTTTCATCAGGTGAACCATTGCTGGTGTTCTTGTTGTGTTCTCCATTAAAGAAATGGCCTGCAAGCCATGCACTGTTTCCTTTGTGGTTCTGGGTTCCTGAGCAGAGCTGGGCATCCCTCAGTGGAAAGAACAGCCCTCTCCTTGGGAGCTGCCGACTTCTGCAACACTGTTCTCTACTGACCACAGGCTCTCATAAAACAGAAGTGCGAAATTTCAGGCTACTTAAACTTAGGATCGATAAGTTGACACCTGTCAGTTGTCTGAAGTAAGCAACAGTTGGGAATAGTGAGCTGTTACCTGTAGCACCGTCTAATACCAGGCAGTGAGTTTAGAGAGGGTTTCCACTTGGTTGTATCACTTTTCATCTAAAGCAAACATGGAACACACAAATTGCTTTTCTTAAGTCTTTCAGGCTCTCATATGTTCTTCTGTAACAGAAATGCCTTATGGATTGCTTTCTGGCTTTTCTTCATAAGATCAAGATTGCTATATGGACTTCCATACTGCCCAACCCATGAAACAGCTGGTGGTGGTCCTGCAGATTCCCTCCAGGTCCAAGAGGCTGCAGGTGTCGTGACTGTGCAGAAACACCAATCTGTTTGACTGCTGGCTGACACTTGCCAGCATAGGGCAAATTTCACATCAGCTCTGCACTTCGAGTTTCCCTCCCTGCCAGTAAGTGAGAAATACTGTCTTTGTTTCATGCTTGCTTTGACTTGGTTGGTCTGTTTGCTCCAGGATTTTCAGAGCAGTGGGTGTATTTGCTGTTGTACAGAGAACTTTCAGATAAGATGAAGACTGAGACTCGGGGTCTGTCAGTTCTGGATATCAGTGGCAGATGCTGCTCATGTTGTGCTTCCCTTATTCAGGCTCTCCATCAGCTCTTGGTTCCCATGAGCTTTGGCAGTGTAGTGTCAGTGGCGGCACTTCTCAATCTCTCTGCTCATGCAGCAGACCCTTGTTTTGCCTTTTCCTGTTCACACCAATTACAGGTACTTGTGCTGCTGCACTTGCCTCTGGCTGTTGGCCTCTGGTGTCTTCTGAGGAATTTTAACTCTCTGATAAGGTCCATGATGTCTGAGCGCTGCCCTCCAGCCATCAACTTCTTCATGGACAGAGAAGCTTCACTTGCTGCCAATTCTAGTTGCTTTGAGAAGGGTCAGTCCTGTCTCCACAGGAGTCTTGGGGATTGTTTCAAGTTCCTAATTGCAGTCTAGCCTCTTATTAGAGTCTTGCTCATCCTCTGAGTTTCCATATCTGCCAAGTGAAGAGGAGGCCATTGGAACTGCTCAGGACCTAACTGTTCCCTTGTGTCCTGTAAAGCCTGTGGTCATCATCCATCTTCAAAATGCAACAGTTATCTGCAGCCCAAAGACTCTCACCCCAACTGAGACTGATAAAGCTCAGCTCATGAAGGCTTGGTTATTCCACAGGATGGAACCGGTGGAATTGTCTTCTGTCAGAGCAGTGGTGGGGCTGGAAGAGGGAGAACAACTGGGAGTGTTTTAAAGAGAGGCTGGGAGACAGGCTGCAAGCGAGAGAAAACAGCCAAGCAGTGAAATTTGGCCTGTGCCTTGTTAGTGACACAGTTTTTATGTGGCATTTCCTGGGCATGTTTTGCTTTTATTTTAAAACTGATGTGTGTGTAGAAAATAAAAACACTTTTCACTGGCAGTTCCCTACCAGTCTCGAGCGTGCAGTGCAGTGTGGCAACTCGTTAGCTTCTGAAGGTGTTTTTAATCCACCAACATAAACCCTTCGCAGTTATATCATCTGTATTTTGGTCCTGTGGTTTCCTAATCATGCAGCTAGAGAATCAGCTCACACAGTTTATAAAGTGAGGGGAAGTATTCAACTCTTCTTTCTATATAAATCTGGATCTGTTTCTTCGTGGATTGTGTTCGAAACCTCTGGTGCAGGCAAGTGTGAATGCTTAAAAATAAACCCATTTGCAGTTTGGGTTTTTTTGCCAAGTGGTGAAAGTTGTCTCCTTCCCCATCTTTCTGGAAAGGCTCTTCAGCTTTGACTTGCAGCTGTGAAATAGAAGCCAAGGGTATGACGCCAGCTTGCCCTTTCGATGACAGCATCTCTGTGTCTTTGCATAGGATCCAGCCACACTTCTTTTTGGTCTTTGCTGCGCTGCTTGACCACCTGTGGCAGAGGTTTTGAGAGCTGCTAGTTGACAAGAAAGCAGCCCTCATATGTACTAGGGAAAATGCATTGCTGACTTCACTTCCATGATGAGAAAACCCCAGGGTTCTCACTGTATCCCAGAGGAGATATTTGGAGAGCAAGATCTGCTGCAGCTTGTGGGATATTTTAGTAATAGGTCATTTTGGCTTTGGGTCCAAGGCTAGGAACCTCTGGCCCTGGAGAATAGTTTAAGAAAGAGGGGAAAAAATGTGCTGACTTTCTAGACCCTAGGTTTCAAGGTGACATTGTCTTCCAGCTGCATGAAGTAGTTTGCTGGGTAGCATCCTGAGACATTTGGCAGATGCACAGAATGAGTGATGTTCTGTATTGCTGCAAGTAACAGAGAAACCTTCTGCACAGGGGATCTCAAAACTGCAAAGTAAAGCAGGAATGGAGAGGAGACCTTACCTCTAGAAATAAGTCAGCCTTTGCACTGCTGCTGATTTACACTCTGTTGTTCTTCTGCCCTGTGAGTGAGGCCAGGGCTGGCATTGAGTTTCTGTCAAACACAACACTGTTGTCTCACACCCAGGAGCTCCCAAGATGTGTGAGTTGGCTGGCTGTGAAGCACACTGAGCTTCCATCATGTTCTTTGCTGGTTCTTTCCTGTGCCTGTATTTCACTTTGTAGGTCAAGATGTTTCAGGAGTAGTGAGTGGGGCAGGAAGAGGGAAGAAGAGCAGCTGTCCAGTCACATCCCCTTCCAAGTACCCTTTGCCCAAGGAGCAGGCTTAGGGGACAGCTAGTTTTACCTCTCTGCTCTTGTCTGCCTCCTGAGGATTGACCATGCTGAGGACACAGGGCAACAGAGACAGCTTCAGGTGCCTCCTGGAGAATGTAAACCTTCACCTGGAAAATGTTCATGAAGAGAAGGGGTCTCACTGGATAGGCAGTGACTGAAATGGGACCAGTTCAGGACTTCCAACCAGTAGCAATAGCAGCCACATAACCAGGTGCTGAGACTGGCCAAGCATTCGCTGTCTGTAAAGTGCAAAGGGAAGGACCACCCCAACCCAATGTGAGAGGTAATTAGTTGAGCTGATAGCAAATTTCCTTTTCTCTTTTCCCGCTGTAGGACTTCGCTCTCACCCTTATTATCCCCATCCTGTCCTTGCTACATGTTCTTCTGCTTCTACCCAGGGTCTTTCTCTAGTAATTTCAAGCTGCAGCACAAGTAGAAAAGCTTGTGGAAGGAGAAGTGCTTTGGTCTTAAGAGCAGCGTCTTTAAGTGAAAACACAGCTGTGAGGTTTGCAGCCTGTGCTTCTGTAAGGGCTTGTCCAGCTGCCACAGCCAGCACCGCTGCAGTCCTTCCAGCTTGCAGGAATTGGGAAATCCATTGTTAACAAGATTGAGTTTGATGGCCTGCGTGGAGGCAGATGAATGTATTTTTAAGGGACAAGGTGCCAGAAAACTCTGTGATTACGTTACTGGAGCATGGCTCCTTTTCTGTGGTTTTAGAAGTGAGTGTCAGGACTTCAGGACTGTGGTTTTTTTTCTTTTCGGGTGAAAACCAAAGTTTGGGCAGTGCATGAAAACCTGCCTGATGACTAAGTTTATTCTTAAAAAGCTTTCTAGAGCTTGCTGGAGGGGAGCCTTTATTCCAAGAGGGAGCTGATACCAGTCTTTTTGGACTTCCACACAAATGGGGTTAAATTGAATGAGTGCCAAGGGCAGAAAACTACCCCTGCCTTTCAGTGTGATCTTTAGATCCAGTTCTCTGGCTTTGTCTTGGAGGCCTCTGTCTCTCCTCCTTGCTCTGGGTGAAGTCTTTCTGCTTGAATACCTCACTACATCAGTGGAATTACCTTGAGCAGTTATAGCCAGGGCTGGCCGAAGCATGCCCTTAGGTTGCCCCAGAATTGGGACATCTGAAATCTGTGCCCGGGTTACTCAGCTGAACCGATAATACCTCTGTCATACAGTGCATGCGTAGAGAAAGCTTTTCATCTAGTGATAGGCTTTTGCTGCTTGGAGCCCAGGAGGAGCCAAGCCAAACCACTTACTCAAGAGGGCATGAAGAATTTGCCCAGTCAACTCAGTATAGGTACTGACAGCATTTCAGCAGCCAGAAGGTTTTGTTCCTCATCCTTTCTCCTTGTTGGAGCTACCAGGCTTTGTCGCATGATTGGGCCCCTAATTGCTGTAGCTTTAAAACTTTGAAACGAGGATGACTGCTGGCTGCACTGAAGTCCCAACAAGCCTGACGATCCATGACAGCATTAAGCACTGCTCCCCTCTTCAGAAAAGCTCCTTTCTGGCCTTAGTGGAGGAAAACTTCATAATGTAGGCAGCTTTGCCAACACTTCCCACCAAAGCCTGTCTGCCTGAGCAGGTCATTGGGTCCCTGCAGGAATCAGGCAGCACAGAGCTCAGTGTGCCTGAATGGCAGCTGCCCTGAGCCCTTCTGCAGGTGTCTTGTGTCTGTCCGTGTCTATGCACTCGTTTGGTGTCTGCTCACCACTGTCGGAGTGGCATATGGGCAGCATTGGATGCAGATAAAGTGTCTCTGTGTTTGATGGATGGAAGAACAAGGAAGAGCAAGGAGCATCCTACTGTCAGCCAAATGCATCCTCTGCTGGATTTAAGAGTGGAGGGATAGAGAATGGGAGGATGTTGCTAACCCAAAGAGTGGAGCCACTGGACAAGCAAGTGTTCATGTGCACAGAGCCCTCAATGCCCAGAGATTACTGTGGGTTGGAGATTACTTTCTTCAAGGAGGTGGCATTAGCTTCATCTCCGGCCTGCAGTATCTGCCACCCAGCATTACTAAGGATCAGCTATGTGCAGTGAGTACATTCTTTTACTCCATTGACCAGTCTTAGGATAGTGTGCCTACACCTGCTTGGTACTTTAGGTGCAGTGCTTCCCTCCACGAAGGCAGCAATGTCCTGCCTTGTCAGACAGCCTTTGAATTTCAGTGTCCTGCTCATCTTCTCCTTGGATGTGTTGCAGTTGTGTCTGCTGGTGAGCGAGCCTATCCATCACTGTATCCACACAGATCCCAATTACTCCTTTTGACAGCTCTTATTCACACACCTCCTTGTGCCTCTGACATCTCAATTATTGATGGGGCTCGCCTGGTAGGCAGCACTCTGTTCTCAGCATGGCTACGTTCCAGCTCCCCTTCCCATTGAGCTCACACACACACCATGCCGAGTGTGTCTTTATGTGCAAAGCTACTGAAGTGGAAAGGGATCTTTATTAGCATGGAGCTCCAGGGCTATGCAACCAAATTACTCTTCAGTGTATGGCACTGGAAAATCTTCTCTCTCCATCCTTGCCCAGTGAAGCCCAGCAATGTCCTGTAAAATGAAATGATCTCATATGTTTAATGTTGAAGATCCCTTGATCTGATGAGCTTTCCTTGTGATGGAGTCACCTTGCACTTCTGAAAGAAACCTCAGTCCCTCATTGGCCCTGTAGGCATGAAATGTGGTATTTTGGAGAGCAGTGCCCTTTCTTCTGTCTTGGTGTGTTTGCTGGCTTTACAGCAATCCTTTACCTTCTGACAGGGAGCACTGATATGCAAAAAGGCTGCAAAGCAGCAGACGGTGCTGGAGCAATGCTGCCAAATTGGCTGAGAGTTAAAGCTGTGCCAGAGGGATGAGTGCAAAACCCCACTTGTTTTGCAGGGCTTCATGATTCTGGGAGGCTCTGGGTGTCTTGTGACAGTACTGTAGTGGAAGTCAGATAGGAGGAATGACAAAGTGGTCGATCAACTCCTGACATCTCTTGGGCTCCTAAACTTTCTCTGCAGCCTTCTTTATTTCAGAAGTAACCAGAGGCTTTGTGCTTTGTGTGTGAAGGCAAAAGGAATGGGCAGCTGATGGAAAAGGTGAGGTCAGAGAGACTCTGCAGTGCAGATTGCATAGAATGCTGGGAAAGGACACCTGAGTTTTGTTGAGATCTGTGGCAGCAGGTGCCTCATGGATTAGCTTTATCATGAGAGGAAAGGTCTGCAGAGCAGATGCTCTGAAGCACCAAGGTGCTGGGAAGCTGAAGGACCTTTACAGATGAATACAGCCATGTAGAAGTGAGCATGTACCTGAGGGTTGTCAAGCTGTGTATGGTCCCTGTTATGCAGGCCCTGCTGGCACTGGTGGGCAGCAGAGAGAGCAGAGCCTGGTGAGCAGGGTGTGTTTGATTTGTTGGAATACTATGATCAGACAAAGAAGGGTTAAAATAACAGAAAGTTGGAAACCTGTTATCTTCAGGAAGTGTGATCTTTCCTTTTTGGGTAGGCGGGTTCCATGGGACCCCATTCCCCCAGATAGTGAAGAGGTCACCTCCCATACCTTATTTCCCCACAGCTTTCTCTGGCAGCCTGTCCAAACAAGGCTGTTTTCCTTCTCAACCCTTTTCCTTCCTTCCCTTCCCCTGGACTTGTCACCTTGCATAGAGCTGATTCAAGCCCTGGGTGGTGCTGGGGGCCCAGAGCCCAGGTGAGCTGTAGCCAGAGATGCTCAGTTACTACCAGCCCAAAGCCGTCTTAGCTGAAAACTGGAAACAAGGGAATAGGGAATTTTGAGTTTGTTCTGAGCAGAATTGCTGTTGAAAGTGGTCAAAGCCACACTTTTGCCTGTTCTTGCCCTTTCTTTCTTGTGTTTTCTCTAGTGACCTGCAGCGCAATGCCCATTCCTCAAAGCACAGTAGTAGGTGGAGCTGTGCTGGCCCTTTCACCTCAGAGCTGCTTCCTGACATTCTCAAAAACCCTGCTCAGAAAAGTGGCTCTGAGCAGTTCCCTATTCCTCTTTTAGTTGCCCGAACCAGACATGCTCACTCGACAGGAATCTGTCTATAGAATCGTTGAATGCTTTGGGTTGGTGCTTGGTGGATGTGGGGAGGCCTGTGGATGTGGTCTATCTGGACTTCAGCAAGGCCTTTGACACTGTCCCCCACAGCAAACTGCTGGCTAAGCTGTCAGCCCACGGCTTGGATGGCAACACTCTGTGCTGGGTGAGGAACTGGCTGGAGGGCCGAGCCCAGAGCGTGGTGGTGAATGGTGCCACATCCAGCTGGCAGCTGTCACTAGTGGTGTCCCTCAGGGATCAGTGCTGGGCCCCATCCTCTTTAACATCTTCATAGATGATCTGGACGTGGGCATTGAGTCAGTCATCAGCAAGTTTGCAGATGACACCAAGCTGGGGGCTGATGTGGCTGGGTTGGAGGGCAGAAGGGCTCTGCAGCGGGACCTTGACCGCCTGGACAGATGGGCAGAGTCCAAGGGGATGGCATTCAATGGCTCCAAGTGCAGGGTGCTGCACTTTGGCCACAACAACCCCATGCAGAGATACAGGCTGGGGTCGGAGTGGCTGGAGAGCAGCCAGACAGAGAGGGATCTGGGGGTGCTGATTGATACCCGCCTGAACATGAGCCAGCAGTGTGCCCAGGTGGCCAAGAGAGCCAATGGCATCCTGGCCTGCATCAGGAATGGTGTGGCCAGCAGGAGCAGGGAGGTCATTCTGCCCCTGTACTCTGCACTGGTTAGACCACACCTTGAGTACTGTGTTCAGTTCTGGGCCCCCCAGTTTAGAAGGGACATTGAGATGCTTGAGCGTGTCCAGAGAAGGGCGACGAGGCTGGTGAGAGGCCTCGAGCACAGCCCTACGAGGAGAGGCTGAGGGAGCTGGGATTGTTTAGCCTGGAGAAGAGGAGGCTCAGGGGTGACCTTATTGCTGTCTACAACTACCTGAGGGGTGGTTGTGGCCAGGGGGAGGTTGCTCTCTTCTCTCAGGTGGCCAGCGCCAGAACGAGAGGACACAGCCTCAGGCTGCGCCAGGGGAAGTTTAGGCTCGAGGTGAGGAGAAAGTTCTTCACTGAGAGAGTCATTGGATACTGGAATGGGCTGCCCAGGGAGGTGGTGGAGTCGCCGTCCCTGGAGCTGTTCAAGGCAAGATTGGACGTGGCACTTGGTGCCATGGTCTAGCCTTGAGCTCTGTGGTGAAGGGTTGGACTTGATGATCTGTGAGGTCTCTTCCAACCCTGATGATACTATGATACTATGAAAGGACCTTTAGTGGTCTTTTAGTCCAGCGCCCCTGCAGAGCACGGGTGGTGACCCTGCAGATCATCTTCAACCAGGTCGGGTTGCTCAGAGCCTCATCCAGCCTGAAGTTTGGGTGTTTCCAGCTTCTGGCAGCTCTCTGGGCAACCTGTGCCAATGTTTCACCACCCTCATTAAAAAAAAAATAATCTTCCTTATATCTGTTCTAAATCTTCCTTCTTAAAACCGTTCCTTCTTGTCCTGTCACAGCAAGCCCTGCTAAGAAGACTGTCCCTATCTTTCTTATAGGTCCCCTTTAAGTGCTGAATGACCACAATAAGGTCTCCCTGGGCCTTCTCTTCTCCAGGCTGAACAAGCCCAACTCTTTCAGCCTCTCTTCACAGCAGAGATGTTCTAGCCCTCTGATCATTTTTGCAGCCATCCTTCTGACCAGCTCCAACAGGTTCCTGTCTTTCACGTGGAGACCACATACGGCCAGCAGGATGATCACTTATTTCCCTTGAGAAGGTTGCTTGTTTCTTGCTGACCTCCTGCTCCCATTAGGTAGCTGCCATGTTCCATCACAGCATCTGGATAGACTGGAGCCACAGCCCATCTTCATGGGTTCTGACCAGAAGAAGCGTCCCTAGCCGGCCCTGCTAATTCTGCCTAAGACAGCTGTCTCCAAGGTGGATCTGAGTCATCTGCTAAGCTATAGTAAGGATCAGAGTTTTGTGGAAGGGAGAGTTGTGCAGAGCCCAAGAGGCTGCCATCTGGCCAGCAGTGTGGTGATAGGTGTGCCACAGACACAGGTGGAGCACAGACACATGTTACCTGCTGTGGCTCAAAACAACTTACAGAGTTGGGGTGTAGCAGTCAAGGGAGATCAGCTGGATTTGGCCTCAGCCTGATAGTCAGTGCCAAGCTTGGTATTCAAGATGGTGAATTTTTTCGATGATTTCACGCTGTGCAGTTTTATTTGGGTCAGTGAGAGCACAGTGTATGACTTTGCTGCTCTTTAGGGAAGGGAAAATGAGTGCACCATCTAATGATTCAGCACACAGGGTTTCTTAACAGCCTGCGGGAGAAAGATGTTTTAATTCTGTGTTCATTTCTGAATAAGCTGTTAATTTGAGTTAGCAATTTCCTTGCAGCCCAGAGGAGAGGAGTCTGTGATCAAATGGAGTGACTCAATGTTGCTCTCTCCTCCTTCCCCTGTTTAAAAAAGATTGGGCTCATCATAACAACCTTCCTTTGACTTCTAGCCCTTGCAATGGCCTTCCCAAACGGTTTCAGGAGTCCTACATGATCCAGCAATGGTAACAGCCCTGCAGTTGGTAATCTCTCTGACCACAAAAAGCCAAAGTGCTCAGTGCATTGAGACCACAGCTACGTCCTCTGAAGTATGCTTGCCCTTCTTACCCAGTCTGCTGGCTCCTGCTCAGGATCTTCAGCTCTTTTGCAGAGCTGTGGGGCTGTACCTCATGGCTGCAGGAGCTGGTAGGATGCTGGTCTGGGGGCCAGCAGCCTTCTCTTGGGGAAAGAGTTGCTGCTCAGACATGCAGGGCTGTTGCAGGGCTCAATCCCATGCCGTTTTTTAGACAGTTCAGCATAGAAGATCACTGGAGATGATTTCAGCAAAAAAGCCTTCCTGCAGAACCGTTCTGTTGCCTGCTGAAAGAGGATTAATTTTTCCCCTTAAATAAAAGGAGCCGTGTTTGAAATATGAAAGCTTTGCCGATGCCATTCTTGGAGCTGCAAAGACAGCAGCTTCCAGGTCACATCATAGCCTCCTGCCGGACACGGATCCAAACTGCAAACCTTTCTAACAGCTCTTTAATAACTCCACACAGAAGGAAAAATCTGTCACCTTTCCCTCTGTGGTTTCTCCTCTGTTGTGCTGCACTGGAGAGAGGAGAGGCAGCCGGGAAGGTTTTCAGAGAAAGACTCGTGGGAACTCCAGCTGCCGCTGGAGAGGACTCATTTCTTTAGTGTCTGAGGGGAACCGCAATCGCTGTGGTGAAAGGTGGTGTGTGGGGCTGGGTTTGGAGGAGTGAACTGTTACGACCCATGCATTGCAGAAGAACCACAAACACTTTATAGTAACAAAGGGTGGAAAAAGCCAGAGGTTTCTGCAACGCATGTGACTTTTCCCTGAGGTTTGGAACCCCGCAGTATGTTCCAGGCCTCGGTGTTTGCGTGTCAGGCTTGGTGAGTTAAGCTTTCTCCCACAAGCCTCACTTGAAGTTGCTGTGATGACCAAGAGCCTAAAATGTTGTCTTTTTTTTTTTTCTCTCTCCTCCCCTCTCTGCCCTTTCATTGTCCCCACACCCTTGCCTCTCTGCAGCTGAAGCTCTCGTTTACCTTGGACCAGGAGAGTGGGATGCCTCAAGGCTGTTATATCTATCAGTACCGGGACAGCAACAAGTAAGTCCTGCAGATGATTACATGCAGCACATAGAGGAAGGTGCACTGGGAGGAGACTGCCTCTCCTTCTGGCAGAGGGATCACAACTGCTTGTACTACCTAAATACAGATTAAAGCAAGCTTCAGGCTTGACCTGAAACTGGGAGCAACTCCTGCAAAGACCAGAGCCTTTAAAATATACAAGGCCCTGCAGCCTATTTATTTTCTGCAGCATCTAAAAGCTGCTTTTATTTGGCTAGAAGGCCAGTTCTGGGCCAAACTCAGGCTTTTCCAGAGGTGTTTGCAACTCAAATGCTGCTCTGTTCTGCGTTGGGGTGACTCTGGAAGTGTGGGCTGGGGTAAGCATCAAAAGGCTGTGGAGTGCTGAAGAAGGCAGAGCTCTCACCCGTGCTTAGCTAGAGACACACAGTACCTGCTTCTCTCTGCTAAAGCTCATGCATGGGTTCACTGAGAGACCTTTCATTTGTGGGGCTGCAGCCCCAGTGCAACCACATATTCTGTTTTTATAAGATACCATATGATATTCAAGCTTTGGATGTATTTGGAGCTGAGAGCCCTCAATTTCTAGGTATTCTGCCTATTTTTACTAGCTGCTGTAGTGAGTTGGCACCCAAGATGTTTTTATTTCAAATCACATTTTCATTATCAAATTGACAGCAGCAGCAGCGTTCAGATATTTCTGTATTCATGCTGGGTTCTTTTGCCTGAATACCAGCATGTCATAAATCCATAGCCTTTTACCTCCACCCATATATAGTTCTGCTTCTTGTCTGTCATTGAATGTTGACCTTAAAAGGGAGGGTATATGAAGTTGTCAGTGAATGGAGCAGCCTGTAATTAGATCTGCACTGAAACGCTGATGAGAAAAGTCCTGAAGAGGAAGGAAGACATCCACAAACATCACCTACCTCTTTCTAAACTGAGAAATCTCAGTGTTTAAGCTAGAAGAGAGATTGTTTCTGGAAGAAACCTTTGCACCAGTGGATGGGCCATTAGCACATACTGCATGATCCCATCTCAGCTGTCCTGGCTGCAGAGACACAGAAGAGCAGTTACTACCTCCAGCGCCACCAAACTAAGAGGGAAACTTGCAGTTCAGTGCCAAAACTTAAAATCAACAAGGGAAGAGCATTTAGATTTGAGATTTTTATAGGTGGGCAGCACACAATGGACAGCAAGGACAAGAAAACTCCCAGACCTGTTGGGGTCTGCTGAGGATATTTACAGATCCAGTGTTTCCAATTGTGTGGTGTGTATCTCAAAAATCAGCAGCCACAGACCCTGCTCCCCTCCCAGGCTCCAGTGAGTTTTGTGCCTTTGTTTGAGGAACTCCAGGGATGGGATTAGAGCTATTTTGTTTAAGCACTAAGGCCAACAGCAGTTCTGCTTGGAAACCTTGCTTTTTGCTGTGAGTAGTCCAGCATGTGACAAAGTAGCTGTGGCATGTTGGCAGCTGTTGCTTCAGAGATGTATGGCTGTGACCTGCATTTCTGGCAAGCGTGGGAGCTGAGCCATCCCCAGCCACGCCAGCTGGGATTACAGGTTGGAAAAATATGGTGTGGGCAGAACGGGTGAGATTGCGAGTAAGGCCAGACTTTGTGCATGTCTGATGGATCCAATCCGCAGTTATACCTCCCTGCAGGGCCCTGTTGCTTTATACTTCATAGCTTGCTTGACCAGCTTGGGAGGTGCAAGGTCCCATTTCCCATGGAGAGCCTGGCTGTTTGCACACACGCTTTTCCCTCTAAATCCTGTACATGCAGCTCAGTGCCTCCAATAAGCCTCGGCTGGTGAACCGAAGCGTGAAGGTCTTCTGTGCTACAGTTGATGTATCCTTGCAGGTAAAGTGCCCTTGAGCCACATGTGCACTTGGTTCTGGTTGTTCCCTGGGTGATTTTGGAGGAGCTCACATGCACTGCAGCTCTATTGGCATTGCATTTGAACAGAGTAGTGAAGCAGCGGACAGATGGACATGGCTCCTGCTCAGCCAAGCAGACTGCGTTTCTCAAGCACCAGGCCTTGCATAGGGTTAATTTATCATCCATTCAATAGCAATGGCAGTTGTCATGATAATTTTTCCTTAGTAATTTCTCAGGGTAAATTGTAGGCTCTGGGTTCTCCCAAGCCCAGTCAAGCTTTGACAGTATTCAACAGGAGCCAAGAGGATAAGGCTGCTTCTGCGCCCTTTGAAAGACGTATCTGGAAGTTAAAGCCAACTGTAACAGTTGGGTCTGCGCTGTGTTTTGGAGCCATTTAGCCCAGAGAAGAAGTGTTGGTAACACACTGCAAGCTCATGCATGGGAAAGATTGGAAAGGTGCACACCTCAGAGTCTGGCATCCTTGTCAGAGCGTTGGGGCTGGGACCCATGCTTGGGATAAACATATGGCAGGAACGCAGGTGCTCGAAGCTCTCAAGCAGCAGCTTCAACAGAGGGAATCCGAGATGTTCATGATCAGTGGGAACTCAGGAACCCATTCTGTCTTGAAGAGCATACCCCAGAGACCTGTGTGAGTGGGGCTGTGCGTGGCAAAGCTCAGTGTCACCCTGGTCAGTGATGGAATATCCCTTCCCCTCCAAGTGACAAATGCTGTTCCAAGCTGCAGCCAGACGGGGCCACCGGAGAACAGTGGATATTGGCCTCCCACTTGCAGAACAAAGGACTGCAGTATTGCTGAAAGTGTAATTACTAGAGCAATTAATTTCTCCTGCTTAGCTAGAAGTGCAAGTACCATACCGGCTCTTACAAGTGTAATCAATTGGAATTTGTTCCCTTTAAAATGATAAAACCATGCCAAGGAATTCTTGCACGCTCCTGGCATTTCCCATCGCCTGCCTGCAGCAGGGTTTACAGGCACAGTGCTCACCAGCTGCCTGCTCCACTGTCACACCCTTGATGCCAAGCACTTTGGGAGACCACTCAGCAGAGCCTAGGGAGCCTTGTATTGAGAGCAGAGGTGTGGAGCAGCCAGCTGCTTGCCCCTCCACCCCATGCTATCATATGTTGGTATCCAGTGGCCCTTGATAGTTCCAGTAGCCATTTCGCTGCTGTACTTGAAGCCATATGGAGGAGAGAGGCTGTTGCTGCCTCTGTAGTCACAGGGGTAAGGCCAGAGGACATCACTTCTCCCTATTTTCTCTGTTCAGACCCAGATGCATTTGTCCCCTTGGCTGCCAGTCCTCCCGAGCCCTTCAGTCCTTCCTGGCCCCGAAGGAGATGACTTGACCTCATCAGAAGCAAGCAGCTGAATTCCTCATTTTTAAACCACATGACTTAAATTCTCCCTGTTGGGGATCAGTCAGTGTAACTGACAGAGCACTGGGCTGTGGTGGGACAGCTGTCCTGTGACTGGAGCACTGTGCTATGATATGGGGATGGCCAGTGACGTGTGCTGGGTAGCATTCAGAACAGGAACATATTGTCATCCTTCATGTGGCTTCAGAGCAGCTATAGCCAGGAGAAGACAGCCCTGCCAGCTGTCCCATGGTGTGACTGCAGCATGAGCTGGGCGTTGAGGGTGAGATTGGCTTTCTGCCTCTGCATAGGATCCAATTGCAAAGCCCAGCCAGGCTGTAAAGGGCCATTGACATCCGGCGTGCTTTGTGAATGCCACCTTACAACATGCACTCACTGGTCCCTGATCTAGGATGTGATGCCAGCTGTGCCAAGGAAGTGCTGGCTGCCCACTGAAGCCTGCCTGGCATGGCTGGTCCTCTTGTGGACCACCAAGCAGTTGGAAGAATAGGACCAGTAAAGGTTATAGCTCATGAAAGAGATCATGAAAGGCTTCTTCTGGCCAACCTGAGATCTGCTTGGAAGAATTAATTGTGAGAAGTTTCATTTCTTTTGTCTGTGTCTAAGAGACAGGAGATTTAGGCTGTTTTCTGCATTCACTGGCACTACCCAGACACTACTCTGGAGACCTCCTGGGCTCTGCTGACCTACACATTGCAAATCTGGCTCTTCAGGTGCCTTTGTCTTCCCTCCCAAGACTCTCTGATTGCTGTCACCTTTCTCACGTGATGCAGTGCTTGGGGTCCCTGCCATCCTAGACCCACTGAGGAGTTATAAACCCCTGTCAAGATTCATCCTGTTATGTGGGCCATATTTGCACAGCACTGTGATGCTTCCTTGACCCCGTCTGGTTCTCTTCTAACATGATGTTCCTGCTCCTTTAACCTGCAGGTATTGGTCTCTTTTTGAGATCCCTTTCTCACATCTCAGATCCCTGCCCTTGCTGATAGACCAGCTTTCAGCTTGCCAATGAATTTCATTTTAATTCCTTGCTGCAGCTGAGGTTTGTGTCAGGATTATGAATTTGCACTGGGGGCTTCATGTTCTCTTCAGAGTAATTTCTAAACCCAGAGGAGCAGCATCTCGCATGGAAGCACTTAGAGGCCTCTTAGAAAAGCAGCGTTGGAGTATTGATCATTTTTTTTCTCTCTAGGGACCCAGAGCTCTACAGATTGAGCTGCTGTGCAGTGTAACCACTTGCGGGCAGCACCACACAACTCTTCAGGATGAGAAGTGAAAAATAGCTCCAGTTGAAAGGAAAAGTGGTGCCCCCTTTTATATAGAGATCAATGATGCCTGGTACATTGGATTATCACTTAAAACACCAGGACTTCAAATGCCAGGGTGCATGCACTCCCGATGCTGACAGGCTCGTGATGTATAATGCTGTTTGGGTTACCAACTGAGCTTCTCTCTGCAATCTTTTCATAAGGTGAATGTAATATCTGCAGTGATGTACCCAACGTTGCATCAGGATAGCCAGCCTATAATTATGCTTGGATTGTTTGAACGGGTTATTTGTCACGAATACATTAGCTCACTCCATTTACTGCTACAGTTCAGGGCTGCAGCAGGTTGGGTGTAAATAGAGCTGGGGTGGGGGGGTAGGGGGTGGGCCTGAGGGAGTTCATTTTTCTGAACAGAGCAAAGCAGGATTTTTTGGAGTTTATCCTTTCTTGCACAGAGAGCTGTTGACTGGGAGTTCTAAGAAGAAAATATGCAAAGCAGCTGACACAGCATAACTGATTTGTTTTCAGAGCTACTTCCCAGGTGTACAGCTCAGCTGTTGGACTTTAGCATGGAGCTAGTTCTTTTGCAATGAGCTGGCAGGTTTACCCTAATATGTTTTGTTCCTTGTGAGAAATTGAGGCCTGCAGAGTGGATTGTTTGTAGAGAGACTTGCTGTACAGCTCACAGATTTCCTGGGTGTCTGACCTGGTTGTTTCATGATATATGCAATCCAGTCAAGCAGGACTGCTCGTATTTGGTGTAAGGCGAGTGGTTGTCTCCCTTGATGGCATCTGAATTTCTGGTTATTGACCAGAAAATACATGCTCTGACCTGCATGGCCAGGCAAGTCTCTGAAGGTGGCCTCTTCTGTCATTTGTCTCATCTAGGAGACTGGGACTTCATGGGGAAATTCGTATGCATGTAATCCCTTGACATCACAGGCTTGGCTGGATGCTGTCTAGTAGTAGTTACTCACCTAAAGCTTATGGAATGCCTTGTTTAGATTTCAGATCAGAAGAAAATCAATTCAATTTCCAGAAATTAATTTGCTAGCCAACATCAAATTCTCCAGGGTGAGATTTTTCAGTTTAGGGTGCCCCATTGGATGAGGTAGCTTAGCTGGGAGGAGGCATGTGCTGATGGACCACAGTTCTGTGGGTGTACCTGTGTGCATGAGTAGTTTTCTGCGTGCGTCGCCCGGGTCTTGTTGGATTGCAGGTGGCTGAGCTGCCCTGCAGCTCTTTCCTGAATTGTGGGAAGGTTTAGCTGTCTTTGGAGGCTTCAGGAATGCATTAGAGCTGGTTGGTATAAGCAAGCCTACATTTTCATTGCTGAAAAGGAGTACCACTACTTTGGTTGTAGCCACCTTCTGGGTTTAAGAGTAAGCCAGCCTTCTCTGGACTTAAAGCCCTACTGAGTTCTTGTGGAAGTGGTGTCTGTGTGGATGAGAACAGGACTGGAAGCAAAATGCAAGCCATGGTGTGAGTTAGGAATGGCCAGAAGATATACTCCACAAAAGAGATGACTAAACAAGTTGGAGTTTTTCTTTTGATACTGTGTCTTGGGTTTTGTTTGACTTACTGGCACTAAACTTTGCTTAAGTCAACAGGCGATGTCCATGTATCACCTGCCAAAGGGCAATCTTTGGAGCTTGCCAGGCAAGGCTGGTGAATTACTTTGTCACTGTACACAGAGATAAAACTAGGCCTCCTGGTTTTGGCATTGATTCAGTGTGGGGTAAATTGTCCAGGAGAATAAGTCCTAAGGTTGACCTTTAAACTGCAAAGTATAAGTAAGCCTTCCTGCCTGAGGTAGGAGCTCAGCTTTCTGTATGCTGTAACCAAAGGCAAATCTTGCAGAGCAGGCAACCAGCAACACAACAAGGGAACACGGTCTCAAGTTGTGAAGGGGGAGGTGTAGATTGGATGTTAGGAGAAAGTTCTTCACAGAGTGATTTGCTGTTGGAATGGGCTGCCCAGGATGGTCTGGAGTTGCCGTCCCTGGAGGTGTCCAAAAAAAGCTTGGATGAGGCACTTTGTGCTATGGTCTAGTTGATTGGACAGGGCTGGGTGCTAGGTTCGACTGGATGATCTTGGAGGTCTCTTCCAACCTGGTTGATTCTATGACTTGGTGATGCTGAGTGTCTTTTCCAACCTGGATGATTCTGTGACCTCCCTGCGCCCCCTGAGTTGAATGTGGTGTCTGTTGTCTTGCCTTCTTCAGAGAGTTCCGCTTGGAGAGGAGCTGTGAAACCTTGTGTCTCTGTTAGGTGTCTGGGCATTTGGTGATAGTCAAGTAGGTGAAAAAGTCAGCTGCAGTTGTAACTGAGTCAGGGCTGCTGTCTCTGTGTGTCATCCTTGGAGATCTGTTTATGTATCCATTTGCTTAACAATACCGTTTGAAAGCCCTCAGCAGCGTTTCAGCACCATTTCCCTGGCCTGTGTGTGTCTGACTAATGCCCAAGGCGGTGAGCTATATCTGGACTAGAATTGCCAGCCTTTTGAATTTGGGTTTTGATTAGTAGCCATGAATCATGAATCTCTGGTTAGCCCTTTGGTACCTGGGGGAGAGCAGATTTGACACGGAAAGAGTGAATAATCATCCTTCCACGAGAAGGACCTCTCAGTTTCATCTGGAAGCCAAGTTGCTGAATTGATTTTGTGTTGAGGAAAGCCCCCTCTTGAGCTGGGATGAGGCTAGAAAATCACAAGAACCCCCTAGCCACCATCCCTCTCTCAGCAGGATTTCTAGGCATACCTTTTTTGTAACAGACAAGAAATCCTTCTTCTGGCTTAGTTTCTGTGTCCCTGAGTGCACTGTAAGTCATAGTACAGTGCAGCTTCTCTGCCAGGTATAGGTTTTGCTGTGCATGCTGTAATCTTACAAGCAGGGAGAGCTGGGACCAGTGGGCAAATGCAGATACAGCCTTTTTTTGCTCTGTCAGGATGTGCTTTAGGTACAAACTAACATGGAATGGTAGGCAGTGGAGCAAAACCAAAGATGATGAGGAGGTGATGCTGAGTGCTCAGAGCATGTGTTGTGCTGGTGGTAATAAAGGATGCACTGCATGCAGACCTTCCAGTCCTGCCTGCCAACCTGCTGTTTGATCTGTGCTTTCAGCCTGGGGAGAGCAAGGGCTTTTAGTTTGCACTGAAACCAAGCACTAAGTACCTTGGTTCCCCAGGGGATCGGCAGTGTAAGCTGGAGTAACTGGGTGGATTGTCAGCCAGCTGGGATTGCTCTCTCTTAAAGAGCTACTGGCTGAAACCTGAAGCATTCAGCCTAGAAATAAAGCACACACTTGAAAGGCAAGAGAGATTAACCACTGGCAAAACATCCCAAGAGAAGAGCAGGGAAATCCTCCCTCTCTCAAGGACAAATGTACTTCTGGAAGGTGTTTTACACCCAAGTCAGTGAATTTCACAGAGCAGTAGCTGACTGAAGCCCTTTGGGCACAAGAGGTCAGCTGCTGGAATAATCTGGCACACTGCTCTGTGTTAATGTAAAGGATGGCTTTGTGCTGACACCACTCACTGCTTTGGAAAGCTGGGTTTTGCCTGCTGCTGGGCCTGGAAGAACAGGGTGTTTGCTTTGAATCCTGCCCGCTCTCCATGTTCTCTGCCGAGCTGGTACATTCACTCTACCTTATTCCTGGAAATTTCATCTTTATGAATCGGAAGGTGAGAGCTGAAGCATCATTCCTTACTCTCTCCTGAGCACTTCTGCTTTTTCAGCTGCTGCCATGCTTTGGTCTGGGTCCTCCTGCCTTTCAGTGGTTTTCCAAAGTTTGAAGCAGCTAAATCAGTCTGGCAGCAGACTCTGTTCCTCCACACTTCCCTGCTTCTCCTCCATGGAAAAAGAGCTTCAAATCAGACGTGTGTTTTATGTGCTCAGCTCCTCACCATGTCAAGGTCACCCTGAGTGGGGTTCCTGTTACATCTTAGCATTTTCACCTCTTTCAATTTACCATGCATTAGTCAATCTGGAGCCTAATGGATTTGTAACCTGACTGTGCCTGTACAGTCTGAGACGTTCCCAGCGATGTAAGAGGATTTGGGCACAAGTTCCTTTCAAGTTAATGGAAAGCTCTTGCTTGGAAAGAACCTGCTTGAGGATCCAAGTGTACTTTGCATTAATGTTTCCATTAATTTTAATGGGAGATGGTTCTAAATTCCTCAGAACAGCTTTGAACACCTTAAATTTTGTGTCCTTTACTTGTCTCATCTAAAATGGGGACTGATGAGCAGAAGCATCCTTAAATGAGCAGCATCATTATTGGCCAAGATGTTCTGCAGGTTTTTCTGCCCCTGATGATCTCTCTGGAAATGTCCTGATCTTTGGTGACTCTCCTGGACCCTTCACCAGCTCACCACAATCAGGGTAGAATGTCCAGGGTCAGCTCCCAACTCAGAGCGTGTCCCTCACATGGTCTCTGACCAGTCACTTCTATCTCTCCTCCACCACTATCTCTACGTCAGAGAAGAACAAGAGTCCTCTGGGACTTTTTTATTAGCATTTATAAAGCACTTTGAAATCATCAAACAGAAGGTGATAAAGGAACTTGTTGATGTACAAGTCTCAATTACTGCAAAGCTCTGTTGCCTTGGGCATGATCTCCTGTCCCACTTCATTTGGTTGGCATAGATGGTGCAGAGCTGAGCTTGGGTTTTAGCCTAAGATCTGGTCTGGTTTTACTGCTTCTGCGGGGCCATACTACTCTTAGCACTGGCATTATGAGCTGAGCAATTCAGTATTCTCTGCTTTACCTATATCTCTCCTTGCTCACTGCCCTCCTGGTCCTCTCTCAACTATGCTTGTTCATGGCATTGATTAACTGTTACTGAGCATCTCACGCTGGTCTAGTCACTGCTTGCTCCTACCTCATTCAGCAGAGGTCTTGCCTCCTCCTGGACTGCTTGTAGCTGTTTCTTTCCATCTCCAGCTGCACTGAGCAGAGGCTAACATCACAACTGCTCATTGCATTCCCCATCCTCCTGGGGAAAGGCAGCCCTGGCAGAACTCATGTACACATTGTGTCTCTGGCATAATCTCATTTTACTCAGACAGTGCAGGTTAAACAGCCTGATGTAGTAAAAGAGTTGATGCAAACCCTACTCATCTCAATATAATCAGCTTAGTGAGCAGCTACACATGCAGTTGTCCTGCAGACAAGATAGGCCACACTGGCTTGGCCCCACTGGGAGTACCCTGGGAAGGACTTTGTGGTCAAATAAGACCTAAAGGGGTGGGAGGCAGTTCTCTTGCAGTATAACAGGGCAGCTCTTGGAGAAGTAATCTTATTAATGAAGTTTTCATGCTTTGTTTAAACTCAGTACTCATTTGCAGTCTTGCTGCCAGACAGGCACCTTATTGTGTGGTGCCACTTGGGTGGTGACATGGAGCTGGGCGCAAGTGTCCATTGTACAGAGGAACAGGCAGGGTCCACCATACTCAGAGAGATCTGGTGGGACTTGTTTGCAGCATAAAGCTGCTGGAGAGGCTGGAAGCAGGCTGCCCGTGCTCACGCACTCACTCCCAGCTGGGCCAGTCTAGGGTCAATTCCAGCCCCCAACAATTAGCAAGACAGATTGACTCTAGATTGATCTGTCTACTTTCACAAAGCCGATTCCAGCAAGAAATTCTCCCTTCCCTCTATCACCATGTTAAAAGGAAGGAGACCTTGTCAGATTTCTGGATAAATGGGAAGTACAGGGCAAGGTAGAAATAAATGTTTTGCTAATGCGTAGGAAGAATCATTAAGACAGAAAGACATCAGAGATGCAGCCAGGCTGCAGCTGATCTGCGTCGCTGCCTTGAAACTCTGCCTTGTGGTACAGCTGCTGCAAAAGGCAGAATTCAACAAGGGCTCTGCTAGTTATTGCACATTTGCAGCATGTTGCAGGGGAGTGCAGAGAGGCTGAACCTGATTCAGAGAAAGAGGTTTTGGCACTGTTAACAGCCTGCACCAGCACAGCGATGTTTGCTACAGAGACTTCATAGCAATTGCCTCTATTTGACAGATGCGCTCAGGTCACTCAAAGCCTTGCAGTCCTTACTCCCATCAAGAGAAAACTGAAGTCGTGGGAGACTGGAGGAGAAGGGACATGTTGCTTTAGTGAATGTACAGGGGCAGGAGTATGGTACTGAGCTAAGCTGGAGGTTATGGGTCTCTTTGGGGATGGGTTTTTGGGAGGGAGAATGGAACAGCAAGGAGCAGGGGATCAGTCCTGGTAGATGCCAGTGGAGGAAAATTAAACATCTGCTTCATGCTGTGTGTCACACCAGCCACTCCCGTGCTCTGTAGCCTGGACACAGTGGCACTAACAGGAACTCCTATTGACTGCTGTCCTGCCCTCTCTCTCAGATGCATCCTCATGCTGTACCCTGGTCAACAAAGACAGCAAAGAAACTGGATAATTGGGCAGAGTACTTTCAAGGAGGGTAGTTAACCCTGATGACTGCAGTGCTCTGATTGACGGCATAGCTCCCTAAGCCGTTCTGCCCACACAGCCAAGGGGGCAAGGGAGGGATCTCTGTGTTGCACCTGGAGTACCCAGTTTCTCAAGGATACCGTGGAAAGTAGCTGAGGAGTAAAACAGAGCACAACCAAAAGAGATGAGCTTTGCACCACTGCAGGGAGCAGCATGCAGACCTGGAGAAGGCAACCTGCCAACTGACTGGCTCCTCAGACAGCAGAGACAAAGGGTGCTTGTCCTTAGATCCGTGATGGGCACAACCATCTCCAAGCTTCCAAAAAGGAAGGGATGCTCTTTAGCGTGGCAGAGTGGTGTGGCTTTGTGCATATTTATCCAGGGCTTTTGCCTGCACAGTGGCAGCATGAGAGCCACTGCTTGTAGTTGACAGCTCAGCTATTGTTGCAAAGTGTGATTTAATAGCAAGACTTGATTACAACATGCAAATGTAGCTGCTGGGGGACTATCTCAGAGGTTTGTGGAGATTAGCTGTTAAATTGGCCAGTGCAAAAACATTATTAAGCAGAGAACATAATTACTCATCTTGTGCTTCTGTAGTGCATAGAAGAGACAGATTTGTTTAAAAGCCAGCAAGTTCCATACAGAGAAGAGACTTGTGTAAATGCCACATCATGTCCTACTGTCTGTTGCAGCATATTTTATTAGAGAAGCAATACTTAATAACAACATTTGGGAACTTGTGGAAGGAATCTATTATATTATTCTGCATCATAAAAACAAACCTAATGCTTAGTCTGTGTGAAGGCTGTGCAGATATTGAAACATCTCCTTTCAGTGGTGGTTGATTGCTTTTATGGAGATTGTATCATATGGATATAAACAAATCCAGCTCTTGATAGGAAATCTAGGAGCAGGGTTTTAGACTCAACACATCTATCTTCTATCTGTGCACGTTCCCTCTGAAATGCATCAAGGTTCCCATTAACACCTTAAACGTGGAAAGTAGGATTAAAGTGAAACTGTCAGCACATACAAAACGATCATCTGGGGGGTGCACTCGCTGCTGTGTTTTTCCCTTTCAGCCATAGGATAGTCTATGGTTCAAACAAAAAGCTTGTGTGTGTGTGAAGGTAGAGATGTGGGGAGCTTGTTGGTGCTGCAGAGCTGGTTTTTGGAGCAGGCTGTGGCTCAGTGTTTTTCTCCTGCTCTGTGGTTCTCAGTAGAAGAGGCTGGGCTTGCAGGGAGTGGTGCAGTGGCAACTGGAGGGCTGAAGTCTGATGGGAAAGTTCATTTGGCTAATCAAAGCCCCAGACAATTTCTGGAAAATCTTCTTTAGCTGAGGAGTCAGCAGGGCTGAATTAGAGGAACAGCTTGTTGGTAACGGACCGTGGTTCCTGCAGTCACAAGTGCTGGCAGGGGGGCTGGTGGTGCTGGCAGGGTGGACCTGCTGTGCCATGGTGGCTGCTGCTCACCCCTGATTCATGTCACTGGAGCCTTTGCTTGTCTAAGCAGAAGGAAGTATCCTCCCAAACCTAAGTGGAAGAAATAAAGACTTCAAGGGGGTTTTGATGGGAAACTCCTTTGCCATCTTTTATTTCTCTTATTTTGCCATTTAAGAACATTTACACATCAGTAATTGCTTCTCAGGCTGCTTCCCATGTGACTCGCAGCTCCGTGTGTAGCTGCTGATGGCTGCTGCTGTGTGAACCTCAGCATCCTGGCACTTTATGTCCCAGTCGCTACATTTGAACTCACAGCCAGTCCTCCCTCCCCCTTTATGTGTCTGTGCAGATTCAGGCGCTTCACTTGCTTCTTACCTGCTAGTCAGTTTGCCATGATTGGAGCCTTCAGCTGTTCCAGGCAGTGAAGATGGACAAAGATCTGCTTTGCTTGTGGCTGGGCTCGTTTTTGGCTCAGGGCCACAAAGCACCTGAGCCCCAGGACAGCTGCTCACCAGCATCTCTTGGTAGGATTGCAGGGTGGCTGGGAAGAGCTCTGGCTGCATCTGCAGCATCGTCTACCTCCTGTTATTATGCAGTGACAAAGAGTAATCCTAATAATACCTGTGAGCAGTTTGCAAGCCACGAGTATCAGAGGGGGCAGATGTGCTGTGGTCTTGTGTCACCAGAGAAGGGAGAATGGCAGGCACATCTTGTCACCAGTGAGCATGAAGGGACAGTACCTGCAGCTGGGCACTGAGACTAGGTGGGAGCTGGGCCAGATCTCAGTAGGGCAGATCAGCTGAGGGTGAAAGAGACACAGGGCAGCATGGGCTGAACTGTGGAGCTAGGGCATGCTTAATCACTGTGCAGGCACATCTCAGTTATAGATGGGTTTTTTAATAAGGATCTTTCATAGCTCGTAATTAAGCCAAGAAGTAGGAGAAACAGCATAGAAATACTTTTTGCATTTTGCTGCAATTGTATGAGGGCATTGAAGCTGACCCTGGCTCCCTAAACACCACCTGCAAGCTGCACATCTCATGGTCAGTACTGATGAATGCCATAAACTTCACATGATGGTAGAGTTACAGCAGGAGTCTCTGATAACCAGAGAGTAGGCAGAAGTGGTATGTTCCTCTGTTAAGCTCCTTTTTTATCTGTGTTTGGCTTGGTTGCACAACAGATCTGTCTGTTAAGTGGTTGCTAACCTGTTCTCAAAGGCTGGAGTGCAAGATGTTGTTTGTGTTATCCTCTTCCCTGGCAGCAGTCATGCTGCCTGTGTGAGATGTCCTTCAGTGCGAACTATGGGACTGCAGGAATCACAGAATGTCAGAGGCTGGAAGGGGCCTCAAAAGCTCGTCCAGTCTAACCCCCTGCAGAGCAGGATCACCTATACCAGATCACACAAGAACGCATCCAGACGGATTTTGAATATCTCCACAGCCTCCCTGGGCAGTCTGTTCCAGGGGAGCCTGTTCCAGGAAGTCACAGTAGCTCTTGCTACCATGAATGACCAGAGTTTTACTGAATTGAGCTAAACAGCACTTGCTCCTATCTGGTCCTGGGAGATTACCACTGCTCTGCTGCTCTGTAACCCTGGGCTGGAATAAGGCTGTGATAATTAATGAAGGTTAAAGTGTTCTTTCTGCCTGCAAGCTGGTTGGAAATGGAAGAGAAGAACCTGTCACAATTGTGACTGGCTTAAAACTGCTGTCAGACTCTCCTCCTTCCCTTCCCCTGCCCCAAGTGGAAAATTGTGTTGGAAACCAGCAGTTAGAGCACTTAAATCTTTCCACAGTTCATTTCAAGCTCCCTTTCTTCTTCTCAGCCATTCCCAGGCCAGTTCAGGGCCCGGATGGGAGACTGCGTCTCTGGCTGAAGCTTGCAGGATGTTAAATAACAATAGGAGAGAGAGTGGCCTTCAAGGAGGGTATAATGAGCCTACATTGCACGTACCATAAGCTGTATTTCCCATGCTTTGACATTCATCCCATCTCATGAGTCGCTCCTGAACTGCCTTTCAGTGTGGGATCTGTCTTCGTGTGTTTTGGAGCAAGCTCAGGCTGGGATAGGGTTGATACCTCTCCTGCTGTGGAGGACCATGCTGCCACAAGTGTCTGCAGAAGCTACTGGTGTCTCTCTTGTCCAGGCAGTGCTAAGCAAACGTGAAATGTGGGCAAACCCAGAAGCTGGTGTATCCTTTGCGGTGGTTTACTGAGTTCCTGCGGTCCCTGCCCTTTCCTATGTTCTGTATCTGGCGGTTTTACCAAGTGTCTGCCTCCTTTCTCTTAACATCTCTTGGCACAGTTGTGTTGCTGTTGCAAGCAGTGGTTCTGAGTGATTTTGTCCCCTGCTGAAACTGGTCATTGGAGGACAGGAAGGTGGTAGAAGCCCTATCCCTGGAGATCTTTAAGGCCAAGCTGGATGGGGCTCTGAGCAACCTGGTCTAGCATGAAGTGTCTGTGCCCATGACAGGTAACTTGATGATCCTTGAGGCCTCTTCCAGCTCTGACAATTCTGTGACTCTCTGATGGAGTTGCACTGGTCTTCTTTCTGGATGTCTGGAGTTCCAGGTTAATCAGCTAGAGGAGGCTCCCAAAGCTTTTACTCTAGTATTACTGATAACTCTTGCAGAGAGCTGGGCAGCTGTTCTACTGTTACGTTCCAGGGAAGTCATGGCACTGCATTTGCCTTCCCCAGGTGACTGACATTTTCCCACCTGTTTGACTGGAGCATCAGGAACCTGCTAGGAGGCAACAGTCATCATGGCTGTTTGCTCTCTCCCATCTCACAGTATTTTTTGGGGAAGAACAAGGGAACTCTCTGCTCAGTTTGAGGTTGGAGGTTGCAGCACATCTCAACCACACAATCTGCAAGTGGTTGGTCTAGCATGTAAATCTAGTTGCCAGACAGAGGTCCAAGACCCAAGTCATTCACATTTGACTGTTGAAGGCATGACAAACTGGATTCCCATGTGAACATGGCTGGTTTGGGCCCAATCACCATAAGACATCCAACCACTGAGGTCCTTCTGAGCCATGAATGAAGTCGCCATTGTGTTTCTAACAACAGGATCCTTGCAGACTGTGACTTGCCCCGGTGGTTCCCAATGTGGACTGACAAATCTGGGCTCTGGGAAAGTGGGTGGGCATTGCCATCCAATCCAGGATGGTGATTTAGAAGCAAAAGACAGATTTAATATTGTGATTCCTTCTAAATATACATAGCTAAGCTGTTCAGTCAAGGGTTAAGCAGTCTGAGATGTGCAACACCAAGAGCCAGGTATCTGTCAGGCCTGGGACTGGAGGCTCACCAGAACAGGAGGATATATGGATTTATTTCCATTTCGTCATTTGGAGATTACTACTCAGAGTCTGTAAGACAAGAAAGCCCCAGGGCATCTTAGGATATGCCTCATGCTCCAAGAGAGGCTATTGTTTTGGCTTTGTCACACGTACATACCAAGAACAGGTGCCTGAAATGCCCCTTTTCCAAGGGCACCGCAGGGTGACAGTGCTGCAAATCTTACCATGATCCAGTGCTGAGATCAGATGGTTTCAGCAGCACAAATGTGCTGACAGATTTGTGTGTCTGCTTTGGGTGATGGTAGTTTTTTTTCAGGAGGTTGGTCTGTGATTGCAGCTCCTAGCTCAGAACCTGGAAGGTAACATTGGAAGAGGTTTTCTTCATCACTCTTGCAGCTTCATTTTAACCAACCTTGCCTTGGCCTAGTAAAACCCTGGCCCAAAGGAGCAGTTTCAGGGCATCTTGGGGGATTTAATTTTGGTTCCTCTGTTCTTAGATGCAATTGAGGGACCTGTATAAGTCAGTGAAGGAACTAGCAGCAGTAACCTGGTTCACTCATTGATTGTGGAAGCCGTGGACAGAGACATTTGCCACCTTCATCCAGCAGTGTGTGAGGTTTTGCAGACCTCCGTGTGAACAGAGCTTGTTCTGTCTTTTATATGATCTCAGCAGAAGGACTGTGGCATGAAACAAAGTCCTGTCTTACTAACCCAGCTCTGGAGAGTTACTGGGCTTTAGGGATAAGATTCTCCTTTGCTTACAGCAATAGGCCCTGTGTCACCCCATCCTTACCAGTTATGGTCTCATTGAAGCTGTCTCATCTACTGTCTGCCTGTAAGTAGCTCCAGCTGCAGATGAGCAGCCCTCTGTCACCACGACTGTGTGCTCTTCTCTCTGGCAGCAAGCGTGTGCCATTTGACACCTGCTCCCACGCTGCTGCTCTTTCTCCATTGTGTGCCCAGCTCTAGTAGATGTTTGGCTGTTTCTCCTTGATCCCATTGCATAAATGAGGCTAATTTCAGCCTGCCGTGATCTGTGGGCTCGCTGGAATGTGACTATAAATCTAGACCTGAACATTCTCTCGTAATGGACAGAGTGGTGAAATTGCATTGCTGCCTTTAACCTCAGCCTGTCCTTAGAACCAAGCTAGACTCTTCACAACCCTCACGCCAGCAAATCAAATAGCTTTTGAATTGATGCACATAAAAGAGTCAAGAGAGAGAAGTTACCGATGGAGAAGACCTACTGGACCTTGCGTCCGTCCTGCTGCAGAGGGGGTAAGGCACTCTCAGGAATTCAGGGCATAGCTCCAAGCCTGCCTGCTGAGGCCAGGCAGGGTGAGAGTTGTGCCTGGGGGAGGTGTGGAGTGGGGGGAGACTGCCTAAATTTCTTATAGCTTTTCCATCCTGTTCATCTCTGCGTTTCGTTCCCTTGGCTTTATTTTTGGGAAAGAAAAACGTTGTTGATTGTATATTCAGCAAACCTGATCTGTTTGTTCTCCTACTCATTGCTTTTGACTCAGGGCTATGCCTGACTTTTCCTTAGAAGCATGTTTTTCTCACCTAATATTCAGCTTAAGATTGTAGGAGCTGGATATAAAACCTTTTGGGATGTTTTAATCTGCCAAGAGGCTGCTTGAAAACAAAAGTTATCCAGAGTATTTTGATAGTCCCTATTTAGTAAACATCACCCCATGATCTTCTGTTGTCTGTTTCCTTCTCACCTCCTTGCCAGCTTGTATTGGTTGTTTTAATCCTGATATGCTGTCAAGTGTCCCCAGTACCTTGCTCTCCTCCCCCTAGGGTTTCCATGTCTTTGAAAATCCTGGTAACCAGAAGGTTCATGTGTTATGCTGTGCAGTCGTTTCAGACCAAGAATAATACAGCTGGAGCCAGCTGGATCCCTTAGTCCATATTGATACAACTATTTCCCTGCCCACACTCAGTGCTACAACTGCAAATCTGAGGTTGAACCAGAGCAGTGATGGACATTGCTGTGAGTACACCGCTCTGCCTGGAAAGCAGCATCCCTGCAGCCAGGGAGCAGCTGTGTTTGAGTGTTGTCTGCTGGGGACCTGTCTAAATTGAATACGTTTTCCTGACACACAGAACCAGTGGTCACAGTGGTGGCTCTAATTCCCTTGCCCTGCAGCCAGGTTCTCCCGAGCAGTCCTCCTCTGGCAAGGCTCTTGCTGAAGGCTGGCCAGTCCGGCTGATTGCTTCTCTTGGAGGTCTCTTCCTTTGAGCCCAAATAACACTTCTGAGCATGGTTAAGAACTGGAACTGGGACTCAGAGGGGCTATGAGATAGTTGACCTTGGAGATTGCTAGAGCTCAACTGGAAAAGGCCAGCCTCGTCCAACTTGGAAGTTATCCTGCATTGAGCAGGAGGTTAGACCAGAGACATGGAGCAAAAGAGGGCATTACTTAGCAAGTCACTGCCTGGTTTTCACTTCATGAACATCAGGGGGTACATGTTGAGTTGTGCCACCATGGGCTTTGGCTGCCAGATTATATAGATTACTTTTATCATTTTGATCTTTTAAACTTTCTTGGCTAGCTTTTGTTACTCATCTCTTCATGAGTTCTGCGGGTTCCTGCTTGTTTGTCCCTGGGCTTCATTGTGTTTGTTAGATGGACACTCTTCCCCAGTTGCTGGCCATCTAAGGATATAGAATCATAGAATCAACCAGGTTGGAAGAGACCTCCAAGATCATCCAGTCCAACCTAGCACCCAGCCCTATCCAGTCAAGTAGACCATGGCACTAAATGCCTCATCCAGGCTTTTTTTGAATACCTCCAGGGATGGTGACTCCACCACCTCCCTGGGCAGCCCATTCCAATGCCAATCACTCTCTCTGGCAGCAACTTCCTCCTAACATCCAGCCTAGACCTCCCCCAGCACAACTTGAGACTGTGTCCCCTTGTTCTGTTGCTGATTGCCTGGGAGAAGAGACCAACCCCCACCTGGCTACAGCCTCCCTTCAGGTAGTTGTAGACAGCAATGAGGTCTGCCCTGAGTCTCCTCTTCTCCAGGCTGCACACCCCCAGCTCCCTCAGCCTCTCATCACAGGGCTGTGCTCCAGGCCCCTCACCAGCTTCGTTGCCCTTCTCTGGACACGTTCCAGCATCTCAACATCTCTCTTGAATTGAGGAGCTCAGAACTGGACACAAGACTCAAGGTGTGGCCTGACCAATGATGAGTACAGGGGCAGAATAACCTCCCTTGTTCTGCTGGCCACACTGTTCCTGATACAGGCCAGGATGCCATAAGCCAGGAAAAAGCAAAGGTGAAGACTAAAGGGAGAAACATATGGAGGATGTGAACATCTCAGCTGAAACATCTGTGAGAGCATTAGATGGTGAGGAATATGGTACAGGAAGGTTGGTTCTAGCAGTCTGTGACTCCCTGCGGTACTATCAGTTCTCTGGGTGATTAACTGTTTGTTTATCCCTTACTGAAAACTTGTCTGAGATTAAACTGTAATAGAAGGCTCAGGTTCTGGAGCCATCCCAAGTGTAGGATAATATTTACAGGCTATCACCTTCAAGTTTTATCTTCATCCCTTGCTAGCAGAGAGATAAAATCCTTTTTAAAATCCCTTTTGATCTTTCTGGTTCATGACATGGCTTTAGTAAGACACTTTCCATATGATTCTGGCAAATGTCTTAATGGCAATGTAAGTTTTTTTCTCATCCTTTCAGGGACTAGTAACAGATGAGGAGCCTCCTACATACAAGGGGCCATGGCTTTATAATGGAGCATAAGTGATGGACAGTATCTCTGCAGGATACTCGTGCTAGGAAACGTCAGAATGTTATTTCTGCCTCAATGGCTTAAGATCATCTGTTTACCTAATGGACTTACATTTGCATTTTGCAGGTGTTGTGTTGATATTAATGTGTTGTCTGAATTGTTAATATTCCTTCACTTCAGTGTTACATTAATGAAGGCTGCAGGGGATGGGGGAAAAAAAAGACCTGGCTAATTAATTAAATGGGCAAAAAGCATCTTTAACTTTCCATCGTGCTGCCCTTTGCTTCCACCTAATGGGCCTTGGCATTTCTGGTCAGCAGCCACATAGCACATGCGGCTGTATGGAGCACTCAGTCACAGACTTGCTAATTTTTCTGACCCATGAATCACCTGCATAAACTTTTTAACGGCGAGGAAAAGTGCCTTTCATTCCTGCTTCCTCCTTTCAGTGGGAAATGCAGCCTGATAACAGGCAGTGCTGGCCCAGTGTGCGCCACCGGAGGCTCTCCCATCAGGAGAGGGACTGTCTGCATTTCTTCAGGAATTCTTTCCATTCCCTTTTAGCCAGATTCTGGATGACATTAATATTATGTGTCTTGTCGTAAGCTCTGCTTTCAGAGCCAGTGGCTCATCAGGCTGCACATCTCAGGAATGCAGGCTGCCAGTCTGGCTTTGGGTACAGGTTGTGAAGTATTTCCTTTTTCTTCTGCACTGTCTCAGACCTGACTTGGCTCTGGGCACTCTTGCCCGCTGGAAGTCCCTACAGGCTGGAGAAAACTGTCTTGGATTCCTGCTCTGCCTGGAACCTGGAGAGCACTCCTGCTTGGGAGCATCCTAACACACTCTGAAAAGTAAGACTTGCCAGCCCAGGCAGCGACTGCCCCTGTGAGACCTGTTAGCTGAACCCTGCACAGCTGTGCTCTTTAGTGGTCACTGCGTACACCTCCCCTGTTCTTCTGTGGAGAGCAGGCAGGGCCTTGGCCATCATAGCTCTCTCTGAGAGATGAGATCTCAGAGAGATAGTGAGTCCCTGGAAAAAGAAGCCAGGTTTGATACAGATCCCTGTGGAGCTGGACTAGGATTCCCAGCCCCATGGCTCCTGAAGCTAAACTCAGGGATTACAAACCCCTTCCAGTCCTGTCGTTGACTTCCCCACAGAGAAACGTTCAGGCAGGGTGAAGGGGTTGTGTTTTAAAGGAGAGTTTTTGAGCAGCACCATCACTTTGATGTTGACATCTGGCATGAGTAGGGAGGTCTGTGCAGGCAGCCTTGGCCACTGGAGGCGTTTCTAGGAGCAGGTGTAAGTGGGACTGTGTGTCCATGCTGAGTGAGTGGCACTCTGTGGGCTTCTTGGGGCCCATGGAAAAAAAGAAGGTTTCCTGACTTAGGAGGGCCATTCTTGGAGGGAGATCTTCCTCTGTCTGCATTGTTGAGGTTGAAGTCCTCTGCCCTGGACTCAAAAGTGTGATAGTCCTGAGAAAACTTCAGAACACACTGGAGATGGGACTGAGGAAGCCTGCTGAAGTGTGTACCTGTGTCCTGCATGGCCCAGCGCATGGGTGCAGGTCTAGATTTTCAACCCCGGGCCACAGTGGCTGAAGGATGCTGTTTTGGCACAGAGGGGCACTTCAGCATCATGCCAGGAGTCTGAAGGTTGTTGCCAATTTGCATGAAAAGGAGCAGACTGCAGTCTTATTAACATTTAATGAAGAGATGCAGCCTGCAGGGACTACGTCCTCTGCATCACTCACCCTTCGGTTTGGTAACGTTTCCACTGCCACTTAGATCAAGACAGGATAGAAGGTGGTGGCACCAATGGGCATTGCCTTTATCCTTTCCATAAGAACCACATATGAGGTTGAGGAGCTCCAGGCCAGGAAGAGAGTGTTTGTCATCCATGCACTTGAGCACCAAGGGATGTCAGAGGCTTCACAGCTGCTTGTGCCATCGTCATCATCCCAGCATCTCACCTGACATCATGTTGCCAGAGTAAGTCAGTTCTTCCATGTAACAGGGCTACAAACTGGCATCAGTCATTTCAAAGGATCTTAGGCAAATGGTTGAGGTTTTTCTAGCGGTCTAAATCCTCGTGCGCAAACCCAGTACCTCAGGCTTTGAGCATTTCATTCCTAGTCATGCCAAATGCCTTCAGTAGCCCAGCTTTAAATGCTTTTCCATCATACTGCAGTTAATTTGGATAAAGCAGAGAGAGTGGTCTCGTGATATTTCCAACCTCAAGGTGTGAGAGTGGCCAGTAAGTAACATTTGTATTCAGAAAACCCTCCCATGCATTTGTGTTGGAGGCATCTATTACTGGAAAGGCACCATAGCTAATAAAAAGGGCATTCATTATACCCCGGAAAGGGAGTTCATTAGAGGGAAAAGGCATTCTAGCTGAGGGAGAAATGAATCTAAAACTGCCTCAGAGCTGCTATTCTCATCAAGTTTCAATGTTAACAGTTTTAACCAAGAGCTAATTGAGCAGTCTCAGAAAGTGGAGTAATTCCATTATTCAGCTATGCTTTGTTCAGGGCTAGCACTAGCTGCGAAAGGAGCACAAAATGACTCTGATCCAGCCAGGAACCGCCAGCATTCTTGCCTTTTACTACTTTTTCTTTCAAAAAAAATGTAGGGCTTTTGGTCATTTGGCAGCTGTCATTGGCAAAGGTTGCTCCACACCGGCACTGCACAGCTCGTATGTAACACTGCGCTCCAACTCTTTTGGATAACAGGGGGTTTGCTTTTCAGAGCTCCTGAAGCAGAGTGGATGGCTGAAGATGCTCCTGTTGGATAGGCAGAGTGTCACCAGGAAGACAGTGCACCATTCCTGCAGGATTTTTGCATTGAAAAAGAGCCATCAGAAGGCACCAGTCCAGCCACTTGCCAAAAAGCATGGTTCTGTTGTTGGCTCCGCTCTCAGGGGATGCAGGATTAGCTAATGCTGCTTTTAGAAGGGCTTTTATAGAAACCTCTCAAGTTCCTTTGCTTCATGGAAGAGCTATAATCAAAAATAATCATATATGAGTTAAAGAAAAGAAGGAAAAGTTGTGCCACATCCAGCATCCTTGGATTTAGTGCTTTGCAGAGAGCAGCTTCTTGGTTGAACTCTGGTGCTGTTTCTTTACCATTTTCCTTCAGCTGCTGTTGGGTGTGCACAGGACTGTTTGCAGCCTTTTGTGGAAGGTGACTTTCTCTTGGTCAATGCAGCAGGATTTAGAGTCCCATTCCCAGGAGGTGGCTGTAGATCTCTTGTTTGTTATGAAATGCACTGCAGCAATAATCCCTTCAAGCCAGTGGAGAGCAAGAGCTCTCAGCAGTGTAGTGCCTGTAGCGAGGGGAAGCCTGTCCAGCAGGGTCGTTTGAGCTCTCTCAAACACACACAAACTGTTCTCAGTGTGCTGCTTGGTTCAAACACAAACTGAGTGTGATGGTTTCAAAGCTAACCTTATTTGGATCCAGCATGGAGCTGGACACCTGAAGCAGACATAGCTATGGCTTGAGAGACCAGAGATCTCAAATGATAGTCCAAGCACAAACCCATGCTGAAGCAGGATAGTAAACCAGTCTGGAGATGGGAAGGAATTTGAGCAGCTAAAGGCTTGTTCCCTGTGCAGAAGGGAGTACATGCTGTGAGGAGGAGATGAGATGGAGAGGAACAGATGGGATTTTGTAATGGGACAGCAGAAGAAAGTTTGGTAACCTCTGCAGAAATAGTTTGGTCACAAGTATGAGGTCCTGGAAAGATGTTGGGATTTATCTAGTAGCAGCTCACCCAAACAGAGGGACCACTGTTGGAAGGAGGTTCAGTCTCCAGCTTAGGACAGTTCAACTCTGATTGAAAGTAGATTTGCACAATGAGGTGCATGTGAAAGAGTGCCCAAATTCTCCAGACTGGCAAAGGCAAAAATAAGTGATCAGAAAATCGTTTCAGTTGGAAAAGATGATCAAGTCCAACCTTTATCTAACTACCAAGTCTGGTGCTAAACCATGTCCCTTTGCACCACATTTCTGCATCTTTTAAACATCTCTGGGAATAGTGTTTCAACCACCTCCTTGGGGAGCCTATTCCAGTGTTTCATGACCCTTTCAGTGAAGAAGCTTCTCCTAATACCCAATCTAAACTTCCCCTGATGCAACTTGAAGCCATTTCCTCTCATCCTATACTTGTTACAAATCCCTGCCATGGGAGAGCTGGTCAGTGTTTTGGGGTTATCTCAATCAAGCTCACAACTCAGCTGAGAGAACACTTCCAGTGCTTGGATACACCCAGTGGTTATATCTTGTAGGAGAGGATGGAGGTGAAGAAGAAAGCATAGGAGAAGAGCTGTGCTATTCTGTTCATCTTGCTGCCATTTGGTCTGAATGCTACAGATCTGTTGCACTGGTGGAACAGCAGATGGTTTTGTGTTGCTTTGCTTTAACCAAGCTGCCTGCCTTCTTCCTGCACTTACTGGATTGCAAACAAAGTGCTTCTTGTCTCTCCCTTGCAGCCAACCTTGCTTAGCTAATGTCGTTTGTCAAGTTAATCAGGGAGAGTGGGTACTTTGATGGCTTCTCTATAGCCTGGCCGCATTGCCATGGAGACGAGCGGCCAAACAGGCATTTCACTTGCCCTGCTTCACTCTGCAGAGGTTTGGCATGAGAAACCAATATTTGATTTGCTGTCAAACAACCATCTTGTTGAGGATGTGAGTGGGTTTTCAAGGTTTGGGAAGGGTCTAGCTAACCTTTTACAAAGCAAATAATAATGCTGCTACTAAAGCAATTCCAGATTCTGAATGTGCATCTCTTCTTCCTGTCTCACATGGATGTTTGGCTGTGGCAGGAGCTGTAAGAGAGGAGTTACAGCCCAGAAGCTTGGATTCAGGGCTGCCATTGAGATGTCATGAGTCTTCTTCAACCATATCGTTTTGTAGATGTCTATTCCCTACAGGAGCTCTGAAAGTCATTGAAGGTACTTTGAAAAGCACCAAATCTGGTGTTTAAGAACATCTCAGGAGCCTGAAATCTCCCCAGCAGGCAGTGGAGTTTGGGAGCCAGCATGCCTCGATTACATTTGAAACTCTGAGACAAGTGCCTTTGCAAACCATACACTCCAGCTGACCTCTTGCATAAGGCAGGCTATAGAGTTTCACCCAGTAACTCCTGCACCAAGCCCATAACTCACAAGCAAAGTCTGGGATTGAAAGAGCAGGCAGAAGATACTTGCACTCGTTACAGCGCTTGCAATCCTTGCCACCCCTCTCTCTCCTCCCTCTTGCATGTGCACATGTTCTGTGGTGCATTGAAGAGCTTTGGAAACGCTCCTTCCTGCAGCCCTGCTGAGCTGAGCAGGACAGCCAGCATCTGCAGGCACCTACAGCAAGGACAGCCACCTGCTAATCCCCAACTCTCTCTGTGGGACAGCAGAGGAAACCTCGCATCAGCACAGAAAGGGCAAAAGTTCAGGTCAGATTGTTTATGGGATTTTATGGAGCTGGGAGCCAAGGATAGCTCAGCTAATCCAGAGGAAACTGTAGTGATGGCGTTAGAATGCATTTCACATGGGATCCATTCAGCATGCTCACATGGACCAGCCTTTCTGTCTCCATTTTTTTAGCCATGAAATGTTTTTCTTTGCACTCCTGTCTGCCAGCCACACCGAGCCAAACTCCAAGCTAGGCTGTTTTAAGACAAGAGAACAAACCCAAACCCTCTTGTCATCTGACCCGCTGACAGATGAGCAGGCCTTCAGCACGGCTCCAGCAACGCCAGTGCCAGGCACTGGGCTGGCCCCCGCCTCCGCTCCCACCTGCCTCAGCATCCATTGCTTTTCTCCAGGCTGCAGCTTAGCGCTTGCCGAGCCGAAGCCCTGGGGAGGACAGTAGCTAGAAGTGCCCCTAGGAAGCCACATGGCAAGGGCAGGAGGGCAGCAGCTTTGTTGCGTTGTCCTTGCCGGCTTTATGGGCTGTCCCAACCCTGGCTCATCCTCCTGAGTCTCCAACATCCCATGCAGGCTCAGTGAGCCCTTCCTGGGAATGCACTTTTCTTTCTAGGTGTACTGAGGCCACTGTGTTCAGCTCTTTGGTGCAGATCTTGACTCCTTGTGTCCTGAGACACAGATCCCTTTGCTCTGCTGGAAGAGGTGACCTGGCTTAACTCCAGTAGCAGGTGCTAGCTCTTTCACTGCCCCCAGCCTATTCCCTCTGAACCTGGTGGGCTCTCATATGCTCCAGGTTAGCTTGATTGTGACTTGTCCATTCTCAAAGCTGCTTTCTTCTCAGTGGGAACTAAATCCTGACATTTAAAAGAAATCTGTCTAGGAGTTAACATGCAGCAATCCCACACTGTTTATCCTTCTCATGCATTCAGGGCTGCTTGCTGCAGTGGGGTATGTGTGTGGAGCAGTTCTCTGACCCCTAAGTGATCCAGGACCTTCAATTCCTGCAGCGTGTTTTGACATCAACCCACAGGGTACTGCAGTCTTCCTGAGGGCACTGTGATTTGTTGACCTGAGCTGACACAAACCAACCCATTGGGTCCTGGGGCTTCTCTTCCCCCCCTCCAGATATAGGACAGTGTCTGACCTTGTCTATGGGATCTGCTCCATGGAAGCCTAAATTGCAGCCCTATCTTCCAGAGCCTGTCTCTGCCTTTGGGAGAGAGAGCAAAACAAGTACCTTTTCAATTCTGAGTATCTACAGTTACATCCTTCCCACCTTGTCATGGGTGCAAGCTTCTGGGTGCTTCCTGATAAGATTTTCCTGCCCTTGGAGTCAATCCAACCATGTTCTGGGTACCTCATCTTCATGGGGGCTATCTTTGATGCTGGTGCTCCACCTGTGATGTGTCAAAAGGAGAGAGGATGCAGAGCAAAGCAAAGCAGGAGTTGTGTTGTTAGTTTTCCTTTAGGTGTAAAAGCATCCCTGGTAGGAGGATGCTCAGTTATTACCTTAGTTCAGTGCTTCCTAGCACATCAGATCAAGGATAGTTCTAGGAAAATGGAAAAGCACAAGTCCCAAAATGGTAAAATGCAGAACTTAATGATCAGGTGGAAATCACATCTAACCCAAAGTGTCACTGGAGGTAAGAGGTAAAGGCTTCACACTCCAATATTCAACAGGATGTGAGTGGCAGGGGCTGCTTGAACACTCACTCTCTGAGTCCCTCACTAGGGACATGAGATAATCATGCTGTGCCAGTGCCAAAGAGGAGCTGTTCATGGATGTTCATTGCTTTGTCTTTAAAAATGAGTTTGCACCTCAGCGTTTCAAGGGAGGCCCAAGGACTCCATGCCAACCTTGTCCCATGTGTCCACCTGTGTAGGTGAGGCTAGTGCTGGAAGTGTCTCCCCTTTTTCTTCACACCAAAGCCCACAGGAAGGAGAAGCACTGCCTTCTGCAGCCCCTGCTGTTTGCTATGCCTTGCTGCAGGCTGGCTTGGGCAGAGAGGTCTTCCCAGGTATGAGCGCAGACTGGCACTGCCTCATATATGTCATCTGTGAGCATGGCAACTGGCTGAGAGCCAGTGGGTCCACCCCCACACCCAGGAGATGGGGATGGCAGTGCCATAACCCACTGGGGGCTACCTGCTGCCCTGCCTGCCCACTCCTTGGTGCTGTGCAGCCAGAGTGCCTAGCGCTCTTGGCCCATGCTGTCCCACAGCCCCCCAGTGCCGGCAGCCGTAGAGGGACCGATGTTGCCATCTGCTGGCTTAGCTGCACAGGAGCAAGAGCTTGGCTCTACCCTCCTGGAAGTCACCCCTTACCCTGCTCCCACACTGGGCTGCGAGCACATTGCCCACCCCCTGATCCAGCCTTTCGCCTTCTGGCAGCGTCTGCCTACTGGCAACTGTTTGAGGGGGCAGGGTGGGGTGGCCCATTCCCACCCCTTCTTCCTACACTGCCCATACACCAGAGTGTCCTTCCTGCTTGCCCTGCAGGCTCTGGAGTGTTGGCCTCTGGCACAACGTGCTCTGGGAGAAGGCACAAGACTCTTATCAAGAGAGCTCCTTCCCATTAGAGGCTAACATGTCCACTGCTGAGTATCATCACCAGGTGTTTATTGCCCTTCTGCACTTGTCTTTATTTCCTTTCCCTTTCAAATTCTTGCAAGTACTCCTGAGCTGGGCATGCATTGCTGCTGCAGTGTTGCAGGTAGCCTCGAAGCACAGCACCCTGCACACCTCACCTGGCCAGGCTCCCCAGTGATAGCTGGGCATGGGTGGAACAGGACCACCAGATCCACCCCTGCAAAACCTCCTCTTTGCTTCCAGGAGCCACGGGGCTGAGCCAGCATGGTGACAGCTCACTGGGGCATTGCATGGAGGATGAGGTGACTGCTGTAAATCTATTATCTCTTTTGGCACCAGTTGGCAGCCCTGGGAATACATGCAGCAAAGAGCAGGAAGCCCAGTTAAGCACATCTCTCTGCTTATCTAAGCCCAGTTAAACAAGTCTCCTGTGGCAAAGCCCTACAGCTGGTAGCACAACCCATAAATGCTCTAATGGTGATCTCTAGTACTGGGATTGCCTTTCTTTGCAGTGTGTAGCCCTGGACCACGCTCAGACATGGACAGTGAGTGGCTCACCCCAGCCTGGCATACCCTGAGCAGTCTGTGGGTTGTACGGAGGAGCATCCAGAGTCCTTGCATCACCTGGATGCCCGAGGCAGCCCTGCAGTGAGCTGTGCTGGTGGCTTGCTCTGCTTGGGGTCCATATGGCATCCTGCTCTGGACAGAAGCCCAGCTGAGGCAGGACTCAGTGGCTAGGCTTGACCACACATGTTGAGCTCGGGCTGGGGGTGTGAGTGAGACACTGTTTTCTCTGGCCCAGGAAGACAGCCCATGTGTGTTTGTTTTCCATGCAATCCCTTGCACAGTGTTTGTTTTGCTTTTCAAGTGTTTCAGGAGATAAAATGACCTAAAGGGAGATTATTTTATCCTAATTTAGCTGTCAATTTATTACTGACTTCTGCTTGTCTGCAACAGCAGGGTGGCTTGCTCTGAGTCCCCTGGGAAACCTCAGCTAAAAAGTGAGAATCTGGGGGAGATTTGCTGTAGTCTCACATCTAATTTGTGTTCAGAACAGCAATTATAAGCTGCTCCCCATCCTCCCCTGTCATATTAGTTTCCATCACTATGGACTGGTTTGGCTTCCCAGGGGACTGCCCTCTGACTGGGGCTTGGGGTTGTTGTTCTTGTGCTGCAGGCTGGTGGAAGAGTTCATGCTGCTCGCCAACATGGCCGTGGCCCATCAGATCTACCGCTCCTTCCCTGAGCAGGCCCTGCTTCGCCGCCACCCCCCGCCTCAGACCAGGCTGCTGAAAGATCTCATGGAGTTTTGCAACCAAGTTGGCCTCAATATCGACTTCAGCAGTGCGGGGACCCTGCACGTGAGTGGCTTGGGCTGGCAGGGAACGGGGCCATGGAGGTGAAGGGTGCGCAGCGACGTAAGGACATGGTTTCGGCAGTGTGCGGTTTATTCTCTGTCCCGCTCTGCCTAAGAGTGCCCAAAGAAAACATCTCCTTTGTTGCACTCTTGACCATACCAGTACTGGTCAAGTGGGACCTAGCCCATCTCACTCAGCCATGTTGTACACAGAGCTTAAAGTGGGGCAGAGAGAACCTTGCAAGTGACCCCAGCACAGCCCTCTCTGCAATGGGAAGGATGTTTCAGTGCAGCAGCACGGGACACCCCGATGTCCTTACTCTGCCTTCTCTTGGCAGACCATTGGCACGGGAAAAGTAGCTCTGTGAGAAGGTGTTTCTGTATGGGTAGCTGAAGGTCTTGGGGAGGGCAGGGTGGGGAGCAGGGTGACTGGGAAGGATTGGAGAGCAGTGCTGGGAAAGGTCAGACATAGCCAGCACAGGAGCTATCTGACCGATCCTCTGCTGAGCGTGTCCTGAGGCTGAACTCCAGCTGAACAGCAGAGCACAGGTTCCAGGATTTTCTTTACTTGCAGCAACTGGATTGTGGATAATCCTCTGTTAATCTCATCCCTGCTGGCCTCCCGCATGGCCCTCTGTCAGCTGGGACTGCTCTCCCTGCTTGCTGGCTGCACCGAGGCTATGTCAGCAGGCACAGGGCTGCACACTCAGCTCCTCTTCTGCACTTTGAACCCTTCAGCCCTTCCTTGCTGCTAGCCCCAGGCAGTAACCTCCTGTATCCATGTCTCCCCAGGGTCCCATTAGTCCATGCACCGAAGCTCTTAAAAGCTGGGTGGGAGGCAGGCAGAGGTTAGGAAAAGTCTGTGAGTGCTCTCCTACTCTGGGAATTGAGTGAGTGATCTCTGTGCCCTGAGTGCCCCCTGTCTTGACCCTAGGAGATGGGTTGTGCTCAGGAGGACTCTGTGTAGTCCTGTTGGAACTGCTGGGGAGCAAAGCCCAGTTTTGCATGCACTTTCTGGTTTATGAAAGGATTTGCAGGAAAATGAAGAATCTGGCTTTGATGAGCTGCTGTTTCCTCAGTAAGGTCTGTCTGGGTCCCCCTACCACCACAGCCTGCCAACACTGAATGCTGTCTCTCTTTCCTTCTCCAGAAAAGCTTAAATGAAACATTTGGTGCTGACAAATACTCCGAAGCCAGGAAAGAAGTGCTGACCAACATGTTCTCCAGGCCCATGCAGGTGAGAACAGCACTGGGCTGTCAGACATATCTGGCTGTAGCTGTCTGCTTGTCTCCATCTTCTGCCCTTGCTCCTTCTGCATTACCATAGCTGATTGTTGTGTAAAGGAAGAGTGAATGGACCCAGAGCATGGTGCTGTGGGTCTGCCAGCAGCTTCCCCAAGTGCCTCCATCCCCATGCATCTGGTAGCATCCTCTGGACAAAAGAGCTTCACTGGATAGCAGGGGCAGGCTGAGTCTTTCCTTGCCCCTTGTAGCCCTCCTGTTATTACTAATTAGGAAGCTGCCTGTGGGATGTTAGCAGGCTCACAAGGACACAGCCTGTTCTGTGAAGAGCTGATGGTGAGCTCCAGGGTTCACATGTGTGCCATTTCCTCACATCGTGGTATCCCAGCTGGTCCAAAAAAAACCCCAGACTCGAGGCTGGGGATGATGTAGTGGTGTGCAGCTGGCCATAAACACAGTCTGGTACCTAGACACAAACTTATAGAGGCAGGGAAGCTCTGGAAACCCTTTGGTCTCCTTTCAGACCAAAAGATCTTCTGTGAAGGTCTCTGTAATGTGCTGATCACACTGGTTGTCACGTTTGGAGCTTCTGCAGCTCAGGACACTTACCAAGTGCTTGCCACCATCACAAAGCATCTGCCTTTCTACATTTGCAGCTGGGCATGGCACAGCCTCTTCTGAGGGAAGTCCTACCCCACAGGGAGAAGGGGCATGTTCCTGAAACAGTCTCTCTGCTGTGGCCTGCTTATCGCTGCAGGAATGAATCATCTTCCCAACATCACTCATTTGACTGTCATTCTTCTAATTAGCTTATTTGCTCCATTTACTCATTAGCAGTTGCCTGAAGTCCTGCTGTACTTCCGTGACTTAATGCTTGCTGGAAAGTGGGATTGGGGACCAAAGCCTTTTAGTAAATCACCTCCTCATCTGTATCTCCAGCTCAGGAGTGCTGCTTTGTCAAGTGCAGGGAGTGTCTTCTGGAACTGGCTGTGTTGTCCCAGATCCCATGTTCTGCTTTGCTTTGTCCTGGTCTCTTCTGTCATATCTTCCTCTTCTGGTGGAAGGTGCACTGGTGACAGAAATTCCTTTGAGTCTCTCTGTCATCCTGATGACTGTGGCACAAGCCTGGGCTTTGCCAGCAGCAGCATGTAGAGCAAGCCTGGTTGCTGGCCAGGAGGGATGAACAAGGAATCAACTCAGTTTTGAAGTGGTACCAAGAAGATGGCTTTTTGGGACCCACTGACGTGTGAGATTTCTCCTCCTTGTTTTCCTGAGACTATGGTTGGATGGATGGTGGGTGTGCTTTGAGATACCTCCCAGTGACTCTTGAGGTTTAGCCCTGTGAGTACAGAATAGATCTGTATGTTAAAGAGTTATCAAAGTTTTGAGGATGAAGTCTTCTGCTGAGGAGACACCACGCTGAGAACTTGGAGAGGAAGAAAGAGGAGCTTTGAAAGGATATCTTTCATGAAATTATTTTGACAGGAACTAGACTCATTTCATCATCAGAAGACCAAGGTGTGCTGTGCAGTCCATTCATGCCTGGCAAACCTGCTGTCTGGTGTACTCCCATAACAGATATAGCCCAGTTTACAGCTGAGCCCGTGAGCCCTACAGGGCAGCCCACGTCCGGCTGGCTAGCAGCATTCCCATCTGCCAGCCCTCCCCAGCAGGGTGATGCTGCTGCCTGTGGTGGGCAGCTTTCAGTATTGAAAGTGGTGCATGAGCCAGAAGCAGCAGAAACCTGTCTTGGTCCTGGAGTGAGCTTGTGCAGTTGGCCATTTGCTTGATTGTGGTTCTGTTTGTAAATGGAGTTTCTGATTTGCCCAGGTAAGCAGATGTTCCTGTCCCATCTTTAGGGCTGCTTTCCAGTCTGACTCAGGATGTGCTTGCAGTGGTGGATCCACATGACCTCCAGTCTGTAAGGAAGGACTACAGCTCTGCAGAAGCCAGAGACATCAGTGTTGCTCTCTGGTCTTGAGTCCCTGACCTCACTCACTGCCTGGTGCACTCACAGCTCCTCAGAGTCCCAAGCTCAGGATGGGTAGTTTAAAGCTGTGTCAGTGTCCCTTTAAAAGGGCAGGCAGCTCCCAGGTGGAAGGAGCCTTCCCTGGGAGGAGGATTTTTTGCTGACTGCCATCACTGTTAGCACAGATGGAAGAACTGGCCCCATCCTGCCCTGAATGTTGGGGTCCTTCACAGGGGAGAGCACAGATCTGAGTGTTGACAGCTGTGGAGCACAGCCATGCGGGCGCCCACGCTGGTGTCCAGGGCTGGGCCATTGCTCTGACAGATGGCATGGCGAGCCCGTCTGGTCAGGGTCCTGAGGAGTCACCTGTGTGCCTGCACAAATCTGAGCTCTCAGTGATAAAGCTGGTGTTTCAGGAACAAGGCAGCAGAGCCAAAACAAACTGCCCACTGGTTTAACCCATGGTCACTCCAAGCCTGTGCCTTCCGTCTTTGCTGCATGCTGGTGGTCAAGACATCATGCTCTTGGAGGAGGAGGGAGGTAGGAAGCAACTGGTAATGCTTATGTCTAGGGGAGTCCGTGGATCACCGTGACAGGAGCCTTGTAACAGCTGAAGGAGCAGTGTTGTACCATTTTTCAGGGGCTCAGTCACTCGGGGATTCAATCTGTCCACGAGAGTAAAGCTGCCTCTGGTTGACTGAGGCTGATTTATTTCCAGGCTCCTTGCAGTTCTCTGGGGATTGTGGCAAACCCTGAGGATTTGAGACCACTTGTGAGTCAAAGCTGTTAATGACAAAGCATCTGCTTTATACCAGGCTGATGTCACTGGGTAGCACTCTCGTGGTGCTGAGTGTATCAGATACATGTTGCACTGGGCACCATGCAGTGTGTAACCTTACCACAGCCCAGAATAGTATTTTTCCTATGCTGCCCAAGCTGCTGCCAACCTCAGTGAGGGTCATGAGCTGCCAAAAGGGTGTCAGAAATGATGCTGGACCCAGCAGCAGTTGAGTTTGGCCTACACGTCCATCAGGAAGAAGTGCCCCAGGCAACAGCAAATAACATAGAACCATCAGCATCTTTAACTGGAGACAAGGCAGAGGTTGCCCTACGCTCCTGGGCATAGGGAATGGACACAGGGAAGAAAGCCCCAGTGGCTGTTTTGTAGAAGGGATCTTGGCCTGTGCTCTGCTCTCTACCTGCCTGGCATTGCAAGGACCTTCCTCTCTTCTGCCCAGGAGCCTGGCACAAGTGCCCGTACCCCCCCCGTGTAATTTCATGCTGTGTGTCTGCACAAGGGCACTTATCTCCCGGAGCAGCCTCCAGCATTGGGCGCGTCTCCCTGCCCGACCGCGCAGAGCCTTGTTCGGCGGGAGCCGAGCTAATTGAGTGGGGACTGTACTTCATGGAGTCCATCAGAAACAATTTAATGCTGGGTTGTGGAAATTGGCAGCTGCCACTGCTCCTATCCCAGCTCTTGGGTCTCATAATAAGGCCAGGACCGATGCTGCTTTTTTTAACCTCCTGTATTTACTTGCCCGGCTCAGTGTGTTGCTGCTCAGCAGGAGCTGGCTGTGCTGCGGGGCTGGAGAGCAGAGGATGCAGCTGCCCAAACCGTGGATCCCAGGACGGTTCTGTAATCGGAGCTGGCTACTCCTGTTTTCTTTAAGTCACTTGCTCTTATTTTTAAACGAGTTCACTCCATCGCCACTGTGCCGTGACCCTGCCACAACCCCCCTGACCTGTGCAGCCTCCCCTCCCCGTCCTGTTGTTTTCCCAGCCCCGAGGGCTGGAGTTTCACAGATGTAAAAAGCTGCGGCAAGGGCAGAAGTTCTGGCTGAAGAAGCTGCTGAGCGGTGTGCAGCCCCAGCCTTGCCTTAGACAGGCAGCCCAGCCCTGGCTCGGCTTCCCAGCTGCTGTCTGGGATGGATCAGCAGGGATCACAGTGGGGCTGCCTTCTCAGTGAATGGAGGAGCCACCACTGCTCTTCATTCAGACATAACGGGTGTGCAGAGCCTGCAGCCCAATCCAGATCCATAGAGCCTGGCACAGGAGCTGGTTTGCAAGACCCCTTGTTGAGAGAGCATCCATGGGGGACATTAGGACAGGCTGAACTCTTCCTTGGAAGATGAGGGGATAGTGAATGAGCCCCAGGGCCTGAGCAGATGCAGAAGACTGCTCAAACCCCTGCATGATGTGGAAATTGATGCAATCTGTGGGGCCAGGCAGGGTCAGCTGGCAGACAGCAGCTCTTTGCAGTGGCTTTGCCCCCTTTGCTCTGTGCACAGTCCCTACAGTGCCCACCTTGTCCCTGCACAGCCTGAACTGAGCAGCAGGTGAAGGACCATCGGCTACTGGACTCTGTCTTGCAGACACAGACCTTTCCAAGCTCACGCAGGGTCCTGCCACCATTCTTGCTCACCCTTGCTACTCCTCCCTTTCAGATGGCTCTCTACTTCTGCACCGGTGTCCTGAAGGATGAGACTCTCTTTCGCCACTATGCCCTGAACGTGCCCTTCTACACACACTTCACCTCGCCCATCCGCCGCTACGCCGACGTCATCGTGCACCGTCTCCTCTCTGCCTCGCTCGGTAGGTGCCACCTCCTTGCTTGCAGAGCAGCACTGAGTGCTGTCAGGGGACAAGGTGGCAGTGCCCAGCACAGGCAGGACTCCCAGGATCCGGCCTTGCCTGCTGCAAGTGCTGGGTGCTCAGAGTCTGTGTCCCACGGGGCAACTCCGGACATGTAAGTACCCTCAAATAACAGGGGCACAGAGGTGAGCTGAGCGTCTGGGTTGAAGGTACAATGGCATGGCTCTGGAACAGGTGAGAGCATGGGCATATCATTGTGACTTGTCCCCTTCCCAGGTGCCAGTTCCCCCATCAAGATGGAGAAGGAGGCCATCCAGAGGCAGGCAGATCACTGCAATGACCGGAAGATGGCTTCCAAGAGAGTGCAGGAGCTCAGTGCTGACCTCTTCTTTGCCATCTTTGTCAGGGTAAGAGCCAAGGCTATCTTCCCCCGAGGTATCTCTGGATTTCTGCACGAAGACTCAGCCTGAGTGTCACTGGGCAGGGGCCTGTATGGCTGCCCAGCTGGCCTTGAGGAAGGCGAACAGTGCAGGGATGTACTGGGCAACCACCAGAGCTCCAGTACCTGGAGACACTGTCCTTACTCTTGGGGACAGCTGGATAGGGGATGCCGGTGTAGTGACAGCCTTGTCTCCTGGCAGGAGTGTGGTCCTCTGGAGTCAGAGGCTATGGTGATGGGTGTGCTGAACGAAGCCTTTGATGTCCTGGTGCTGAAGTTTGGAGTCCAGAAGCGCATCTACTGCAATGTAAGTATTTCACCAGCATGAGATGGTCCCAGCACTGCCTCACCAAAGATGACTGCAGCAGGCTGGTATCACTGGAGGCAGTGGCTGTCCTGGTGCCCTTCTGTGCCATCCCTGCAGCTGGCAGAGCTGTGCTTGATCTGGGCTAGCTGGAGGAGGGGAAACCTTCATGGGGTTTCCCTTCCATGCCCTGGCCCTGAGGAGGCATGAGGAGCTAACAGAGTCCAGTCTCTGAGAGCTGAGTCTTCTTGTGGTGTGCTGCATGTGATCTAGTCTAGGTAAAAGGGAATGAAGGCAGATTCAGCAGGACAAAAATCAAGAGAGAGTTGAAGCAAGGAGGGGGAGTGAGGCTGGTTTTCCTTTTGTTTAACCGTACAGTATATCTGGGGCTGTGGCAGCACCACTGTAGGCCAGCACCTGTGGTTAGTGGCAGCATCTTCTCTTAATAACCTGGTTATATGGCTGGCAATGGCATCTTTAAACAGGACACACAGTGTGATGGATGGGCTGTTTGTGCAGCACAGCAGCCCCTGCTTTTATGTGCCAGGCTCAGGCTCACAGGCTGCTGCATTCCAGTTGTTAAAGACCTGCAGAGGCAGCCTGCCAGAAAAAGCGGCACCATCCCCATCCATAGGCGAAGTGGAGAGGAAGAGCTTGAGATGGGAGATGTTGTTAAGGCTGGAGGCTGTTCCCACTTCTCTTCTTCCACGTAGGCACTGCCCTTGTTGGGATTCCACTTCAGAAAGATGGGGAGGAAGCCGGAGCTCACACTCATGTGGGAGCCAGAGGAGCTGGAGCAGGAGTCTGTGCCCCAGGTAAGACCCTCCCAGCACAGGACAGGCTGACACACTATGGGGCTGGCGTGGAGGCTGTGTGCAACATGTGGATCCCATGATCCAGCACTGCTTTGCAGGCTGTCACACCCTGCTTTCCCTTTGTGTTCCCTCCCCAGTGAGCCTGAGCTCAGCCATCCAGTCCTTCTCCATCCTATCACTGCCCCCGCATCTGACCCCTCCATGGACTTCAGACTCTGTCCTGCCTGCTGTGTGCCCTGCCTCCCAGTTCAGTTTCCTCCAGGAACGGAATTAACTGGCTGTTTACTTCCTTCTTCCTGATTGTCAATTACCATGTTAAGATCAGGCCTAAGGCAGTGACTGTCAAGACTCTTCCCCCCAATCCTGGCATCCCTTGCCCCCTCACTCACAAGGCCCTTCCTTAAGGTTGCCATCCCTGCGACAAGGTTGAGACCCAATCAGGAGGAGTTTTTAAAGTCAGACGTCCTGAGATGCAATGTCAAATGGTTTAACAGCTTCTGAAAATCTCTCTCATGTGTCCCTGTCATCTATTAACTCGGTAACTCAATCAGAGGGAGCAAGCACATTTGTCTGGCTTGATGAAGTGCTGCTTCTTTGCCAACTTTTGTCTGGCATCTCTATCAAGTCACAGCTGTGTTGACTCTGCTGATCTCTGCCTGCTGCCTGGGTGGGGACAGGAGGCCTCGACCCCAACCTCTCCCTGCACCAATGCAGGGACTCTGTGTTTGAACCCATTTCCAAACAAGCCCAGCAAAAGCCTTTCTTGTCCACCTAGGGCTGGATGAAAAAGGCTCCCAATACAGGATCAGGCTGACGCTCCCAGCTGGCATGATGTATGTCCTGGGGAGCCCTTTCCTTCTCGGATTACAAGTGGTCAGAGCTGGCTGAGCTTCCTAAATGCTGCAGGTGTTTCTGCAGCCCTCCCTGCTTTTGGAGCTGAGCTTTCCTTTCTCAGCTCGGCTCAGAGAAGCCTCCTGGATGCAGCCTGAAGTGGCCTCTGTTCCTTCTTTGCTAGAGGAGCAGGTATCACTTAACATTCTTGTAGGGACTCACATGAAAAATGATGCCACAGCATGAGGAGGGCCCATTTTGGTTAAGCAAACACTTGACAGTAGAGGAAACTCCTCCATGAACCTTCCATACCTCCTAAGAAAACATCAGAGCCCTCCTCTGGGAGCAGACTCAGAGCTGCCCTCTGAACCAGCAGAACCCTGAGCTGATAAATCTCCAGCCCTGGGATGAGCCACACAGAACTGTGGGAGATGTCACCCAGACACTTGGCAGCACCAAGCACAACCAGCTCCTGGCCCCAGCGCTTGGCCTCTGCTTCCCAGTTTGGCTCAGCTTGGCCAGATAATGGGAAGGGCTGTGTGTGTGAAGCTCTGCAGACTCTGGGCTGGCTGTCCCTGCCACGGAGGGGAAGTGTTGGCCCCCATCTCATCCTGAGCTCCAGAAGATGACTGGGACCTCAGTGGGTGTTATTCAGGGCTTGAGTATAAAGTGGATCTAAGATTGGGGAATTTGAAGTGAACCTGTGCTGTTTCCTGAGGGTCAGCAAAGAGATGAGGCAGGATTGCAAAGGAGAGCTCAAATAATGCCTGTCTGACTCCTCAGAGGTGAGGGGCTGCCCCATGGCCACCACCCCCCATGCTCATGCCAGCTGGGGCAGCCACAGGGCTGGCATGAGGTAGGTAGTAGCTATCTGGGAAGCAAAAGGATTTTCCTGTGGTTTGCTCCTTGCTGGGTAGTTTGATGCATTTCAATCTCAATGAGATTTTCCTGCTCTGGATGATTAATCTGGAGTGGCCTGCACTGGATGAGCTGGGAAGGGTTTGACAAGGTTATGCCAATGGCTCTGTGCCCACCCCTCCTGCAGGCCAGCCCAGAACAGATGGCCCCATCCAGCCCTGACGCAGCACAGGGTTTGGGGATGGGCTGCAGCAAACGAAGTCTCCCAGTGCTGTGGCCCCAGGGCAGCCCCTTTCCAATGTCCCAGGCAGTGCCCAGCCCATGGATAGAGAGCTGATCAATGCTCTGTGCCTCTAATCCACACAGTTGCACAAAGAGATGAAGTCAGAGGTGGCAATGGGCAGCAGCACGTTCCTGAGCAGGACAGATTGATTTTCTGAGGCCTTTATTCTCCTGTGTCTCTCTCATCCATCATGCTCCCTTCCCAGGTCTCCTCTCACTTTGCAGGCACGGGGAGTCATTCCCTCCTTGCTGAGAAGAGGTTGGGACCCAAAGCTGAGGGCACAGTCACCCATGTGTCTTCCCAGAGTGTGCTGAGAGCAAGATTAGGGCCTGATCAGGCTGCAATAAGTGAGGTTCTCTTCAGAGGCTCGTTTTGGTCAGTTTGGGTTCCCTGGCTGGCTTTATGCTGCCCTTGACAATGCTGTGTCCTGCCCCATTCACCAGCTCCTGATGGCTGCTGCAGTGGAGCCAGCACGGCTCTAAGCAAATCCTGGTGCGGTACCACCTTAAAACTCCTCTTCTCTCTTGTCTTGCTGTCCCTTGCTGAAGGTGATCACCATTTTCACACTGGTGGAGGTCGTGCTGACGTCGGACGGGGTCCCGCTGAAGTACAGTGCCCTGCTCAAGAGACCAGGCCAGGAGAAGTGATCAGCCCAGGCTGGGTGTGCTCCCCACTGCCAACGCTCGCTCACCTGCCAGGCCCCTCACCAGCACCTGCCAAGGACACAGGACCCACGAGGAGTTTGGGGTTTTGAGTTTTAAAACCGATGCTGTTTTATTTCTCTTTTTGATTTTAGCTCCGCCTGGGAGCAGGGCTCAGGACCTGAGCCTGCCTCAGGCAGAGTACTTCTACTCTTGGATATTTTTAGCTTGAAGCTTGCCCTTTTTTTTTCTGTTTCCCTTTTTTTTTTTTTCCTTTAAGGCAGCAGTGTTGATCTCCAGGACTTGGGTGTCCATGGTGAGGGCCAAGTGGGGACACGTGTCCCCAGCAGTGGAGAGGGGCTGGCTCCACCACCCCAGATGGGATGTGGGGGGCTGTGGGGCCGTGCAGGAGGGCTCCATACAGGGTTGTGTGTTGTGTAATAAAAGCTGAGTCAGCAGCCGTGGCGGGGGCTCACACAAGTTTTATTTTGTCTCCTCCATGTTCCCTTGGCTGGGAATCCCAACAATAATTCATCTCCAGGCAGCCTTATGCCCTTCTCTGCCTCTCCTTCCCTGATGAGAAGTTGAATTGACCTCAGTGCCTTTCATGGCCCCAGAACATGCTCAGCCCGAGGGTGTGGGGGATCTGGGGGTTCGAGTGGATTTGTGCTCCTGCCTCCTGCTCTGGCAGTTAATCTCTCCTTCACCAGGAGTCACCAGGTGTCTGTTTCAGCCCCTCACACCCTGGCCTTCAGCATAATCCCACTCAAGGATTCTGCAGCACGGTTCTTGCTTCTCCCTGCCTCTCAAGAGAGCATCCAGCCCCTTTACGGTCTCCAGGCACTTCTGCCTGCTCCCCATCTCCATGTTCCCCACCCACACCATGCAGGTTGTCTTCATGAGCTTGGGCTGCTCTAGCAGTGGGGACAGGCAGCCACAAGTGGTGGCTGGTGGAAGGGTTTGCATCTGGTGAAAAGGAGTGGACCCATTGTGCCAAGGAGGGAGAGGTCTCTGCTTGACTTTTCCTTATCAGTGGTGACAGATATGACCCTGGTATGGACAGCTCTGCCCTTTGCAGGAGCCAGGAGCGGGGCAGACCCAGGCTGCCCAGCTCATAATGGGGGATTGGGCCCTTTGCTGGGTCAGGGCAGGGTACAACACGTTCCCCAGGAGCTGGCAAGCTGTGCAAGCTGTGCAGGGTGACCTGCAATCGCTAGGGGTTGTGCTGCTGCTGGTGTCCTTCCAGATGGCCTGGTGCAACCATATGTGAACATCATCTTCAGATGTGGGAGCAGTCTATTCCTCCCTGGGTGTCCTACTCCTCTCTGGGTGCTGGTGTTGTGAGGTTGTTCCCTGCCTGCAGCAGGTACCTCACTCTGCAGATGGGCTGGCATGGGCTACCTCGGTGTGCCCAGTGTGTCGGGCACCAACTGATGCACCGAGGTTCTGCCATGTAGCACATGACTGTGTCCTTTGGAATAGAAGACCTGAGGACACTGATGCCAAGGGCAAGATGTCCTCCCTCTGCCCCTCAGCCCTGTGTCCCCCTCCTCAGGTTTGTCCCAGAGTAAACAAGGCTGATCCAGGCAGGCGCAGCTCAGCTTGTCTGCAAAAACAGCACTTTGCCCCGAGCCCTCCCTGCTGCTCCGTGTCCTGCAGGCAGGCGTCTGCGTGAGCTGGGGGCCACCAGCTGCCCTGCTCCCCAGGGATGGGCTGGAGGTCCTGTCTCGCTGATGGGGGCAGGGATGGCCCCAGGGAGGGCTGGGGGCACTGGGAGGGCCCTGGGCAGGGCTGGAAGATAGTCCCTGAATGTTATCAGCCCATCCTCTCACCCGCGGCGGGGCGCAGCCCTCCAGCTGGACAGGGAAGGGCCATAAAGAGCTGTCCCCCTGCCCTGGGCAGAGGTGACATTCGGGAGGAAGCCATGGTGGGCAGCGTGGGGCGGCCGTTCTCCTTTGGAACCTGCCTACTCTTCTGTCTCCTCACCCAGCTTGCTGCTGCAGCCTCAGGTGACAGGGCACAGGTGGGACAGGGTGGGTAGGAGCCCTTGGTGGGGGGTGCCGGGACTGGTGCCACTTCTCTAGGGGTCTCAGGGAATCCTGCTACTTCCTCCTGGGATACCAGCAACGGCAAACCCTCCCGGGCACCTCAAGGTGGTTTCAGACCCCAGCTTTTGGATGGGTTTGTCTCCGCCCCCGCCAAAGCAGACTCTGACCCGGTCCCCCCCACCCCAGACCTGCTTCTCTCTCATCCCCTGCGAGTGGCTTTTGGAGCAAGCGGCACCCGAGGCACCTCATCCCCTCTGCCGAGAGGCACGGGGAGCTTCCCGCCGAACTGTGCCTCAGTTTCCTCCTCTGCAGCTGGGTTCTGGGCAGTGCTGGGGATGCCAAAGACCAGGCCGATCTCCACGGAGGAGACTCAGAGCAGTTAAATTCGCCTTGAGTGGAGATGACCACACTGGTCCCAGGGATAGTTGCCCCTTGGGATCCTCCGGGTGCCCAATGACCCTGCGCTCCCCCAGCCCTGCTCTCACCTCCAGATGCCGAGAAGACCCCCGACTACTGGAACAGAGGGGCCAGAAGGAGGCTAGAGCTGGCGCTGGCGTTGCAGCCAGCAGCGCGGCGAGCCAAAAACATCATCCTCTTCATGGGTGACGGTGAGTGCCTGAGTCCCAGCCAGCTTCTGCAGCTCCGTGGCTCCACTATAGCCAGGGAACGTGGCTGATGAGCAGACACAGCTAGCCCAGCTCCTTTCCTTCCTGGCTGGCCCGTGGCAATGCCTGGGGAGGGCAGGATTGGCCCCAGCCCCTCACCACTCCGCGGCTCTGCCGTGCCCGCAGGTATGGGGCTGCCCACCATATCGGCGGCTCGGATCTACAAGGGGCAGCTGGCTGGAGGCTCCGGCGAGGAGAGTGTCCTGGCCATGGAGACCTTTTCCCATGTGGCCCTGGCCAAGGTGAGTGGGACAGAGACAGGGGGTGGCCCTGCTGCCCCTGCCCAAAGACCCACTGGCCCCTGCTTGCTTCCAGACCTACACCATTGACCGACAAGTACCTGACAGTGCTGGCACAGGCACAGCCTACCTCTGTGGGGTGAAGTCTAATGCCAAGACGCTGGGGCTGAGTGGGGCGGCTGTCTACGGCAAATGCCACACCACGTTTGGCAACGAGGTGGACTCCATCCTGCACCGGGCCAGGCTGGCGGGTACGGGGCAGCAGGAAGCTCTGTTAGAGAGCCTGGCATGGCACATGCATCCCATGCCATGTAGGAGCTGGACAGGCTCCCTGTAAAAACCTTGCCTGCACTGCAGGCAAGTCGGTGGGCATCGTGACAACCACACGGGTGCAGCATGCGTCCCCTGGGGCAGCCTATGCCCACTCGGCCAGCCGGACCTGGTATGCTGATGCCAACATGCCCAAGGAGGCGCTGCGAGATGGCTGCAAGGACATTGCCTACCAGCTGGTGCACAACACAGACATCAATGTGAGCTGGGGAGCAGGTATGGGAGGGAGGGGGCACTGGGAACATTGGAATGGTCTGCTGAGCTCCCCAGCAGGTGATCCTGGGCGGTGGGCGGATGTACATGACCCCCAAGCGGACCCCGGACCCTGAGTACCCAGAGGACTCAGCTCAGAATGGCACCAGGAAGGATGGTCTTGACTTGATTGCTGAGTGGCTGAGTGGCAAGCAGGTACCACACCAGGCAAAGGGGAAGTAGCTGTGGGCATGTGGCATGTGTCTTTGGCACTGGCTCAGTTTTTTGCTGGCAGGGTGCCCGCTATGTCTGGGACAAGAAGGGCCTGGATGCAGTTGAGGATGACTCTGTGAGCCACCTGATGGGTAAGAGCATCACTGCCTGCACCACCAGTAATGCTGCCTCCTTCTCCCTGCTCTGGGGATGCTGACGGGGCATGCAGTAGGACTGGCACAGATTCCCCACTCCCTGCTCCCTCAGGCCTGTTTGAGCCCAAGGACATGAAGTATGAGCTGAACCGCAATGCCTCCACGGACCCTTCCATCGTGGAGATGACGGAAAAGGCCATTCGCATCCTGCGCAGGAACCCCAACGGCTTCTTCCTCTTTGTGGAAGGCAAGTAGCCCTAGGCAGGCAGCATGGCTTGGGCTGGGAGCAGGTGGGTGTCCCAGAGGACCAGGCAGAAAGTGACAGCCACGTTCCTTGTGCAGGTGGCAGGATCGACCATGGCCATCACAGCGGCCAGGCCAAGCAGGCGCTGATGGAGACGGTCATGCTGGACCGCGCAGTGGCACGGGCCGGGGAGCTCACCTCCCCCTCTGACACCCTGACTGTGGTGACAGCTGATCACTCCCACGTCTTCACCTTTGGGGGCAACACACTGCGTGGCACCTCCATCTTCGGTGGGTCTCAGGGAGGGGGAGTGTGCATGCCTGTTCCCTCCTTCCTGTTTTGCTTCCACCAAAGGCTGAGCTGGCCAAGGTGAGGAGCTGGGGAGAGGTACCTGGTTGGGACAAGGAGTGACAATGTCTTTCCTTGTGCCAGGGCTGGCCCCTAAGAAAGCCAAGGACAAGCGAGCATACACCAGCATCCTCTATGGCAATGGGCCTGGCTACAGCATCCGCAATGGGGGCCGCCCGGCTCCCAGCCTCCCTGCCGCGGGTAGGAGTCTGCTGGGGATGAGGTGGGGCATGGGGCCACCGGGGGCAGCAGCCCAGAGACACAACCACCGGGGCTGCATGGGGTCCCGGTGCCACCATGTGGTTGGAGTCCCTTGGGCAGGAATCGCCCTGATGCCAGGGTGATGAGAGCTGCCCCTGTCTCTGAGATGGGTAGGGGAGCCTGCTGGCCCCAGACCCATTTCTTCTACCCCTCCTGCAGAGGACAAGGACTACAGGCAGCAGGCAGCTGTGCCCCTGGAGACAGAGACCCACAGTGGAGAAGATGTGGTGGTGCTGGCCCAGGGCCCCATGGCTCACCTCTTTCACGGAGTGCAGGAGCAGCACTACATTGCCCATGCCATGGCCTATGCAGCCTGCATTGAGCCCTATGCTGCTGAGCCTGGGTGTGGAGCAGCCCGCAGGGCCTCTCATGGCACCCAGTGCTCCTCACAGCCCCTTCTCACCCTCCTGGCCCTCTGCATGGTTGTCCACATGGTGGGGGGCTGACAGCCAAGCCTCAGGTCAAAGGAAGATGCTTGGGCTGCCCTGAGATACCCCATTGAGGGGCTTGGCAGCCAGGTTTGCACTGTGGCCAGGATCAAGGGATGCAATAAAACACAGGTTGTTGTTCTCCGTGGTGACATGGGTTCGCAGCAGTAGTCACCTTTGAAGATGTTCTTGTGGGAGATGTCCCTGCCTGTGGCAAGGGGTTGGAAATAGATGATCTTTGAGGTCCCTTCCAACCTAAACCATTCTATCTTGTCTCACACCTTGGATGCAGCTGGTTCCTCTTGCAACCAGCATTGGAAGCCCTGGGGTGAAGGAGGTGGTGAAAAGAGGGTGAGGAGAGCCCATGTGTGTCCCCAGCTTTGACAGACTGGGGCACATTGCACAGGGGCTGACACCTTCCCAGCAGGCACTAAGCAAGGAGCAGGGCAAAGAGCAGGGATGCTCAGTGCATGAGTGGCTGCTGTTGCTCAGGTCCGATGCTCAGTGCTATCTGTGGCACTCCAGATCAAGGAGTGTCCCTAACACTGTAGCTGGGGCAGGCAATGTTGCCTGATGGGCAGCGCCCATCCTCTTGCCCTCTGCACCCCAGGTCTGTCAATCCTCTAGCAGCAATACGGTAGTGTGCCGAGAACATGCCAGCAACCCAGCCCCATGGCCTTTGTGCTGACTCTCTACAAGAACATGTTAGGCTATTGGAGATGTGACAAACTCCTCCACATACCCTGCAAGGGCTGGTCCTGGTCCAAAGTTCCTCCCCACCTCTGTTAGAGCTGCAGACACTGCCAGCGACGCCAGGCTACCAGATCTCACCATGCATCTCCTGGCACCCTTCATCTTCTGCCTGGTCCTCTGGGCAGGGCCCAGCACTGCTGTCATCCCAGGTGGGGACAAGGATGGGGATGGGTGCTGGGCTGGCTGCAGTGGGTGCCTGAGGAAGTGGGTGTCACAACAGGGCACCAGCCTGGCTGGCCTCAGGGAAAGTTTGGGGAGAGGACCCAGGGGCTGCTCAGCTCTGCAAGGGTTACAGGGAGTCATTCCTGCTTTTCTGGACTCTTTGAGATGATTTTCCCTTCTGGGGTCAGGTTCCCACTTGTTTCTGGGCTGGAAGGGTCTATGGAAATTGCCTTGCAGCCTCAACCTCCAACCATGGATTTGGTCTCATCCCACCTGCTAGAAAACTCCACATCATATGCATTTTTGCTGCCCCCACTCCTTCCCTGTCCCAGGACCCTTGTGCCATGCAATGGCCCCTACTCCTGACCTGTTCAGGTCATGTTAGAGGAGGTCCCAGCATGAGAGTGTCCAGGAAGCAAGTAGCCACCAAAGATGTGGGTGCCCCAGGGAAGCAAGTGCCTCAGGGATGCAGGTGCTGGTGAGCTGGAACTGATGGGTACTGCCTTGTGGCAGTGGAGGAGGAGAATCCATCCTTCTGGAACAAGCAGGCGGCTGCAGCCATCGAGGCCTCCTTCAATCTGCAGCCCAGGATAGGCCAAGCCAAAAACCTCATCCTCTTCCTTGGGGACGGTGAGTCTCACTGGCATCTCCAGTGGACAGGCTGCCACAATCCATGCCCTGTGGAGCAGGATGCAGGGAGATCACCTGGTCCAGAGAGTGACCAAGCCACTTTCTTCTCTCCCAGGATTTGGGCTACCCAGCATCACAGCCACTCGCATCCTGAAGGGGCAGGAGCAAGGGAAGCTGGGCCCTGAGACTCCCCTTGCCCTGGATGCTTTCCCCTACGTGGCTCTCTCCAAGGTAAATCTATGCCACACTGGGCACAGGGGCAGGATCAAGGGAAGCTGGGCCCTGAGACTCCCCTTGCCCTGGATGCTTTCCCCTACGTGGCTCTCTCCAAGGTAAATCTATCCCACACTGGGCACAGGGCCAGCGTGATGCTGGGCATGAAGCCAGAGAGATGTCCATGGGGCTGTGGGTGCAGAAGCACCCCAGAGATGCATGTATGGGGTGCACAGAATCCCTGCCCAGCCCTCACTTGACCTCAGGTGAGGGAATGAGTGTGGCAAGGGGCACTGGGTGGGGAGCACCTGTCTGCCAACTGCCCCCTTCCCTGAGCCCTGTGCCTGTCGTTGGCAGACGTACAACGTGGACCGGCAGGTGCCCGACAGCGCGGGCACAGCCACAGCCTACCTCTGCGGGGTGAAGGGCAACTACCAGACGGTAGGAGTGAGCGCTGCCGCCCGCTACGGGCAGTGCAACACCACGGCAGGCAACGAGGTGATCTCGGTGCTGGAGCGAGCCCACAAAGCCGGTAACGAGTGGCACAGGGCTGGGGGAAGCCTGCGAGAACAAGGGGTGTCATACCAGGGGCTATCCCACCACGAGCATCCCAGGGCTTGGTGGTGGGGGACCCCTGCATCACCCTTCGTGGGGCCTGACGAGTGGGGGTGCGGCAGGGAAGGCAGTGGGCATCGTGACGACGACACGGGTGCAGCACGCATCACCCTCGGGGGCCTATGCCCATGTGGTGAACCGCAACTGGTACGGGGATGCTAACATGCCTCAGGAGGCCCGGGACGAGGGCTGCAAGGACATCGCCTGGCAGCTGGTCAACAATGTCCCCATCAACGTGAGCACTCATGCATGTGAGGGGGCAGCAGAGGGAGACCCACCCCAGGCACCCCCACTCATACTGCACCCATTTCATCTCCTCTAGGTGATCCTGGGAGGTGGTCGAAAATACATGACCCCTGTGGGGACACCAGACCCCGAGTACCCCAACTACCCATCTGTGAATGGGACACGTGAGGATGGGCTTAACCTCATCAACAAGTGGCTGGAGGGCCGGGAGGTGGGTGATGTGTCAGGGACAGTCTTCTGCCCACTGCCCCCAGGCACAGGGCTGGGCACCAGCTCTAACTGCCTCTGGGATTTGCCTGCAGCACGCTCGCTATGTCTGGAACAAGACAGAGATGCTGGCTGCTGCTGCGGACCCCAGCGTGCAATATTTGATGGGTAACAAATGTCCCACATCCTGGGACCTGGCAGCCACTGAGATGCATGCAGGCACTCAGGCTGTCCCCAACATGTCCCCTTCTAGGTCTCTTTGAGCCTGGGGACATGAAGTATGTGCTGGAGAGTAATACTACCCTGGACCCATCGCTTACTGAGATGATGGAGGCAGCCATCACCATCCTGAGCAGGAACCCAAACGGCTTCTATCTCTTTGTGGAAGATAAGTCAGGGCTTACTCGGGGGTGGGTGAGATGGGGGTCCCACATCCTGGGGTGAGGGTTGGGGATTCTGCCATTGGTCCCCAGCCCACCATGGGTGCCCATCTACAGGTGGTAGAATTGATCATGGCCACCACAGCAGTGAAGCCCACAAGGCACTGAAGGAGGCGGTGGAGTTTGACCGGGCCATTGACCGGGCAGGGGCCCTGACGGACGAGGCAGAGACCCTCACTGTCGTCACCGCCGACCACTCGCATGTCTTCTCCTTTGGTGGCTACACCCTGCGTGGCTCCTCTATCTTTGGTAGGGCTCTGCCTAGCTGCTGAGGGTGGGGCACGACGCTGTGCTGGCTGCTGCCAGCTCTGGCTGCAGCTGGAGGGGTGACAGAGGGGTTTCTTGGCTGATCGTTCCCCTTCGCTGCCCCCTCCCCAGGTCTGGCCCCCAGCAGAGCCGCTGACCAGAAGAGTTACACATCCATCCTCTATGGGAACGGGCCGGGCTACCCGGGTGCCACGCGGCCCGACGTGAATGAGAGCACAGCTGGTGAGGACACAGGCACCATGGCCGGGTGCTGGAACAGGGCTGGCGGTCGCTGCTGCTCCACTCACTCCCATCTCTCTCCTCTCCAGACGAGTACAGCTACAAGCAGCAGGCAGCTGTGCCGCTCGACTCTGAAACCCATGGTGGTGAGGACGTGGCCATCCTTGCCAAGGGGCCCATGGCCCATCTTTTCCATGGCGTGCAGGAGCAGACCTACGTGGCACACGTCATGGCCTACGCCGCCTGCCTCGAGCCCTACACCGCCTGCCGCCAGCGTGACTCTGCCCCTGGCATTCGTGCAGCCCCTCTGGCCCTGCTGCTGCCTACCCTTCTCCTGCCTCTCTTCAACTGACTCCACAGCTCAAGGTCATCCCACAGGCACTGCTGGACCCTCGTTGCCCTCCTCCCCATGGCTGTGGTACCCACAGGTGGATGGTGGCATTTTGGAGCATCCTTGGTCTGGACCACCAAATCCTGAGTATGAGTGGGCTCTGTGCCACCTCTATGGGGTGCTCAATGTTTAATAGACACGGAGTGTGAGGCTGATGGGACAGGTGCGTAAGCAGGGTGGAGGTACCCATGCTGTGCAGGCAAGGCTGGGGGTGCTGCCCACTGCTGCCCATCCCATGGCCCCTTGCACCTGGTGGCATGTCCAGTGCTTTATTGACCAGAAAGAGCAGCAAACAATACAGCAAGTGTCTGTGTTCCCATGCTCCTGGGGCAGGCTGGAGGCACCCATCCCCAGACTCTGCCACCTGTGCCCACCCACTGGCAGGGCAGATGTGGGCACAGGTTGGGTATGGCATAGAGGATGTTGGGGAGAGCACCAGGCAGCAGGAGGCTTTTGGTGTGGGGCAGCCCCATGGTGTCTCTGAATCACTATTCCTGCCTCGACCAGTGCTGGGCTGGGTGTGGGAGGGCTGGGTGAAGGATTTGAGGTGGACAGAAGAGGGAGTACACAGGTGCTTGGAGGGTGCCCTGCATTGCCTAGGTCCTCGATGGGGACTCAAAGCCCCCTAGTTTTCAGTCAGGGCTAAGAAGAGGAGGAGCAGGAGGCATCTGCCTCTGGGCAGGAGATCCTGCCCACTCCAAGCAGCTCCCTGCTGCCTCCACCCCTCTGGCCAATGCCTGTCTTTGGCAGGAGTGATCCCCCCGTGTCACCTAGGAGTGCTCTCTTTGTCTGGAGAGTAGGAGGGAAGATGGGTGGAGGTGGGGAGCAGGCACAGAGTGGCATTCAGGAAGGGATGGAGATGGGGGTGCCAGCCTGCCAGGGGGGATTGGTCTCACCACACTGAGCACTTGTGCACCGGGTTCATGGGTGAGTTCTTGGGGCAGTGGAAAACTCGTCCAAACTCCTCGAACTGCGAGACACTGCCCAGGACCCTGCCAGGAGAGAGGGGCAACTCAGAGCTGAGCACCTCTTGCCCTACCTCTGCCACTCCCATGCACCCCACTCCAGGCATCCACTCACCCCAGCAGCACCCTATCCTCTGCCCCCTTCTTATGCTGCACTGGTGCAAATCCCACCTTGCGTGGCACTGCCAGCCACGAGGAAAGCTGCACCCACTGTGCTCCCCCTGTCATTCCGGGGCCAGCTGGTACCTGTAGTGCTCCGGGGCGTGCTTGTCTGTCAGCACCTGCAGGTAGATGGACTGGGATCGCCGCTTGATGCACCAGTTCTGCAGGCAAGAAAGGGTCCCACTGGTGAGCCAAATGGGGCACCCTGAGTGCCAGCACCCACTGGCACCCACCAGGGCATGACTTTTCTGGCTGCTTGTTATTGGAGGGTCTCCTGAGAGCCTCTGTGTATGGTACAGGTGGGCTGGGAGAGCACTGAGGCATTGTTATTGTAGGGTGCCCTGGGAACCTCTGTGTGTGGCACAGGTGAGAGAGCACAGGGGCATTGTCATTGTAGGGTGCCCTGGCAGCCTCTGTGCATGGTACAGGTGAGAGAGCACTGAGGCATTGTCACTGTAGGGTGCCCTGGCAGCCTCTGCGCATGGTACAGGTGAGAGAGCACTGAGACTCTCTACTGTAGAGTCTCCTGGGGTTGTGAGCTGCCTGGCTGCAGGGTCTCCTGGAAGCCTGATGTCATATGCATTTGTACTGTGGGGACTCTGTAGGTGATGGAGGGGACACATTTGTTACCGTAGGGTCCACAGGAGCAGTGGTGCAGGGTGCTCCTTGCAGGGCTAAAACTCATACCCTGAGGACCTGCTGATGCAGCCAAGCCTGGCTCCTGGCTATGGGCACCAGGTCCCCCATGGCTCTCACTCCACCTCTTGGAGCCACTGGCTCCACAGAGGGAGACCACCTCACCCTGGCACGGGGAGGGCAGAGGCTCACCTGGGCAAAGGCGATGAAGAAAAGCTGGTCATGAGTGTACTTCAGGTGGTGCAGAGGGTGCTCAGGGCCATGCTCCCGCACCCACTTCTGGTAGGCCTGGAGAACAAAGAGTGCCCTCAGCATGGCCTGAGACCTCCTCCAAAACGGCCCCAAACAGCCCCCAAACTCCCCAGCAAGCAGCAAGGAGGCTCATGCCCTCTCCCTGCTGCAGTGAACAAGGTGAGCCTGCAGAGGGGCATCTCCTGTCCACCCAGTGGGGATGGCATCAGAAACTGCCCCATGACCCTGCCGTGGCTACGGCAGCCCAGGACGGGTGGACACTTACATAGTAGGCAAGTTTGAGGCCTCCCATGTCGGCAATGTTCTCCCCAAGGGTGTGTTTGCCGTTCACCTGCCAAGAGAGGAGAGGTGGTGGGATGTGCAGAGATGTGCCCCCCAGCCAGGCATCCCCACCTTGGCACCTCAACTGCCTCCACCCAGTGCCCTCTGAAATTTCCCGTCTGAGATGCAATGAATTGTCAGGTCTTAGGGCTGGGCAGAGCTCCTCTGCAGGCACCCGGCCCGTGCGCTGGGGCACTGGGCACCCCTGCGCGGGGCAGCAGGTGCTGGGCATTGCCCGATGGGCGAGGGCGGTCTCACCCGCTGGTTGTAGACGGTGAAGTTGTCGTAGAGGTTGACGATGCACTGCGCCTTCTTCAGGAACTTGCTGTAGGACCGCTCCGTCCACCAGTGCACCAGGTTCCCGTGGCGGTCGTACTGGCCCCCTGCCAAGGCAGCCGCCACCACGAGACTCAGGGGTCCCACCTGGCTGCCCCCAGCCCACCCATCTCGCACCCTGGCATGAGGTGTGGGGGGGTCGCTCACCCCAGTCATCGTAGCCGTGTGTCAGCTCGTGCCCAATGATGGTGCCGATTCCACCGTAGTTCAGAGACCTGTTGGGTAGGGAGCAGAGGGTGGGGGGCATGGTGCTGGTGGGGATGGCAGTGACCCCAGGACCTGGCACCTCCTTACCCTGCCCTTGTACCCCCCAATCCATGCCCCTGTCCCCAGCCCTATCCCCTGCTCTAGCACACCCCAGCCCCTGCCCTTTCCTCTGCCCTGGCAGCCCCCACCCATGCCCCTGTCCCAAGCTCCCTCCCCTGCTCTAGCACCCCCAGCCATGCCCCATCCCCACACTCACTGTGGGAACTCAGGGTCATAGAGAGTGGGCTGCAGGATGCCAGCAGGGAACACTAGAGACACAGGAGAATATAGCAGTTGGGTACCCTGCAGCACCACTTGGCAGCAGGGAACCCTGCATTGTGCCTTTTCCCCCCCGACCCTCCCCCTCAATCCCAGGAGGCTGAGTTCTTGGGACTGGGCAATGCCTCACCCATCTGGTTCTTGTTGGGCAGATAGTAGGCATTCAGTGCCTGGGGAGGCAGCAGCCACCTGCAGGAAGAAACAATGGTGCCAGGCTGAGGGGACACCTTGAGGGTTATAGAAATGCCACCCACTTGCACATCTGGGGAGATAAGGGGCATTCCTGGCTTCACCTTTGCCCTCCTGCCTACACCCTGTGGGGTCCAAGTGGGCATGGGGAACTGAGGGTGTTGGTGGGGTCATGCCATGCCCCCTGTGCCAGCCCTAGGGCAAGGGGATACCCACGCAGACTTGTCCACCTCCTGCCTTATCTTCTTCACTGACAGCCTGATGCTGAAGGCGATGCTGTTGAGGATGTTCTTGAAGTAGGTCTTCTCATCCACATCGAACTGAGGGGACATAGCGATGTCAGGGGAAGTCCTAGCTCCAAATACCACCCCCAGGAGTGTCAGGAGCAAGCCCTGGGGTCCCACGAGCCATGGGGACAGAGAGTGTGGGACTGTGGCCATGAGGTGGATGTGGCATGAGTCTGTCCTCGCACCCCATGCTTTATGCCCATATGTGCAGCTGCATCTCCATCACCTTAGTGGTGCCCCTAGGCCATGGTGGCAGCCCTAGCCCTTGCTGAGGGTGGAGCTGAGCTCTAGGAGGTACAATATGAGGAAGGAGACATTATTCCAGACCCCAGGAACAGTATGGGGCTGCCCATGTGGCTGTGGCCCTGTAAGTGGTGGGAATAACGAGCTGCCAGGAGGTGGCTTGTTTGCAGTGTCATCTCCCCATCCTGGTCTCCACAGGAGATATAGTGCCTGAGGCAGATCTAGTGCCCATGCCCCCTCTCCACATGCCCATGCCCTCACATGGCCCTGGGTCATGCCTTGCCTCATACTCCTTGTCAATGGCCTCTGGCTTCAACAGGAAATCAGGGTACCCGATCATCACCATCATGTACCGAAGCTGAGGGTGAAGGGAACGGTGGAGTCAGCCCCCTCCATCCCACTTGCCAGTGAACTGTCACAGGACCAAGGGCAGGGCTCCACACTGGAAGCCACTACCTTGGCCCTGGCTGCTCTCCGTGTCTCCTCATCCATCCAGTCCAGCTCATCCAGGCGCTGATCCAGGATGTATTTGATGTCCTCCACCAGCTGCTGCACCTACAGTGGATCACCAAGGGTGCTGAAACAGCACTCTTGCCACCCATCACCCCACCAGAAAGCCCTCAGCAGGGAAGTACCAGGTAGCAGGAAGCACCTTGGCAAGGTGACAGCAGGGACTTGGTGACTTTGTGCCCACAGGAAGCATCATCTACCTTGGCTTTGCTGGCAGAGGAGAAGTGCTCTTCGACAAAGAGGGCACCCAGGGCCATGCCGAAGTGCTTGTTGGCCTGGCTCAAGCAGATCTTGCTCCGCTCCAGCTGCTTCTCGTTGCCCTCCATCTCCTTGGAGAGCTCGTGAATGGCGTCGCGGAAGGGCGTGGAGAGATGCTCGCTCAGCACCACCACGATGCGCCACAGCATGTAGTTGTGGAGGATCCTGGCGACAGGGAGCAAGAGCAGGACCCCCACCAGGTATGTCTCCAGGCACACAGGGAGGGTTGTGAGCACATGCCAGGGCAGGGATACCCCTGCTCAGGGACCAGGCAGGCCATGGGCTATAGGGGGAGCAGGGACATGCTAGCACTGTGTCCCTCCTGCTGGGTGACAAGTCTGGCATGGAAAGGCCCAGAGGGTGGCTCACAACACCACCTGCTTGCAGAAGCTTTCCTGGTATCCCAGTTCCCAGCTTGGTCTCCTCAGGATGGAGTTGATGGCAGGAGACCAGCCACAGCCACCCTGTACCCACCCCCACTGCCAATCCCCTGCCAGGCTGGGGAAGGCGCCAGGGGCACATGTGCTGCCAGACCCCTCACCTGCTGGGTGTCACACGGATGAGGTCAGACACTTTATGCATGTAGTCAGTGGCCAGCAGCACCACCTCCTCCTCCTCTGAGAAGTTGTCATGGAAGATGCGGTCCAGCAAGCGCTTCCATTTGAGCTGCCAGGGTGGGCACCATTCCACAATGAAGGGAATCCCTTTCAGGCTTCCCAGCCTCCCACCACCCCTTCCCAATCTGGAGTGTTCAGGATGGATTCATCACTCTCAGGGGAACTTATATAGGGTGATTAGCAAGGGCATGGAGCAGGGGACAGAGATAGGTGTGGGGCGCAGGGCAGCTAGGAGCCGTGAGGTAGCAGGTTGGGCACTGGGGGTACTCACTGTAGGGGTGATGCGCTGCAGCTCACCCAGGGTCACTTTGTGGTACATGCTGCTGACGTCCCTGCGCATGTCATCGTACTCAGACACCGTGATCTGCACGGGGTGGGCACGGCTGTCACCATCCTGCCACCCACCTCGGGGGTGGCACAGGGACAGGACACAGAAGCTGACCCACATCGCTGCCTGGCTCTATCCTGGGAATCCTTTGCTGTCAGTGGGGTCTCAGGGGCTGATCAGGGAGTTCCCCAAGGAACTGGGGTACCTGAGACCTGGACACTGTGCTCCCACAGGGCTGAGCCTGAGGTCCCTAAGATCTGGGCATAGAGTCCAGAACAGCCTGGAGGGCATAGAGTCCAGAACAGCCTGGAGTGGGTTCACAAGGACTGGACATGGAAATGATTTCCTGAGGGCTGGGACTGGATGTTCTCAAGATGTTGAAGCTTAGGGTCCCTGAGAATCTGTGATGGGATCCTCAGGGGGCTGACATGCTCAAGATTTGGGAGCAAAGGTTTCCAAAGAGATTGGCATAGGGTCCCTAAGAACCAGGCATGGAGGTCCCCACACTTCTGTGGCTAGGTTTGGGCAGGGCACCCCAAAGCCCAGGGTAAGCATCCCCCTCACGTTGGCAAGGTGCTGCTCCAGCTGCAGGATCTCCTGGGCCTTCTGCTCCACATGCTCAGCTCCCAGGAGGGCAAGCAGCCTCTCCATGAACACCCGGTATGCAGCTAGGATCTGTGCCAAGGAAAGGGACACTGAGTGACACTCTGCACTGCCCTGCAGGAACCCCAGCCCCTGGCACTGCTGGCAGTGGGGTGGCCTCTGTCTGCCACCCCATGCTGAGTGCTGGTCCCTCTCCTGGTGCTCTTATTGCATCAGTGTGGCCTCTTCTTCACCTTCTCACTCTCCTCATCCTGCCCCAGGTAAAGTGTCCGTTCGGGCAGAGTCAGCCCATCCTGGTCAATCTGCAGGGAGAGACAGGGACAGTGGGAGAGGTGAGGGTTGTGCCGGGCAAGGCACTTACCCCTATTGCTAGGTGTCGCTGGACCTGTGTAGTGGCAGCGCGGCGGGTCAGCCTCGGGCACAAGTAGGTCTTGCACCTCCGCTTCCCTCCTGCTAGAGGGTGCTAGAGCTGAAGCAGGCAGCAGGTTGGAAGCATAGGGCAAAGGACAGGGCCCTGCTCCACGGCCTGACTCGTGCCTGGCACAGATTGCGGCATGGCCTGACCTGTGCTGGCACCACACTGCCACATCCCTGACTCATGCTGGCGCCGCGACTGCCCCTGCTCATGCTGCAGCCTGCCCCATGGGGAGCTGCAAGGATGAGCCACGCTGCATAGGCACTCCTGCCTTCACACCCCTCCCTACACCCCCTGGCCCCCCCACACCCGTGCTGCTATCCTATGTCACAGGCACAGCCTCTAGCAACGCTCCCACGCACCTCTGTAACCCCCCTACACGTGCTCACGTCCCCACACTTCTCTGCACCCACTATCCCGTTTACCCCTCTCCATGCACACATCCTCACACACGTGCCCTTCCTTTTTCTCGCTGGCTCACACACACGCACCCGTGTCCCACCCCGTCTGCCCCCCATCCACACAGCTCCAGGCACCCCCACCCTTTCCCCAATCCCATCCCTCCCCTTTGCTTTGGCTTCCCACAGAGGCAGTGCCACACAGAGCCCACAGCCTCTAAGGCCTCCTCCCACCCCCTGTCACAGTCATACCTATAGTATCCGCCCCCCCGTCACACTCTGACAGCACCCCCGACCAAGCCCTGACACCCAGCCCTGTCACACCCAGCTCCCCCGGCGCCCCCCGCCCGCAGCCGCCACCCTCAGTCCTTCCCTGTGCCGCACGCTCCCTCTAGTGTACAGCGGCGCGCCCCGGCAGCACCCACCCGCTCCTCCTGGACCCTCACTCACACGCGTCCACCCCCAACCCTGCCATCTCACAGGCGATAGAGCCGCTTATCCTGCCCACTGTGTCCCCCCGCAGTGCTCTTCTCACCCCCAACACCTCATCCCCATCATTATGCCCACCATATCCCTGCTGTGCCCACCTTCATGTTCCATCTGTGCCCACTACCGCACCCCCGCTGTGCCATTGCTGTGTTATCCACTGTGGCCTCTACTCAGACATCCTCCCATGGCATCCCACTATGCCATTGCTGTGCCCACACCATGCTCCCATCAGACTCTCACACCTACCAAAGCTGCTTGGGATTTGGCCACTCAGACAAAGCCTACCCATGCCCCAGTGGCACCACAGGGTGAAGAGCACAGGCTGGCAAGGCTGAGGGTGGCTGACAAAGCACCCTGGCCTGGTGCTATGGGGGCACCAGCTATCACCCTGTCACCTCCTAGGATTTGGTCCTGGTGTGCAGATGGCAGCCAGGATGCCAAGGCGAAGGGCTTGGCCACTGGCACTCTGTGGAAACCCTGGTGCCTCTCTGGGCTGTCAGCAGCAGCCAGGTGGGTAGCACTGCCTCACTCTGTGTCCCCCTGTCTGTGTCCCCTCACCCAAATCCTCCCTTACCCTGGAGCAGCCTGACAATCAGTGCCAGGCAATGGGGAGATGGGAGGAGCCCTGGGGGCAGGATGGGCTGTCCCTAGCCTGGTTGCCTACTGCAGCCAAATTCATATACAGGGCAGGCATTCAGTGCCACCGTGACAAGGACGGTGTCACTGGAGGGATGTCACCAGTACAGGTGGGTGGCTGCAGGGGACAGTCACAGGGGTAGGGTGCCCTCACCCGGATGACGTAGCGGGAGGTGTTCCTCTCATCCAGGCTGACGGTGAGGGAGAAGAGCACAGCAGCACTGTAGACGCCCTGTGTCTTGTAGAGCAGCTCATTGAGGTCCCCACGACCCGGGGTGGCATCCCAGCCACCACACTCCCCGATGACCTCCAGCATGGGCCGCGGGCCCAGCCGGTCGATCTCAGCCCGGTTCAGGCACGAGCGGAAGAACTCCTTGACCTTCCTCTCAGCTGAGGAGGGGGCTCGGCGCCGCACGGGGCGGCTCAGCAGCGCCTGCAGCTTGGCCTCGTTCTGCTCGGCGATGGCCCCGATGGTACCGTACACCAGCTTGTCCTCGGGAATGCCATGTCGCCGGAGCCAGCCACCGCAGGCGAAGGAGTAGAAGTCCTGGCAGGGGTCAATGGTGGCATCCATGTTGGCACTGAGGAAGCGGGATGCTCGCAGGAAGGCCTTCTTCTCCTGGCACCCTTCCAGGCAGTAGCTATCCCCTTCGGCAGCCAGGTACTTGAGGACCAACATGCACGTCAAGATGACGCAGAGCCCTGCAGCGAACACCAGCCCGGAGAGCAGGCAGACCTCCCGGCGACTCCAGCGTGGCAGCCCTCCGCGGCGTTTCTTGGTCCCGGTGCCCAGCTGGAGGGCAAAGCCATTGGGCAGGGTGCCACTCTGGTACTTGCTCACATACTTCACCTCCTGAAACTCGTCATAGTGGGCTGTCAACGAGTAGGTCTTCTCCATGGCCAGGGATGGGGCTCCCCGCAGGAAGTGTGGATGTAAGGGGTCCAGGGCAGTCAGGGGGCAGCCTTGGGCACCCCACAATTCATGCTGGAGCCATGCCTGCTGAGAGAAGGTGGTGGAGGGTGACCGAGCGAGTCAGGAAGCTCCTGGAAGAGGCAGAGGGGGTGGTTGAGATAGAGTTTGGGAGGAGCAAGGGGGGGGGAAATGCTTCTTGCCGTCATCCTTGCCTACATCACTGTCCCTGCTTGTGTGCCCTGCTGATGGCACTGGGACTCACTCTGGTGTTAGCAGCTGGGTGACAGCTCTACCCCATAGCTGGCCCCTCTGTCAGCCCCTCTGGTGACAGAATCCTGTCTGCACAATCCTAGGCAGGTTTTAGTCCCCAGCACAGCTCCATCCCACATGCACAAGCTCATCCTAATGCATCCACACTCGGTTGATGTCCAGAGTGATCCAAGGAGCCCACCCTTGCAACAGACCACGAGTGTCCTTCCCAGCCTGGTCCCACCAAGGGCAGCCAGTGCCTCTGGCTGGGGCATAGAGGGGAGTGAGTAGCTCGGATGAGAGGGTTTTGGGTGAGCCCTGCAGGATAAGACGTTATACTGGGGTGTTAGGGGTTGGGTTGGGCTGTGCAGCCCTGCGTCAGGTTGCATCGCGTCGCACCGTGGCTTTGTGTCGGGCTGGGTCGTGGTGTGCTGTGTTGCATTGCGTTGTGTCAGTTCGTGGTGTGGTGAGCGCTGTGTGCGCAAAGTTAATCCCAGTCCAGGGGGAGTCCTGGACCCCATGGACATCTCACAGCATCCCCCCCCCACCGCCCATCGCCACTGCCATTTACCCAACCCCTTTGTGCTGACTGGTGCCCTACAGGCGGGGGTGTCTGGCAGGGGTGCCATGCTGGGGAGGAGGGGTTCTGCCTGTGGGGAAAGGAGGGTGGGGGCAGAGATGGGTTCGAGAGGGGCTTCAAAAGGGGAACCCCAGCCCTACTCGGTGCAGAATGGCAGATGGATTTGCAGATGAGAGAGGACAGACTCGGGACAAAGAGCCGGTCAGGAGGTGNCCCCCCGCCAAGACCCACAGCCCCCACTCCCTCCGTAACTTGGGCAAAGTTGTGCCCCAGCACAGCAATGCCCGTGCCAGGAAGCTGCTGCTGCCGGAAAGTTTGCGGGGCCGGCAGTGGGCACGGTGGGGCACGGGGTCGGGGCAGCTGCCCGGAATGCTCGGGGGATCCTACTTGGGATGCTGCCCAGGATGCTCAGGAGATGCTCCAGAATGCCGGTCAGACGCTGCTCAGGATTCGCCGGGGAAGCTTCCCGGGATGCTCGGAGGATGCTGCCCAGGATGCTCGGGAGGTGCTTTGCCGGGATGCTTGGGAGAGGCTCGCCGGGATGATGCCTGAGGTACTCGGGGGATGCTCGGGGGATGCTCGAGGGATGCTCGGGGAGCGCTACCCGAGATGATGCCGAGGTAATGGGGGGGGATACTCGCAGGGTGCTCGGGGGTTGCTGCCGGGGCTGCTCAGGGGATGTTCCCTGGGATGCTGCCCGGGATGTTCGCGGCTGCTCGGGGGGGTCGCTCACCGCTTGCTCGCCGAGACACTTGGAGGACGCTGCTCGGGATGCTCGGGGACGCTGCCCGGAATCTCGGGGGGTGCTCGGAAGTGCTCACCAGCTTGCTCGGGGGAAGTCAGCAGGCTTCCTGGGACTGCTGTCGGGCCAGCCTGGCGCTCCCCGTCCGGCTGCGCGCCCCGCGCTCCGCTCCGCGCCCCGCGCCGCGGCTGGCGGAGCGGCAGGGCCGGAGGGAGGCAGCGGGGCGGGGAGGGGGTGGTGTCTCCAGCCCGGCTCTCCCGCAGGCCAGGATCCATTAACGAGATTATTATGCAAATGGAGCAGCCCAGTGCCACTCGCCAGCCTTACCTCATCCCCGCCGGCGAGGAGGCAGGGCAAGGGGGCTCGGGGAGCCCCCCACCCCGGGAGGCTAGCACTAGTGGACGTGGCAGTGCCACACTACCTGGCATCCTCCGTCCGAGGACCCTGCTGCCAACCCCTAGTAGCCCAGCATCCAAGAGGGACACGAGTGGACATGACCAGTGGGCTGTGCCAGGAGGATCCTCGAGGCTCGGCATCTCCTGACTTGCCCGGGCATCCTGGGGGGCCCGGCCAGTCCTGCCAGAATGGGTGCAAGGGGAAAGTGCTGTGGGTGGGCAGGGGATGGAGCCTGGGAGGCTAAGGGTGAGAGAATGGGTATGGAGATGGCAAAGGGGGGCAGGGGGTGGCATGGGGAAGGGGTTGTGCACTCACACACTCACACACACACATGAAGGTCTGGGAATATTAAACTGCATTGCAGATAAATCCCCAACATAAATATCGTGAGCTGCTCTGCCACGGGGGGGGGAGGGGGGGGGGGGGG